>JBBMOI010000011.1:3677500-3877500 GCA_038088405.1 Porites divaricata
GAAATGTGTGAAAACTTGTGTGTCCTAAGTATAGTATTTTGTTTCATTCATATATCAAAGATTTAGCACTTCAAAATGTTTAATTATAGTTTGGTATAATTAGAGCCACTTCCCCTGTCCCTCTGGGGTTCACATGCAATTAAAGAGTTGGAGAAAAAAAAAAACACCTTTTTTAAACTAAAAGGTCACCAAACTAAGAAAAAAACATCAATAAAACCATTGGCCATTTTCAATAGGTACACTTCCAGGAAGGATAATGCTGTATACAGGGTTGTCAGAAAGTTTTGAAGTAGATGGCTTAATTGTTAAGGCAAGCGGCCAGTTCTGGAGGAACTGGTGAGTGCCAAAGGCACAAGCCTCTAGGGGGGTCTGGGGCCATCTCCCCTAGAAAATGTTTATTATTTAGACGCTCTGAAATGCTGTTTTCTGCACTCTCCAGGCTATTTTCTCTCCAAAATTACTGAAAATCTAAAATGAAATATAAGGTGAATTACCGAGTGTAGGCATTAAATTTAATTGTAAGTGACACATAAACACCTGCTATAGTTTTCAGGAGATGTTTCTTTACCAGTCCAGTGTTATTAATTTTATTTTAAAAATGAAAATTCCGTAGAGAAATGCTCAGCAGAGTAGCTGGCCAATACTAACCAAGTAGCAGGGTTGTCAAAAGCAGCCGGCTGCCAGCGAAATTATCAACCTACTTGGTAGTATTGGCCGGCTACTCTGCTTAGCATTTCTTTACAGAAGACTTTTGTTTGAATAAAACATCCCTGGACTGGCCACTTACTTTGACAACTCAGCCATCTACTTTAAAACTTTCTGACAACGGCAGAGATTTTCGCCGGCAGCTGGCTACTTTTAACAACCCTGTGTTTAACCACACTCAACTGTCACTCTCAGCCTCTCTGCTGAAAAAATCAATTGCCCCATCCCCTGGGCAAGTGTATTCAATTAAACCTTCCACCTAGGGAATGGATTTCACATCAAATTCTTGCCTGTTGCCTGCCTTCCCCCCACCCATGGGATTAACTTTAACACAAAGGATCTCTGTATCTGAAAATTCATTAAGTACAACAAGAGTCCTGTAAACCCCAATCAATTACTGCTACTTTATGTATCTACCCAACCTTAATAAAAATGGCTACTACAATTTTTTTGTTTTGAGTTCCTGTTGCTGCCTAACTACAACAATTACTCAATTATTTTTACCTTATTGAGGTAAAAGCTGCTGTTTGTGGGTATTCTTAGCAGGGATTTCACTCTTGGCATCAACAAGTTCTCGGTAATTTGTGTGGCAGATCGTGTAGAGGGTAGAATGTGTAATTAAGTAAACGTACATATCTGATACTGATCTCGGTTTCTGCCATGTACATGTATATTGTAGCAAATGATGCAACAGACAATTATCCCTGGAGTGGAAAATCATGGACTGTTTAAAAAAATCCATTACAATATGTTATGTATGTACCCTATTTTAATAAAAAAGAATACTACATGTGCAATGTGTATTTCAACTTTTCGTTATTATTTCAGAGTTCCTGTCACTACCTAACTGTGGGAATTAATATAAAAGCCTCTGCTCGTGGGTGTTCTTACAAAAACAAGTGAGTGATTTGAGTTTGCAAGTCTTCAGCTTCCTAGATTTCTGCCCTTTTTACCTTTAATCTCTTTCTATTATAGAGAAGATCACTGTTACCCCAATCTAAAATTATCAACGCGAACAACGGGACTCCTGGTTTCTTTGTGAACTGATTTTTTGGTGGAAATTCAATGGAGTGTATAGCCATTGAAACGTGTTTTGTGTAAAACTGGTGACACTCAAATCGATATTACACAATAAATCAGGGAACAAGAAATGTAGGGATACCAATCTAAAATTATCAACGTGGACAACAGGACTCCTGGTTTCTTTGTGGACTGATTTTTTGTGGAAATTCGGTGGAGTGTATACCCGTTGAAATGTATTTTGCGTAAACTGGTGACACTCAAACCATAATTACACAAGAAATCAGCGAACAGAGAAATGTAGGGATACCAATCTAAAATAATTATCAATGTGGACAGCGAGAATCCTGGTTTCTTTGTGAGGTGATTTTTTGTGGAAATTCGGTGGAGTGTGTAGCTGTTGAAATGCATTCTGCGTAAACCAGTGACACTCAAACCAATATTACACAATAAATCAGGGAACTGAGAAACATAGGGATACCAATCTAAAATTATTATCAATGCGGACAGCAGGAATCCTGGTTTCTTTGGGAAGTAATTTTTTGTGGAAATTCGGTGGAGTGTATAGCTGTTGAAACGCATTTTGCCTAACCCGGTGACACTCAAACTGATATTACACAATAAATCAGGGAACTGAGAAACAGGGATACCAAATGAATCTAAAATTATCAATTTGGACAGCGGGAATCCTGATTTCTTTGGGAAGTGATTTTTTGTGGAAATTCGGTGGAGTGTATAGCTGTTGAAACGCATTTTGCATAAACTGGTGACACTCAAACTGATATTACACAAGAAATCAGTGAACAGAGAAACGTAGGGACAGCAATCTAAAATTATCAATGCGGACAACAGGAACCCTGGTTTCTAAGGGAGGTGATTGTTTTGTGGAAATTTGACGGAGTGTATAGCCGTTGAAAAGTATTTTGCGTAAACTGGTGACACTCAAACAGATATTACACAATAAATCAGGGAACAGGGAAACTTATGGATACCAAGTTCTAATTAGGGTACTTTTCAAATGGGGCACTTTCCAAATCTGAACCTTAATCTAACTTCTTATTTTAGTTTCTCTTGTTATCTCTATTTTTCAAATTGGAAACTCCTACATGTAGATTTCTAGCTTTTTCCTTTTTTATCCCTAGTGTTGTTGTCTCAGCCCATCCACAACACTGGACTTTGTAGGCTTTGACTTTTATTCAGTCTTTCAGGGTCAAAGCGAAGATGTTTCATAATTTTAGCTTCAAATTATTGGGTAGAGTTTAGAATCCTGAATCCTGACTGACCCTGACCACACACTGCTGCTTTTGGTTGACCTGTTGTATCTTCAAGTTTATAGTTTGGCTAGTGAGTATATCACATTATGAATTTCTTTTTAATAGTTCTTTTCAATATCTAGTCAGTGGTAAATAACTGCTGACCATTGGCCATTGACCTGTACACATATATCCAATGTGGAAGATTTGCTCAGATTTAGATTTAAATTTATAGGATAATGAAAGTTATTCGCCTCTTCTAAAAACTTCTCTGCTTCATCTGTAATATATCCTTCATCAGTCATCTTTCATTATGCCATTGCTTAGAGCGATTTTCGTATGACCTTGAAAAATGGTTTCGGTAAGTGTTTGTTATTTGTTTTATCAGCCAATGGATGGAAAGAACAAAACATGGACTCTTCGTTTTCCTGCCAAAGAAACCCCTAATATGGAGAAGGCATTGTTCGATTGACCAATCGTGTTGCAGTATGACATCAAAACAATTTCTAGAAAGTTCTTCGGGCATGAAGTTTGTTTACCCGAGCGTTCGCTTAGCCAACCAAAAGCCAGGTGCGTTTGTATCCGTTCGATAAACCAATCAAATCGCTCTATTTCTGTTTGTTTGTTGTTTCTGTTTTGTTCGCGCGTTTTCATTTCAAGGTCATACGAAAATCGCTCTATTGAATGACATGTACACAAAGGAAATCAGAGTAGGTTCTAAATCAGTTCTCACTACAACCAGTTGCAAAAGTACTTGGGACACTATACCATATTTTGGCATAGTGGCCTGTCCATGATCTTGTGCTTGTGATCCCCCCTCCACCCCTTATCAAAGTTGCTAGCAATAGAAAACCATGCTCAAAACTTGGAGGAACAACTTTGAATGGGAGAGAGGAGGGAGGTCAGTATTATATCTGACAGACCTGTGACCAGGAGCGATTTGAAGCAAGAAAGGTCGTTTTTTTGTGGGAGTGTCTCAACATTTTTGCAACTGGTTGTAGCTTGCTATTCTGTGAGTGTTCAGTGGACTAAATCATGTGATTATCATAATTCATGTCTATTCCTTACTGGGTTCATCACAAGGAGAAAACGATATATCTTTCCCTAAAAAGTAGTTTAGTGCTGCTGACTACCTAATAGTATTAATTTGGTTCTCTAATTATGGCTTCCCACTTGTACGTTGTGTTCATGCTGCACATGTCTTGTTCATGGCTTGTAGACCTCCCTTGCTGGCTCAATGGCTTATAAGTTGTATACACTCCTTGTTCTATCTACCATAATTATTAAAAACTGATTCTTTGGATAATGCAATTGTAGAGTTCTGATAGGCTTAGCCATCATGGTATATTTAGCCGTTATACTATGCTCTCCAAAATGATAACTGTACATGTACATGTACAAGTCGGGAAGAATTCTCAATATTTTTGGGCGTTTTTAGTAAATCAATTATTCCACTCACACTTGTTGCATATGAGATGATTATAGCCAACTCTTTGCTACAGCACCTCATTGTCTATCTACCATCTCATATCCAACGAGCCCTTGTGGAATAATAAATTGTTCAATATGACTGCCGCGTTGTCAGCTGCAAAGTGGCTTGAATACCAAACAAATCTATAGAGAGCCTTTTCACACACATGGCTAGCATCTATGCAAATTATTTTATTTAGACAAAGGAAGCATTAATTTTACATAATAAGAGTTGAACTCCCACAGGACTGGTTTCGGATACCAACATCCAATGTGACAATGAAAAGAGACTCTAAAGGGATAATTGCAAATTTTACCATGATCATAAATTATTTCTAATTTATCTAGATGGGGGGTATGGTAGGTTTTTCCTCATGTAATTTTTGGAAGCTCCCCTTGCAGCTTTTTTTTGTTTATCAATGTTGGTGTATATTTTTACTAGCCCTCGTCATTTCAAATCTATCAACTGTTAGCAAATACCATGACCCCCTTTTCAACTATTGGATAGAATTGCTGGGGTTTGAATAAAGGTGGGAATTAGTCTATTCTCATCTTCATTATAACTTGCTGTGCACCCCTTCCTTTTTAGTGTCCTGTCAGTCACATTGGGCAAACTTTTGATCATCCCTACCTTAATTAAAACAAACCAGCAAAACTTGTGCTCCCCCCCATCAAAAATAATGCTACATTCCCATCCTTTCTACAAACCCTTCCTTTATGGTACACTGGACAAGGGACACATCCACACAGGTCAGGGGCAAATAGGTTGATATTATAGTAATAGTAGGTTAATAAGAAATTGCATATACAATTGTAATAATAGGTTACCCAAAATTGCATTTAGCTATATACTTTATTTTTAAGTAATTGACTTTTTTCGTTTAAAATGCAGGGCTGTCAATAAGAGGCAGGGGCTGGGGATTTCTTCTGGCTACTGAGAACATGGCCCCCGGCTACTTTTGTAGGAAAACAAAAAAAAAAAAAACCCTCTGTTTGATTCCCCGCCTACTTGTTTTATTTACCCGGCAACTTGAAATCTTAGTGACAACCCTGAAAAACAGGGATGCATTGAAATTTGTATATATTTTTTTCTAATTTTAGGTGCATGAATTTCCCAAGTCATCAAGAAATATCCTCATAAAAGGGCTCATCTACATGCCTAAAGGTACTATTTTACTATTACATTGTGCACTTCTTAAGCCTGGGGGAACACATATCACTAGGGATATGTGTTTCCCAGGTGGGGGAACACATAATTATCACTAGGGTTATGAGTTTCCCAGTTAGGGGAACACATATCACTAGAGATATGTGTTTCCCAGGTGGGGGAACACATAATTATCACTAGGGTTATGAGTTTCCCAGGTAGGAGAACACATATCACTAGAGATATGTGTTTCCCAGGTGGGGGAACACATAATTATCACTAGGGTTATGAGTTTCCCAGGTAGGAGAACACATATCACTAGAGATATGTGTTTCCCAGGTGGGGGAACACATAATTATCACTAGGGTTATGAGTTTCCCAGTTAGGGGAACACATATCACTAGAGATATGTGTTTCCCAGGTGGGGGAACACATAATTATCACTAGGGTTATGAGTTTCCCAGTTAGGGGAACACATATCACTAGAGATATGTGTTTCCCAGGTGGGGGAACACATAATTATCACTAGGGTTATGAGTTTCCCAGTTAGGGGAACACATATCACTAGAGATATGTGTTTCCCAGGTGGGGGAACACATAATTATCACTAGGGTTATGAGTTTCCCAGTTAGGGGAACACATATCACTAGAGATATGTGTTTCCCAGGTGGGGGAACACATAATTATCACTAGGGTTATGAGTTTCCCAGTTAGGGGAACACATATCACTAGAGATATGTGTTTCCCAGGTGGGGGAACACATAATTATCACTAGGGTTATGAGTTTCCCAGTTAGGGGAACACATATCACTAGAGATATGTGTTTCCCAGGTGGGGGAACACATAATTATCACTAGGGTTATGAGTTTCCCAGGTAGGAGAACACATATCACTAGAGATATGTGTTTCCCAGGTGGGGGAACACATATCACCAGGGATATGAGTTTCCCTGGTAGGGGAACACATATCACTAGGAATATGTGTTTCCCAGGTGGCGGAACACATACCACCAGGGATATGTGTTTCCAAGGTGAGGGAACACATATCACTAGGGTTACTGGTACATGATCATCTAACATTATTTCTAGACGTATTTCATCCAAAAGCAAACCAAAGAGTAGTTTTTTAATTTTGGACCAAAATCATGGCTACCCCTTTGGAATAATTCCAACATGGCCACTTGATAAATGGGCTTTTTTATCTCCTAGGGGGGCTCGGTATTTAACTGGATAATCATCTAACATCATTTCTAGGCGTTTTTCGTCCAAAAGCAAACCAAAGAGTAGTTTTTTTAATTTTGGACCAAAATCATGGGCTACCCCCTTTGGAAAAATTCCAGTATGGCCACTCAAAAATCGGTAAAGAAATCGGTAAAGCGTGGCGTATGAGTCGCTCTCTGTTTTCAGCCTCGTTCCAGACCTTTTGTTTGACTGCTCCCGAGTACTTGAATATGCAAAAATACAGACTGTTTTGCAGTCACAGTCTGGAATCATCTGTCATGCAATCTTCACCGTGTATTCATAATTCACCGTGGGTCAACTTAGAAAGAGCTATGGATCTTGTTTTAAAAAACTTCCTCTCTGAGTAGAGAGGTTTTCCTGATGTAGTTTTTGGAAAAATTACAGTCCCAAAATAGTGTTCGCAAACAGTAGTTATTGTGGATACAATGCAAATAGAAGTTTCATTCCAGAAGAAACTAGACGGCCTGTTTAAAGTGCGGTCGTTTCGAGATAATTGTGTGTTTTCCAGGTAGAGGAACTCATTATGATATCACTAGAGATATGTGTTTTCCAGGTAGGGGGAACACATATCACCAGAAGTGTTATTGGTTTCCCAGGTAGGGAAACACATATCACTAGGGTTATGTGTTTCCCAGGTGGCAGAACACATATCACTAGGGATGTGTGTTTCCCAGGTGGGGGAACATGTACCACTAGGGATATGTGTTTCCCAGGTAGGGGAAGTCATATCACAAGGGATATGTGTTTTTCAGGTGGGGGAACACATATCACTGGGGATATGTGTTCCTAGGTGGGGCAACAGATATCACTAGGGTTATGTGTTTCCCAGGTATGGGAACACATATTACTATTGATGTGGGAACACATACCACCAGGGATATGTGTTTTCCAGGTAAGGGAAGTCATATCACTAGAGATATGTGTTTCCTAGCTGGGTTAACACATATGACTAGAAATATGTGTTTCCCAGGTGGGGGAATACATATCACTAGGGATATGTGTTTCCCAGGTGGGGGAACACATATCACTAGGGTTATAGGTTTTCCAGGTAGGGAAACACATATCACTAGGGACATGTGTTTCCCAGGTGGGTGAACCCATATCACTTGGGATAATTATGTGTTTCCCAGGTGGGGGAACACATATCACTAGGGTTATGGGTTTCCCAGGTATTGAAACACATATCACTAGGCATATGTGTTTTTTAGGTGGGGAACACATATCACTGGGGATATGTGTTCCTAGGTGACGAAACACCTACCCATAGACTTATGTGTTTCCCAGGTAGGGAACACATATCACTAGGGATGTGTTTTCCAGGTGTGGGAACACATATCACTAGGGATGTGTGTTTCCCAGGTAGGGGAACTCAAATCACTAGGGATATGTGTTTTCCAGGTGGGGGAATGCATATCACTAGGGATATGTGTTTCCCAGGTGGGGAACACATATCACTAGGGATACGTGTTTCTCTGGTAGGGAAAGTCATATCACTAGAGATATATGTTTCCCAGGTGGAGGAACACATATCACTAGGGATATGTGTTTCCCAGGTAGGGGAACACATTGCACTAGGTTTAGTCGAAACGAAATATCGTTTTGATAAAACAAACTTTTGTTTCATGGAAACGAAATTTTGTTTAGGTGGGGTGAAATTTTGTCTTTGAAGAATTTGTAGCTGACAACAGAATACAGCTATAATCATTACCTCATGCTAAAAAACATGTAAGCACAATGTATCATTCTTTAAAAAAGAAACATCGCAGTGATTCCTACATTGCAATTTTATTGTCATATTGATGTTTACCAGAACGGGCCTCCATAAAACACACATTATTTTATATGTACAGTTGTTTTAAAATGAAGTGATAAATGGAATATTGGTATTAATTGGGTAGTGCTTATTTTTTAACTTCAAATACCTTAACTTATCGCTTGTGCTTTTTCTTCCAGGTCATTTGTCACAAACAGACTGGATCAAGTCTTCAACATTTGGGATTTAGAGATTATCTCGAGTACTGTAGGTGCTGTATATTTTACTTCTTAATCCAGCTCTTGAGTGAACCAGATAAACAAAATGTGGGTAGCTTGTTGTTAGGTTATACCACAGTTATGTTATCGATATGAGCTAAGTTCTGCTATATTAAAAAAGATGAGTTAACCCCTTTGCAGAAAAAAAAAAGATCACTTTCTAAAATCAGCTGTTTCATAGTCCAGGAGGGTCGAATTTCTAACTAGACCATCATCAAACGTTCTTTCTGGGTGTGTCTCTTCCAAAAACAATTTCAGGAGTAATTTCTAATTTTTGACCAAAATCATGGGTTACCCCTTTGAAAAAAATCCAATATGAGCACTTGATAAAATCACCTTTTTTATAGTCCAGGAGGGCTTGTTTTCTAACAAGATAATCATCAAAAATTATTTCTAGCCTTATATTTTCTCCCCCCTTTGGAAAAATTCCGATATGGCCACTTGACCAAATAGGCCCTTTCTATAGTCTAGGAGAGCTCGGTTTTGAACTAGATGATCATCTAACATTGTTTCTAGGCGTATTTCGTGCAAAAGCAGACCAGAGAGTAGTTTTTTCATTTTGGACTAAATTCATGGGGTCCCCCCTTTGGAAAAATTCCGATATGGCCACTTGACCAAATAGGCCTTTTCTATAGTCTAGGAGAGCTCGGTTTTGAACTAGATGATCATCTAACATTGTTTCTAGGCGTATTTCGTGCAAAAGCAGACCAGAGAGTAGTTTTTTCATTTTGGACTAAATTCATGGGGTCCCCCCTTTGGAAAAATTCCGATATGGCCACTTGACCAAATAGGCCTTTTCTATAGTCTAGGAGAGCTCGGTTTTGAACTAGATGATCATCTAACATTGTTTCTAGGCGTATTTCGTGCAAAAGCAGACCAGAGAGTAGTTTTTTCATTTTGGACTAAATTCATGGGGTCCCCCCTTTGGAAAAATTCCGATATGGCCACTTGACCAAATAGGCCTTTTCTATAGTCTAGGAGAGCTCGGTTTTGAACTAGATGATCATCTAACATTGTTTCTAGGCGTATTTCGTGCAAAAGCAGACCAGAGAGTAGTTTTTTCATTTTGGACTAAATTCATGGGGTCCCCCCTTTGGAAAAATTCCGATATGGCCACTTGACCAAATAGGCCTTTTCTATAGTCTAGGAGAGCTCGGTTTTGAACTAGATGATCATCTAACATTGTTTCTAGGCGTATTTCGTGCACAAGCAGACCAGAGAGTAGTTTTTTCATTTTGGACTAAATTCATGGGGTCCCCCCTTTGGAAAAATTCCGATATGGCCACTTGACCAAATAGGCCTTTTCTATAGTCAGGGAGAGCTCGGTTTTGAACTAGATGATCATCTAACATTGTTTCTAGGCGTATTTCGTGCAAAAGCAGACCAGAGAGTAGTTTTTTTCATTTTGGACTAAATTCATGGGGTCCCCCCTTTGGAAAAATTCCGATATGGCCACTTGACCAAATAGGCCTTTTCTATAGTCTAGGAGAGCTCGGTTTTGAACTAGATGATCATCTAACATTGTTTCTAGGCGTATTTCGTGCAAAAGCAGACCAGACAGTAGTTTTTTTCATTTTGGACTAAATTCATGGGGTCCCCCCTTTGGAAAAATTCCGATATGGTCACTTGACCAAATAGGCCTTTTCTATAGTCTAGGAGAGCTCGGTTTTGAACTAGATGATCATCTAACATTGTTTCTAGGCGTATTTCGTGCAAAAGCAGACCAGAGAGTAGTTTTTTCATTTTGGACTAAATTCATGGGGTCCCCCCTTTGGAAAAATTCCGATATGGCCACTTGACCAAATAGGCCTTTTCTATAGTCTAGGAGAGCTCGGTTTTGAACTAGATGATCATCTAACATTGTTTCTAGGCGTATTTCGTGCAAAAGCAGACCAGACAGTAGTTTTTTTCATTTTGGACTAAATTCATGGGGTCCCCCCTTTGGAAAAATTCCGATATGGTCACTTGACCAAATAGGCCTTTTCTATAGTCTAGGAGAGCTCGGTTTTGAACTAGATGATCATCTAACATTGTTTCTAGGCGTATTTCGTGCAAAAGCAGACCAGAGAGTAGTTTTTTCATTTTGGACTAAATTCATGGGGTCCCCCCTTTGGAAAAATTCCGATATGGCCACTTGACCAAATAGGCCTTTTCTATAGTCTAGGAGAGCTCGGTTTTGAACTAGATGATCATCTAACATTGTTTCTAGGCGTATTTCGTGCAAAAGCAGACCAGAGAGTAGTTTTTTCATTTTGGACTAAATTCATGGGGTCCCCCCTTTGGAAAAATTCCGATATGGCCACTTGACCAAATAGGCCTTTTCTATAGTCTAGGAGAGCTCGGTTTTGAACTAGATGATCATCTAACATTGTTTCTAGGCGTATTTCGTGCAAAAGCAGACCAGACAGTAGTTTTTTTCATTTTGGACTAAATTCATGGGGTCCCCCCTTTGGAAAAATTCCGATATGGTCACTTGACCAAATAGGCCTTTTCTATAGTCTAGGAGAGCTCGGTTTTGAACTAGATGATCATCTAACATTGTTTCTAGGCGTATTTCGTGCAAAAGCAGACCAGAGAGTAGTTTTTTCATTTTGGACTAAATTCATGGGGTCCCCCCTTTGGAAAAATTCCGATATGGCCACTTGACCAAATAGGCCTTTTCTATAGTCTAGGAGAGCTCGGTTTTGAACTAGATGATCATCTAACATTGTTTCTAGGCGTATTTCGTGCAAAAGCAGACCAGACAGTAGTTTTTTTCATTTTGGACTAAATTCATGGGGTCCCCCCTTTGGAAAAATTCCGATATGGTCACTTGACCAAATAGGCCTTTTCTATAGTCTAGGAGAGCTCGGTTTTGAACTAGATGATCATCTAACATTGTTTCTAGGCGTATTTCGTGCAAAAGCAGACCAGAGAGTAGTTTTTTCATTTTGGACTAAATTCATGGGGTCCCCCCTTTGGAAAAATTCCGATATGGCCACTTGACCAAATAGGCCTTTTCTATAGTCTAGGAGAGCTCGGTTTTGAACTAGATGATCATCTAACATTGTTTCTAGGCGTATTTCGTGCAAAAGCAGACCAGAGAGTAGTTTTTTCATTTTGGACTAAATTCATGGGGTCCCCCCTTTGGAAAAATTCCGATATGGCCACTTGACCAAATAGGCCTTTTCTATAGTCTAGGAGAGCTCGGTTTTGAACTAGATGATCATCTAACATTGTTTCTAGGCGTATTTCGTGCAAAAGCAGACCAGAGAGTAGTTTTTTTCATTTTGGACTAAATTCATGGGGTCCCCCCTTTGGAAAAATTCCGATATGGCCACTTGACCAAATAGGCCTTTTCTATAGTCTAGGAGAGCTCGGTTTTGAACTAGATGATCATCTAACATTGTTTCTAGGCGTATTTCGTGCAAAAGCAGACCAGAGAGTAGTTTTTTCATTTTGGACTAAATTCATGGGGTCCCCCCTTTGGAAAAATTCCGATATGGCCACTTGACCAAATAGGCCTTTTCTATAGTCTAGGAGAGCTCGGTTTTGAACTAGATGATCATCTAACATTGTTTCTAGGCGTATTTCGTCCAAAAGCAGACCAGAGAGTAGTTTTTTTCATTTTGGACTAAATTCATGGGGTCCCCCCTTTGGAAAAATTCCGATATGGCCACTTGACCAAATAGGCCTTTTCTATAGTCTAGGAGAGCTCGGTTTTGAACTAGATGATCATCTAACATTGTTTCTAGGCGTATTTCGTGCAAAAGCAGACCAGACAGTAGTTTTTTTCATTTTGGACTAAATTCATGGGGTCCCCCCTTTGGAAAAATTCCGATATGGTCACTTGACCAAATAGGCCTTTTCTATAGTCTAGGAGAGCTCGGTTTTGAACTAGATGATCATCTAACATTGTTTCTAGGCGTATTTCGTGCAAAAGCAGACCAGACAGTAGTTTTTTCATTTTGGACTAAATTCATGGGGTCCCCCCTTTGGAAAAATTCCGATATGGCCACTTGACCAAATAGGCCTTTTCTATAGTCTAGGAGAGCTCGGTTTTGAACTAGATGATCATCTAACATTGTTTCTAGGCGTATTTCGTGCAAAAGCAGACCAGAGAGTAGTTTTTTCATTTTGGACTAAATTCATGGGGTCCCCCCTTTGGAAAAATTCCGATATGGCCACTTGACCAAATAGGCCTTTTCTATAGTCTAGGAGAGCTCGGTTTTGAACTAGATGATCATCTAACATTGTTTCTAGGCGTATTTCGTGCAAAAGCAGACCAGAGAGTAGTTTTTTCATTTTGGACTAAATTCATGGGGTCCCCCCTTTGGAAAAATTCCGATATGGCCACTTGACCAAATAGGCCTTTTCTATAGTCTAGGAGAGCTCGGTTTTGAACTAGATGATCATCTAACATTGTTTCTAGGCGTATTTCGTGCAAAAGCAGACCAGACAGTAGTTTTTTTCATTTTGGACTAAATTCATGGGGTCCCCCCTTTGGAAAAATTCCGATATGGTCACTTGACCAAATAGGCCTTTTCTATAGTCTAGGAGAGCTCGGTTTTGAACTAGATGATCATCTAACATTGTTTCTAGGCGTATTTCGTGCAAAAGCAGACCAGAGAGTAGTTTTTTCATTTTGGACTAAATTCATGGGGTCCCCCCTTTGGAAAAATTCCGATATGGCCACTTGACCAAATAGGCCTTTTCTATAGTCTAGGAGAGCTCGGTTTTGAACTAGATGATCATCTAACATTGTTTCTAGGCGTATTTCGTGCAAAAGCAGACCAGAGAGTAGTTTTTTCATTTTGGACTAAATTCATGGGGTCCCCCCTTTGGAAAAATTCCGATATGGCCACTTGACCAAATAGGCCTTTTCTATAGTCTAGGAGAGCTCGGTTTTGAACTAGATGATCATCTAACATTGTTTCTAGGCGTATTTCGTGCAAAAGCAGACCAGACAGTAGTTTTTTTCATTTTGGACTAAATTCATGGGGTCCCCCCTTTGGAAAAATTCCGATATGGTCACTTGACCAAATAGGCCTTTTCTATAGTCTAGGAGAGCTCGGTTTTGAACTAGATGATCATCTAACATTGTTTCTAGGCGTATTTCGTGCAAAAGCAGACCAGAGAGTAGTTTTTTCATTTTGGACTAAATTCATGGGGTCCCCCCTTTGGAAAAATTCCGATATGGCCACTTGACCAAATAGGCCTTTTCTATAGTCTAGGAGAGCTCGGTTTTGAACTAGATGATCATCTAACATTGTTTCTAGGCGTATTTCGTGCAAAAGCAGACCAGACAGTAGTTTTTTTCATTTTGGACTAAATTCATGGGGTCCCCCCTTTGGAAAAATTCCGATATGGTCACTTGACCAAATAGGCCTTTTCTATAGTCTAGGAGAGCTCGGTTTTGAACTAGATGATCATCTAACATTGTTTCTAGGCGTATTTCGTGCAAAAGCAGACCAGAGAGTAGTTTTTTCATTTTGGACTAAATTCATGGGGTCCCCCCTTTGGAAAAATTCCGATATGGCCACTTGACCAAATAGGCCTTTTCTATAGTCTAGGAGAGCTCGGTTTTGAACTAGATGATCATCTAACATTGTTTCTAGGCGTATTTCGTGCAAAAGCAGACCAGAGAGTAGTTTTTTCATTTTGGACTAAATTCATGGGGTCCCCCCTTTGGAAAAATTCCGATATGGCCACTTGACCAAATAGGCCTTTTCTATAGTCTAGGAGAGCTCGGTTTTGAACTAGATGATCATCTAACATTGTTTCTAGGCGTATTTCGTGCAAAAGCAGACCAGACAGTAGTTTTTTTCATTTTGGACTAAATTCATGGGGTCCCCCCTTTGGAAAAATTCCGATATGGTCACTTGACCAAATAGGCCTTTTCTATAGTCTAGGAGAGCTCGGTTTTGAACTAGATGATCATCTAACATTGTTTCTAGGCGTATTTCGTGCAAAAGCAGACCAGAGAGTAGTTTTTTCATTTTGGACTAAATTCATGGGGTCCCCCCTTTGGAAAAATTCCGATATGGCCACTTGACCAAATAGGCCTTTTCTATAGTCTAGGAGAGCTCGGTTTTGAACTAGATGATCATCTAACATTGTTTCTAGGCGTATTTCGTGCAAAAGCAGACCAGACAGTAGTTTTTTTCATTTTGGACTAAATTCATGGGGTCCCCCCTTTGGAAAAATTCCGATATGGTCACTTGACCAAATAGGCCTTTTCTATAGTCTAGGAGAGCTCGGTTTTGAACTAGATGATCATCTAACATTGTTTCTAGGCGTATTTCGTGCAAAAGCAGACCAGAGAGTAGTTTTTTCATTTTGGACTAAATTCATGGGGTCCCCCCTTTGGAAAAATTCCGATATGGCCACTTGACCAAATAGGCCTTTTCTATAGTCTAGGAGAGCTCGGTTTTGAACTAGATGATCATCTAACATTGTTTCTAGGCGTATTTCGTGCAAAAGCAGACCAGAGAGTAGTTTTTTCATTTTGGACTAAATTCATGGGGTCCCCCCTTTGGAAAAATTCCGATATGGCCACTTGACCAAATAGGCCTTTTCTATAGTCTAGGAGAGCTCGGTTTTGAACTAGATGATCATCTAACATTGTTTCTAGGCGTATTTCGTGCAAAAGCAGACCAGACAGTAGTTTTTTTCATTTTGGACTAAATTCATGGGGTCCCCCCTTTGGAAAAATTCCGATATGGTCACTTGACCAAATAGGCCTTTTCTATAGTCTAGGAGAGCTCGGTTTTGAACTAGATGATCATCTAACATTGTTTCTAGGCGTATTTCGTGCAAAAGCAGACCAGAGAGTAGTTTTTTCATTTTGGACTAAATTCATGGGGTCCCCCCTTTGGAAAAATTCCGATATGGCCACTTGACCAAATAGGCCTTTTCTATAGTCTAGGAGAGCTCGGTTTTGAACTAGATGATCATCTAACATTGTTTCTAGGCGTATTTCGTGCAAAAGCAGACCAGACAGTAGTTTTTTTCATTTTGGACTAAATTCATGGGGTCCCCCCTTTGGAAAAATTCCGATATGGTCACTTGACCAAATAGGCCTTTTCTATAGTCTAGGAGAGCTCGGTTTTGAACTAGATGATCATCTAACATTGTTTCTAGGCGTATTTCGTGCAAAAGCAGACCAGAGAGTAGTTTTTTCATTTTGGACTAAATTCATGGGGTCCCCCCTTTGGAAAAATTCCGATATGGCCACTTGACCAAATAGGCCTTTTCTATAGTCTAGGAGAGCTCGGTTTTGAACTAGATGATCATCTAACATTGTTTCTAGGCGTATTTCGTGCAAAAGCAGACCAGACAGTAGTTTTTTTCATTTTGGACTAAATTCATGGGGTCCCCCCTTTGGAAAAATTCCGATATGGTCACTTGACCAAATAGGCCTTTTCTATAGTCTAGGAGAGCTCGGTTTTGAACTAGATGATCATCTAACATTGTTTCTAGGCGTATTTCGTGCAAAAGCAGACCAGAGAGTAGTTTTTTCATTTTGGACTAAATTCATGGGGTCCCCCCTTTGGAAAAATTCCGATATGGCCACTTGACCAAATAGGCCTTTTCTATAGTCTAGGAGAGCTCGGTTTTGAACTAGATGATCATCTAACATTGTTTCTAGGCGTATTTCGTGCAAAAGCAGACCAGAGAGTAGTTTTTTCATTTTGGACTAAATTCATGGGGTCCCCCCTTTGGAAAAATTCCGATATGGCCACTTGACCAAATAGGCCTTTTCTATAGTCTAGGAGAGCTCGGTTTTGAACTAGATGATCATCTAACATTGTTTCTAGGCGTATTTCGTGCAAAAGCAGACCAGAGAGTAGTTTTTTCATTTTGGACTAAATTCATGGGGTCCCCCCTTTGGAAAAATTCCGATATGGTCACTTGACCAAATAGGCCTTTTCTATAGTCTAGGAGAGCTCGGTTTTGAACTAGATGATCATCTAACATTGTTTCTAGGCGTATTTCGTGCAAAAGCAGACCAGAGAGTAGTTTTTTCATTTTGGACTAAATTCATGGGGTCCCCCCTTTGGAAAAATTCCGATATGGCCACTTGACCAAATAGGCCTTTTCTATAGTCTAGGAGAGCTCGGTTTTGAACTAGATGATCATCTAACATTGTTTCTAGGCGTATTTCGTGCAAAAGCAGACCAGAGAGTAGTTTTTTCATTTTGGACTAAATTCATGGGGTCCCCCCTTTGGAAAAATTCCGATATGGCCACTTGACCAAATAGGCCTTTTCTATAGTCTAGGAGAGCTCGGTTTTGAACTAGATGATCATCTAACATTGTTTCTAGGCGTATTTCGTGCAAAAGCAGACCAGAGAGTAGTTTTTTCATTTTGGACTAAATTCATGGGGTCCCCCCTTTGGAAAAATTCCGATATGGCCACTTGACCAAATAGGCCTTTTCTATAGTCTAGGAGAGCTCGGTTTTGAACTAGATGATCATCTAACATTGTTTCTAGGCGTATTTCGTGCAAAAGCAGACCAGACAGTAGTTTTTTTCATTTTGGACTAAATTCATGGGGTCCCCCCTTTGGAAAAATTCCGATATGGTCACTTGACCAAATAGGCCTTTTCTATAGTCTAGGAGAGCTCGGTTTT
Source organism: Porites divaricata (assembly GCA_038088405.1). Taxonomy (NCBI): domain Eukaryota; kingdom Metazoa; phylum Cnidaria; class Anthozoa; order Scleractinia; family Poritidae; genus Porites; species Porites divaricata. The sequence goes on from JBBMOI010000011.1 coordinate 3,694,982, forward strand.
GAACTAGATGATCATCTAACATTGTTTCTAGGCGTATTTCGTGCAAAAGCAGACCAGAGAGTAGTTTTTTCATTTTGGACTAAATTCATGGGGTCCCCCCTTTGGAAAAATTCCGATATGGCCACTTGACCAAATAGGCCTTTTCTATAGTCTAGGAGAGCTCGGTTTTGAACTAGATGATCATCTAACATTGTTTCTAGGCGTATTTCGTGCAAAAGCAGACCAGAGAGTAGTTTTTTCATTTTGGACTAAATTCATGGGGTCCCCCCTTTGGAAAAATTCCGATATGGCCACTTGACCAAATAGGCCTTTTCTATAGTCTAGGAGAGCTCGGTTTTGAACTAGATGATCATCTAACATTGTTTCTAGGCGTATTTCGTGCAAAAGCAGACCAGACAGTAGTTTTTTTCATTTTGGACTAAATTCATGGGGTCCCCCCTTTGGAAAAATTCCGATATGGTCACTTGACCAAATAGGCCTTTTCTATAGTCTAGGAGAGCTCGGTTTTGAACTAGATGATCATCTAACATTGTTTCTAGGCGTATTTCGTGCAAAAGCAGACCAGAGAGTAGTTTTTTCATTTTGGACTAAATTCATGGGGTCCCCCCTTTGGAAAAATTCCGATATGGCCACTTGACCAAATAGGCCCTTTGTATAGTCTAGGAGAGCTCGGTTTTGAACTAGATGATCATCTAACATTGTTTCTAGGCGTATTTCGTGCAAAAGCAGACCAGAGAGTAGTTTTTTCATTTTGGACTAAATTCATGGGGTCCCCCCTTTGGAAAAATTCCGATATGGCCACTTGACCAAATAGGCCTTTTCTATAGTCTAGGAGAGCTCGGTTTTGAACTAGATGATCATCTAACATTGTTTCTAGGCGTATTTCGTGCAAAAGCAGACCAGAGAGTAGTTTTTTCATTTTGGACTAAATTCATGGGGTCCCCCCTTTGGAAAAATTCCGATATGGCCACTTGACCAAATAGGCCTTTTCTATAGTCTAGGAGAGCTCGGTTTTGAACTAGATGATCATCTAACATTGTTTCTAGGCGTATTTCGTGCACAAGCAGACCAGAGAGTAGTTTTTTCATTTTGGACTAAATTCATGGGGTCCCCCCTTTGGAAAAATTCCGATATGGCCACTTGACCAAATAGGCCTTTTCTATAGTCTAGGAGAGCTCGGTTTTGAACTAGATGATCATCTAACATTGTTTCTAGGCGTATTTCGTGCAAAAGCAGACCAGACAGTAGTTTTTTTCATTTTGGACTAAATTCATGGGGTCCCCCCTTTGGAAAAATTCCGATATGGCCACTTGACCAAATAGGCCCTTTCTATAGTCTAGGAGAGCTCGGTTTTGAACTAGATGATCATCTAACATTGTTTCTAGGCGTATTTCGTGCAAAAGCAGACCAGAGAGTAGTTTTTTCATTTTGGACTAAATTCATGGGGTCCCCCCTTTGGAAAAATTCCGATATGGCCACTTGACCAAATAGGCCTTTTCTATAGTCAGGGAGAGCTCGGTTTTGAACTAGATGATCATCTAACATTGTTTCTAGGCGTATTTCGTGCAAAAGCAGACCAGAGAGTAGTTTTTTTCATTTTGGACTAAATTCATGGGGTCCCCCCTTTGGAAAAATTCCGATATGGCCACTTGACCAAATAGGCCTTTTCTATAGTCTAGGAGAGCTCGGTTTTGAACTAGATGATCATCTAACATTGTTTCTAGGCGTATTTCGTGCAAAAGCAGACCAGACAGTAGTTTTTTTCATTTTGGACTAAATTCATGGGGTCCCCCCTTTGGAAAAATTCCGATATGGCCACTTGACCAAATAGGCCCTTTCTATAGTCTAGGAGAGCTCGGTTTTGAACTAGATGATCATCTAACATTGTTTCTAGGCGTATTTCGTGCAAAAGCAGACCAGAGAGTAGTTTTTTCATTTTGGACTAAATTCATGGGGTCCCCCCTTTGGAAAAATTCCGATATGGCCACTTGACCAAATAGGCCTTTTCTATAGTCTAGGAGAGCTCGGTTTTGAACTAGATGATCATCTAACATTGTTTCTAGGCGTATTTCGTGCAAAAGCAGACCAGAGAGTAGTTTTTTCATTTTGGACTAAATTCATGGGGTCCCTCCTTTGGAAAAATTCCGATATGGCCACTTGACCAAATAGGCCCTTTCTATAGTCTAGGAGAGCTCGGTTTTGAACTAGATGATCATCTAACATTGTTTCTAGGCGTATTTCGTGCAAAAGCAGACCAGACAGTAGTTTTTTTCATTTTGGACTAAATTCATGGGGTCCCCCCTTTGGAAAAATTCCGATATGGCCACTTGACCAAATAGGCCCTTTCTATAGTCTAGGAGAGCTCGGTTTTGAACTAGATGATCATCTAACATTGTTTCTAGGCGTATTTCGTGCAAAAGCAGACCAGAGAGTAGTTTTTTCATTTTGGACTAAATTCATGGGGTCCCCCCTTTGGAAAAATTCCGATATGGCCACTTGACCAAATAGGCCTTTTCTATAGTCTAGGAGAGCTCGGTTTTGAACTAGATGATCATCTAACATTGTTTCTAGGCGTATTTCGTGCAAAAGCAGACCAGAGAGTAGTTTTTTCATTTTGGACTAAATTCATGGGGTCCCTCCTTTGGAAAAATTCCGATATGGCCACTTGACCAAATAGGCCCTTTCTATAGTCTAGGAGAGCTCGGTTTTGAACTAGATGATCATCTAACATTGTTTCTAGGCGTATTTCGTGCAAAAGCAGACCAGAGAGTAGTTTTTTTCATTTTGGACTAAATTCATGGGGTCCCCCCTTTGGAAAAATTCCGATATGGCCACTTGACCAAATAGGCCTTTTCTATAGTCTAGGAGAGCTCGGTTTTGAACTAGATGATCATCTAACATTGTTTCTAGGCGTATTTCGTGCAAAAGCAGACCAGAGAGTAGTTTTTTCATTTTGGACTAAATTCATGGGGTCCCCCCTTTGGAAAAATTCCGATATGGCCACTTGACCAAATAGGCCCTTTCTATAGTCTAGGAGAGCTCGGTTTTGAACTAGATGATCATCTAACATTGTTTCTAGGCGTATTTCGTCATGCAAGGTGTTTGTCTTTGCATCACGAACCCAAGAGCCACTTCAAGGAGGACTGCATCATTTTTATTTTAAAAGAATTTTAAAAATTTCTTATATTTTGTGTATTGACAGTACTAATTTTTGGGGTACGTTGCGTCGAAATGCAGCCTTTTTCGTATCTCGAAGCTTTACTAAGAGTTTATTGAAAGCAGAACTTAGTTCTCTCTTGATTTAAACCTTCTAGTACTTTAACATCCGTTGTAAGGCCCTTGGACACCTTATGAAGTTTACACAAGGTAGATTAAATTACACATAGCATCAACCCCAACCCAAAAAAGGAACCTAACCAGTTTCGAAACAGTGCTTAACCGGCTAATCCAAAACGATAAGGGATACTACGTTGTGTAAACTTCATAAGGTGTCCAAGGGGCTTTCGACAGATGTTAAAAAGTGCTGACCTTGTCAAACGTAAAGGCTCGGACACAATGAAATATTGTGCGCAGTAACACTACGTCGTTTTTTGGCGCTGAGATTGTTGTTTGTGTGCGATCTTTAAAGAAAAACGATGATTTCTTAAATTCGACCTATCTTTTACAACATTTTATGCAACAATCACTTGGCTGGAAAACGGTGTAAGTTAAAGACAAGTATATACTAGCGACATAAACAAACACAAAACCGGAAGACAACAACTGAGTGCCGTGAGATCATCTACAATATAAGCATAAGAAGAAACATGGAAAGAAGGAGTACACTTATTATTCATGTTCTTGTCACTAATTTATGCAATTTAAGAACAAACACAAGAAGAATAAAGCGAACTCGTTTGTTTTTCCTTGACTTGTTCTTTAACTGCGTTAATTACTGGTGAGAAAAGAAAGAATAAGTGCGTATTTTCTCCTGTGTTTGTGTTTATGTCGCTGGTGTAAACAAGTCTTTACTGCGCGCAATGTTTTACTGTGTCTCGTTCACTCAAGTAGTTGGATTACAAAGTAAACAGCACGGGTACCCAGGATAACAATACCTTGTTTAAGAAATAAAACTTGCCTCTGTTGCCCATTTATTTACAACAACAAAAAATTTTTAAAAAAGTAATCTAGCCTCCGTTGCCCCTGCTGGGCTGCTTCCACTCTGCTCCGAGTCAGCGTTCATTGTGGTGAAAAGATGTGCTTGAAGGATGCAGAAAATGCAGAAGGGTTTCAATCTAAAAGAAAAGTTGAAAGGCTGCAAACACCCCTATATAGTGAAGTTTTCTCAGTCATACAACAACTGGGTAATTAAATTAATGACTGCTCTTGTGTGTAAGAAAATGCTGAGTGAATGGGGGTTGTGGAACAACAGCTGGGTGAAAAACCTCCCCATACGTCCACTTGCTCCTAGAAGGGCAACCCAAGGCCAGCTATACTCCACATTCAGGCCTCCCGGGCAGGGCCAAAATTTTTCAATCATTTTGATCAAGATTAAGATAATTTTAAACTAAAATTTTTTAAAATAATATACCACGAAATACAAACCAGGTGTTGCAGGACTGTCCACTATCCTGATGATGTCTCTTATTCCTGTACTGGGTGCATGTAATTTCATCAAGACAGCTGTCTTGTTTGCCATCTACTAAATCCTCTCCATTATCCTAGATGCTAATGTCATCCAGCCTATTCTTTTGATCCCCTCTTGTAAGTGTCCAACACTACTGTGTTCCCCTTGATGCAAACCTCCGTCAATCTTCCACTCTTGCAGTTTCTTCCAGTTAGACAAGAAAAGAATTTCATATTTTAACATGCAAATTTTCACCTGTACATTTAAAAGTATATCTTAAAAAATAACTGCTTCTACCAAAATGATGGAACCTTAATCAATGGAAAAAGCAAGGAGCAAAATATAGTATGGAATGGGACCATAAAAAATTCCACAATCTGACTGGCTAACAAGTTGTCTTTCTTTCGGACGAAATACGCCTAGAAATAATGTTAGATGATCATCTACTTCAAAAGCGAGCTCTCCTAGACTATAGAAAAGGCCTATTTGGTCAAGTGGCCATATTGGAATTTTTCCAAAGGGGGGACCCCATGAATTTACTCCAAAATGAAAAAACTACTCTTTGGTTTGCTTGATCTTTTGATCAGGATTGAGAATGCTAATATTATTATTCTTATTTATTCAAAGATTAAGATAATTTTAAACTAAAATCTTTTAAAATAATATACCATGTAATACAAACCAGGTTGTGCAAGACTCTACACTATAATGGTGATGTCTCTTATTCCTTGTCCTTGTAGTCCATCCTCTCCGTTATTCACTAAAGAGGTTCCTGTACTGTGTGCATGTGTTCCCATTGATGCAAACCTCCCTTAATCTTCCACTCTTGTAGTTGCTTCCTGTTAGGCAAGAAAAGAATTTCATATTTTAACATGCAAATTTTTACCCGTACATTTACAAGTACATTTTAAAATAACTGCTTCTACCAAAATGATGGAAGCTTAGTCAAAGGAAAAAGCAAGGAGCAAATGTAGCATGGAATGGGATAATCGCAAATTCTACAATCTGACTGGCTAACGTGTTGTCTAGCTGTTGTGTGATGACTGGGATGGGTGGGATGACTAACTAGGATGACAGGGGTGACTGGGATGACAAGGGTGACATTAATGGCTAGGACGACTGTTACACTAGGATGACTGGGATGACTTGTAATACGGCTATGATGACCAGAATGACTAGGGCGACTGAGATGAATGGGGTGACTGGGATGACTGAGATTGCTGGGATAGTTGGGATAGCTAGGATGACTAGGGGTGACTGGGATGAATATGGATGACTGAGATGACAGAGATGACAAGGATGACTGGGGTGGCTAAGATGATTGGGATGACTGGAATGACTAGGATGATTGAAAATAAAACACAAACAGTGGTGATAACCATTGTGAGCTTTTGCATTTTTATAAACTTGGCGTTTCATACTCTATACATTACATTACATGACATATCGACATAACAGCTAATAAAAAATCAGCTTTTCACTGCTGATGTTGACACTAAACGCTGGTTTAAGGTCAACGATGTTTCTTTTATCTTACAATGATAATCTGTTTCGCCAGAGTCTAAGATTTCAAAGTGATCCCATTTAATGTTCTGTCTGGTGGCAGTGATATGGTCAGCCATACCTGAGGAGTGATCATTTTTTGTTAGGGACCTAAAGTCGGTTCAGTTTTCCTATAACGGAGCTTTTGCTTAGTTTTACCAATGTAAAAATCATAAAAATTCTAGGGCAACTCTCAGCAGTTAGAGTAACATCAATTAAAGCTCAATTCTTTCCTTTAAATTAGCATCTGTAGATCACAATTGTGAGACAACAATGTTGACGACCGGCATTACAAAACAAAGCAGGGAATCATCACATTGAGGAACAAAACAACTATAATAGTATTTACTCAGATAAACACATTTCGGAAAAAGAATTAAAAAACTAAAACCTTGATTAATATAGAGGGTCATTTAGCCGAATAGCTGGAAATAAAAACCATAACACTTAAAAAATTAGCTAAATGGTCTAGTTTTATCGTTTGTCTCACGATTGTCACTTTGATATTGATCGCGATGTTTTGACCGCACACTGCAGGTCTTTATCAGGCGATGGTGTCGATTTACTGAGTCGAACTTCTTGTACCAACGTGGTTGTTAATGATTGGTGTATAACAAACCTCGCTCATGGTTGGTGGGTTTCGATCCAAAGCATTGTAAGAAGGAAGAAACGGATCCCTCGGCGGTCTGCTGTAATAGAGATCTGTTGCCATGTTGTCCGATTGTAGGCATCCACGCTTCAGGAATCTCAATTCCACTGTCCCTTTTGATGTTGCTGGGGTGAAGTCTTATGTAGATAGCCTCTTTACTCTACGAGAGTACCAGTGAGGGTCTCGGTCAATAAACTTAACTTCGTCCCAGAGCGGATGATGCCCGGTCTCATTACCGCGTTCAGAAACGGCCGAAGTTTGAGTTCGTGAAAGCCGTATATCCCATTTGTGCTTCTTAATCCGTTCATGCATACACCTTCCTGTTTCGCCAATGTATACTTTGCCGCATTCACAAGGAATCTTAAACACTACTCCATCCTTTTTTCACGGATTCACAGGATCCTTAGGTCGCACTAAGTAGCAGTTTACATTCGCATTCGCTCGCAACGCTAGGGTGACACTTTGCGTTAAAATCTTAAAAATGTTCGAGCGGCATTTTGCATCATTTAAATAGCAGAAGTTGTCAGTAATAGTTGAACTTGTAAAGCAATCCATGACTTTTTATCTGTAAAACCCAAAAGGAAGCTAATTGTTATAAATGTTAAATACGCGACGGGTGTGTAAACAAAGTCTAAAGGCGTTTCTCGTTGATGTCGAATTTTACTCGCCGAATGAATGTCCATCGGCATTATACTTTATAGCAGTTGAATGTCTGATTATCGGTGTCTACAGTCTGAGGGTGTTTTTTTCCGTTGGAAACTTTACTTGTAATTTACCCTCTTGACTAGAATTGCTGTTTTCGCAATACGCGATAGCATCTCCATTTGATATTTCTCCCTTTGCTTTTTGTGAGACGTGATTGCGTTTAAAAGTTTCGGAAAACCTCAGAAACGTCCAGGAACTTTGAAAACAATACTATGTCTCGTGCAATGCAATCCGCTTTTGAAATTAACATCGCACAATTTTTCATCACGGTAGTTCAAGTCACGTGCTAGGCAACAGAAAAAGTTCACGCTTATCATGTTTCATCGCGGAAGAAACAACAGAGACTTACGAGACATTTTATCTCAAAGGCCTCAAACTCAAAACAACAACGTGCTAAATTTCCTAGCAGAATTAAAACCATTGTTTCACGAAAGTTTTCAAGGATCACCAAAGCAATTTCAGAGCAAACGATTAGTCATGTCACGGACGGACGTATATGTTACAGCTGATCTCTATCAAGGAAAGCGACAGGAAAAGCCCAGAATTGTTTGACGTTACAAAATAAACATGCTGTTGCTTGTACCCGGGGAAGGGGGGACTCCCATATGATGCTCGTCATCTCGCTTAGGGGTGTAAATTTCGGATTTTGGTCTCACTTAATTCAACTCATGTAATCAAGGTTTTTTATAACATCAATTCCTAAAGAACATTGTAACAAAATGGTCTTCTTCAGGGGTCAAAAAAAGATTGGCCCACGCCCATGTTGGTCTCCTTTAGGGGTTTTTCAAAATTTCCGACGAGCATCCCCTCCCCTATTATATGGGAGTCCCCCCGGATAAAAATATGCATATTGCGTGACACTGCTGCGTGACTCGTCACAAAAAATGGCAAAAACCCTGACAAGGGAGGCAGCTCTGGTGGCCCTTTTTCCCATTTAACCTCTGGGAGAGAGTTAGCCGTTTTACCTCAGGCGCGAGGGTTCCCATTTTACCTCTGGGACAGAGTTGTTGTTCGAGCACCTCCCTGCACTTGCTGGGCCGGAGATCGGGGCCCGTCAGCAAGCTCGACAGTCCCCCCCCGGTAAGTCAATCTACCGCACGTGTTAGTCAAGCAGGCTTCAGAGAGTTGGCCATCTCTCACCGCCCTATAACACCACCAGCAAAATCAACCTACCCTTGCCTTAGGAAAATTGACCTATATATTTGGATCAAAAGTTCATTTCGCTCACTTATGGTACGGTTCTTCACAGACGCATGCGTTTTTTTCTTTTGGACCCCAAACAATTGTTTGGACTTTCCGTTGATTCATACACAACATCCCCATTCACTCAGTCCCGTTTAGTTCAGCTATGAAAAATATGACTATCATTTGTAATATCATTATATCATAACATCATTAAACTTTGTTTTTCTTCAAAATCTCGGCTAGCCCAGCTTTCCACAATCTCCAGTTACGAAAACGGTGCTCAGCAAGTTATAAGATTGCCATTGGAGACTTCGTAGCATACATTTTCCACACTTAGACGACTCAAGAAATATCTAGAACGAACCATGAACATGAAGCAAGATCGACGTCTGCACGTCAAAAAATTGATAATGAACGATCTGGAGACTGTTAAGGTTAAAAGCACGCAAACGGCTTTTTGTTCCACACAACTATGCAAACGACATTCTGGGAAATTTGAGTAGAGGTATACGCTTGGCTTGGTGTACCATGAGCGCCCCACCTCCCCCGCCGGCCCCTTATGTTTGAAAATGCTCCGATGCTTTTGAACTGGGTCCTAAGAATCATTTTTATTCTTAAAGGAAAAACGTAAAAAGGTTTAAAGATTCAGTCGAGAACTGCCGATTCTGTGCGGCAGTACCCTGGTATCCTCTTCTTCAGGAGCGCTCACTGAATGCTTTTTTGGCAATGCAATTTAATAATCAAAGATTTCTCGTTGTAAAAATTATAACTCGTAAAATTTCGCTGTCGAGAAGACCATGAAAGAAATGGAGTTGTGTAAGCTCGTCTAGTCAGACCAATTTGTTGTAAATTTTAATTAGAGTTTAATCATTATGTTTTCTCAGTTAGATTCCCTGTTTCCTCCACATTTATAGGAAGCTTGTTTCTTCACTACCTATTGTTCAATAGCACAAAAAGGCAGGAAACAATCAATTCCGAGCTTACAGTCGCTAACGCGCATTTAGCCATATATATACCCATGCCGTGTTGTGTTACAGTTGTATGTCTTCAGTATAATTATCGAAAAATCAGTCATAGGCGAATCTTTTTTTTTCTGTCCTGTGAGATTTAACACAGGGAAACACAGGATAAACACAGGATAACACAAGGTAACACAGGGTAACAAAAACTAACACAGAGTAACAAAGGGTAACACAGGGGAACACAGGGAACAATGGGAACACAGGATAACACGGGAGCACAGGGTAACACAGGGTAACACAGGGTAACACAGAGTAACACAGGGTAACAAAGGGTAACACAAGGTACAGTACCGTTCTAAAGTAAGAATCAATTTTTGGAGAATCGAGTCGAGAATCGAGACTCGAATATCGATTGTTGCGACACTCATCAAACCGGAATGGCCTTTGTTTACAGAACGATTATAAAGAGTTTTTGGTTCGAGTAATTTGCTCTCTACTCTCAATACTCGATTGCTGCAAAAATCTACAACCTTTGTTCTCACGTCAAAAACATCTTTCTACTCTACTCAGCGTCGAGATTGCATAAAGTGTACCTTCAAATACCCTTAAATGATCCATCATCATGTAAACGCGATACGAAATCAAAAACTCATCCAGGTATGAGACTCGCGCCCCTGCGAGTTTTCTCAAGTAAGCAACCCTTGATAGAGTAGCATAAATGCTTTAGTTTTACCGTTTGTCTCACGATTGTCACTTTGATATTGATCGCGATGTTTTGACCGCACACTGCACGTCTTTATCAGGCGATGGTGTCGATTTACTGAGTCGAACTTCTTGTACCAACGTGGTTGTTAATGATTGGTGTATCACAAACCTCGCTCATGGTTGGTGGGTTTCGATCCAAAGCATTGTAAGAAGGAAGAAACGGATCCCTCGGCGGTCTGCTGTAATAGAGGTCTGTTGCCATGTTGTCCGATTGTAGGCATCCACGCTTCAGGAATCTCAATTCCACTGTCCCTTTTGATGTTGCTGGGGTGAAGTCTTATGTAGATAGCCTCTTTACTCTACGAGAGTACCAGTGAGGGTCTCGGTCAATAAACTTAACTTCGTCCCAGAGCGGATGATGCCCGGTCTCATTACCGCGTTCAGAAACGGCCGAAGTTTGAGTTCGTGAAAGCCGTATATCCCATTTGTGCTTCTTAATCCGTTCATGCATACACCTTCCTGTTTCGCCAATGTATACTTTGCCGCATTCACAAGGAATCTTAAACACTACTCCATCTTGTTTTCGTGGATCCACAGGATCCTTAGGTCGCACTAAGAAGCAGTTTACATTTGCATTCGCTCGCAAGGCTAGGGTGACACTTTGCGTTAAGGTGGCTGAACACAGTTTTGCGGCAGTCAGCGGTAACTTGCATGACGGCGCTTGTTTTAAATTAGACAAACAAACATGGCGGCGACAATGCAGTGGTACACAGAAGACGATTTCTCAAAATCTACTCATTAAAATTTTGTGATATTTGGCAGAATTTTTACTTTAATGATACTTTCAATAATAAGAACTTTAACGTGGAAGTTGAACAGACGAATTTTGTGACACATTTAATAATTACAGGACAATCATATTATTGATTATCTAAAAACCCGCCTGTTAAAATTTGGTCAAATTAGTTTCAAATGGTAATGATTAATTATAGTACGCTGTGTGCAAGTTTATAGGAAAATCTAATGAGCGAATTTTATGTAAACTGAGCAAAAGTGAAATTTTAAGGTTGTATTCAATCGTTCATGTTGCCATGGAAACTAAGAAAACGTCACATTTTACCTGCTAGTCAAAATCTTTTATCAGTATATTTTTCACTTGCCAAGTTTCAGCTTGTGAGCTGCAACCTTTCTCTTGCCATGATTTGGCAAAGGACATATACTCACAAACTGCCAAAACTGTGTTCAGCCACCTTAAAATCTTAAAAATGTTCGAGCGGCATTTTGCATCATTTAAATAGCAGAAGTTGTCAGTAATAGTTGAACTTGTAAAGCAATCCATGACTTTTTATCTGTAAAATCCAAAATACATCATGTAAAAGGAAGCTAATTGTTATAAATGTTAAATACGCGACGGGTGTGTAAACAAAGTCTAAAGGCGTTTCTCGTTGATGTCGAATTTTACTCGCCGAATGAATGTCCATCGACATTATAGCAGTTGAATGTCTGATTATCGGTGTCTACAGTCTGAGGGTGTTTTTTTCCGTTGGAAACTTTACTTGTAATTTACCCTCTTGACTAGAATTGCTGTTTTCGCAATACGCGATAGCATCTCCGTTTGATATTTCTCTCTTTGCTTTTTGTGAGACGTGATTGCGTTTAAAAGTTTCGAAAACCTCAGAAACGTCCAGGAACTTTGAAAACAATACTATGTCTCGTGCAATGCAATCCGCTTTTGAAATTAACATCGCACAATTTTTCATCACGGTAGTTCAAGTCACGTGCTAGGCAACAGAAAAAGTTCACGCGTATCATGTTTCATCGCGGAAGAAACAACATGACTTACAAGAGATTATCTCAAAGGCCTCAAACTCAAAACAACAACGCGCTAAATTTCCTAGTAGAATTAAAACCATTGTTTCACGAAAGTTTTCAAGGATCACCAAAGCAATTTCGGAGCAAAAGATTAGTCATGTCACGGACGGACGTATATGTTACAGCTGATCTCTATCAAGGCAAGCGACAGGAAAAGCCCAGAATTGTTTGACGTTACAAAATAAACATGCTGTTGCTTGTACGCGGGGAAGGGGGGACTCCCATATGATGCTCGTCATCTCGCTTAGGGGTGTAAATTTCGGATTTTGGTCTCACTTAATTCAATTCATGTAATCAAAGTTTTTTATAACATCAATTCCTAAAGAACATTGCAACAAAAAAATGGTCTCTTTCAGCGGTCAAAAAAAGATTGGCCCACGCCCATGTTGGTCTCCTTTAGGGGTTTTTCAAAATTTCCGACGAGCATCCCCTCCCCTATTATATGGGAGTCCCCCCGGATAAAAATATGCATATTGCGTGACATTGCTACGTGACACGTCACAAAAAATGGCAAAAACCCTGACAAGGGAGGCAGCTCTGGTAGCCCTTTTTCCCATTTAACCTCTGGGAGAGAGTTAGCCGTTTCACCTCAGGCGCGAGGGTTCCCATTTTACCTCTGGGACAGAGTTGTCGTTCGAGCACCTCCCTGCACTTGCTGGGCCGGAGATCGGGGCCCGTCAGCAAGCTCGACAGTCCCCCCCCGGTAAGTCAATCTACCGCACGTGTTAGTCAAACAGGCTTCAGAGAGTTGGCCATCTCTCACCGCCCTATAACACCACCAGCAAAATCAACCTACCTTTTCCTTAGGAAAATTGACCTATATATTTGGATCAAAAGTTCATTTCGCTCACTTATGGTACGGTTCTTCACAGACGCATGCGTTTTGGACCCCAAAAAATTGTTTGGACTTTCCGTTGATTCATACACAACATCCCCATTCACTCAGTTCAGCTATGAAAAATATGACTATCATTTGTAACATCATTATATCATAACATCATTAAATTTTGTTTTTCTTCAAAATCTCGGCTAGCCCAGCTTTCCACAATCTCCAGTTACGAAAACGCGCCTTAGAGAGGTGCTCAGCATGTTATTATAAGATTGCCATTGGAGACTTCGTAGCATACATTTTCCACACTTAGACGACTCAAGAAATATCTAGAACGAACAATGAACATGAAGCAAGATCGACGTCTGCACGTCAAAAAATTGATAATGAACGATCCGGAGACTGTTAAGGTCAAAGGCAAGCAAACGGCTTTTTGTTCCACACAACTATGCAAACGACATTCTGGGAAATTTGAGTAGAGGTATACGCTTGGCTTGGTGTACCATGAGCGCCCCACCTCCCCCGCCGGCCCCTTATGTTTGAAAATGCTCCGATGCTTTTGAACTGGGTCCTAAGAATCATTTTTATTCTTAAAGGAAAAACGTAAAAAGGTTTAAAGATTCAGTCGAGAACTGCCGATTCTGTGCGGCAGTACCCTGGTATCCTCTTCTTCAGGAGCGCTCACTGAATGCTTTTTTGGCAATGCAATTTAATAATCAAAGATTTCTCGTTGTAAAAATTATACCTCGTAAAATTTCGCTGTCGAGAAGACCATAAAAGAATTGGAATTGTGTAAGCTCGTCTAGTCAGACCAATTTGTTGTAAAGTTTAATTAGAGTTTAATCATTATGTTTTCTCAGTTAGATTCCCTGTTTCCTTCACATTTATAGGAGGCTTGTTTCTTCACTACCTATTGTTCAATAGCACAAAAAGGCAGGAAACAATCAATTCCGAGCATACAGTCGCTAACGCGCATATAGCCATATATATACCCATGCCGTGTTGTGTTACAGTTGTATGTCTTCAGTATAATTATCGAAAAATCAGTCATAGGCGAATCTTTTTTTTTCTGTCCTGTGAGATTTAACACAGGGAAACACAGGATAAACACAGGATAACACAAGGTAACAAAAACTAACACAGAGTAACAAAGGGTAACACAGGGGAACAATGGGGAGACAGGATAACACGGGAGCACAGGGTAACACAGAGTAACACAGGGTAACAAAGGGTAACACAAGGTAACACAGGGGAATACAGGGGAACACAGGATAACACAGAGTAACACAGGGGAACACAGGGTAACACAAGGTAACACACGGTGACACAGTAACACAGGGTATTAGACAAAGGGTAACAAGAGTAACATAGGTAACATAGGGTAACACAGAGTAGCACAGGGTAACAAAAGGGAACACAAAGTAACACGGGAACACAGGGTAGCACAGAGGAAAACAGATTAACACAGGGTAACACAGAGTAACACAAGGTAACAAAGGATAACACAGAGTAACATAGGGTAACACAGGGTAGCACAGGGTAAAAAAAGGGAACACAGGGTAGCACAGAGGAAGACAGGATAACACAGGGTAACACAGGGGAACACAGAGTAACACAGGGTAAAAAAGGGTAACACAGAGTAACATAGGGTAACACAGAGTAACACAGGGTAACACAGAGGAATACAGGAGAACACAGGATACCACAAGTTAACACAGGGTAATACAGGGGAACACAGAGTAACACAGAGTAACACAAGGTAACAAACGCTAACACAGTAATATAGGGTAACACAGGGGAACACAGGATACCACAGGGTAACACAGAGTAACACAGGGGAACACAGGATAACACAGGGTAACACAGGGTAACAAAGGGTAACACAAAGTAACACAGGGAGACAAAGGATAACACAGGGTAACACAGGGTAACAAAGGGTAAAACAGGATACCACAGGGTAACACAGGGAAATGCAGGGGAACACAGAGTAACACAGGGAGACAAAGGATAACACAGGGTAACAAAGGGTAACACAAGGTAACACAGGAAAACACAGGATAACACAGCGTAACACAAGGAAATACAGAGTAACACAAGGAAACACAGAGTAACACAGGGGAATGCAGGATAACACAAGGTAACACAGGGTAACACAGGGTAACACAGGGTAACACAAGGTAACACAGGGGAACACAGGGTAACAAAGCGTACTAAAAGGGAACACAAGGTAACACAGGAAAACAGGGTAGCACAGGGGAAGACAGGGGTACACAGGGTAACACAAAGTAACACAGGGTAACAGAGTAACACAGGGTAACACATGGTGACACAGAGTAACACAGGGTAACAAAGGGTAACACAAAGTAACACAGGGTAACACAGAGTAACACAGGGTAACAAAAGGGAACACAGGATAACACAGGGGAGCACAGGGTACCACAGAGTAACACAGGGTAACAAAGGGAAACACAGAGTAGCACAGGGTAACAAAAGGGAACACAAGGTAACACTGAGTAACACAGGGTAACACAGGATAACACAGGGTAACACATGGTGACACAGAGTAACACAGGGTAACAAAGGATAACACAAAGTAACACAGGGTAACACAGAGTAACACAGGGTAACAAAAGGGAACACAGGATAACACAGGGGAGCACAGGGTACCACAGAGTAACACAGGGTAACAAAGGGTAACAAAGAGTAACAAAGGGAAACACAGAGTAGCACAGGGTAACAAAAGGGAACACAGGGTAACACTGAGTAACACAGGGTAACACAGGATAACACAGGGTAACACAAGGTAACACAGGGGAACACAGAGTAACACAGGGTAACAAAGGGAAACACAGAGTAGCACAGGGTAACAAAAGGGAACACAGGGTAACACTGAGTAACACAGGGTAACACAGGATAACACAGGGTAACACAAGGTAACACAGGGGAACACAGAGTAACACAGGGTAACAAAGGGTAACACAGAGTAACACAGGGTAACACAGAGTAACACAGGGTAACAAGGGTAATACAGAGTAACATAGGGTACCACAGAGTAACACAGGGTAACACAGGGGAATACAGGGGAACACAGGATACCACAAGGTAACACAGGGTAATACAGGGGAACACAGAGTAACACAGAGTAACACAGGGTAACAAATGCTAACACAGTAATATAGGGTAACACAGAGTAACACAGGGTAACACAGAGTAACACAGAGTAGCACAGGGTAACAAAAGGGAACACAAGGTAACACAGGGTAGCACAGGGTAACAAAAGGGAACACAAGGTAACACAGGGTAGCACACGGTAACACAGGGTAACACAGAGTAACACAGGGTAACACAGAGTAGCACAGGGTAACAAAAGGGAACACAAGGTAACACAGGGGAACACAGGGTAGCACAGGGGACGTCAGGGGAACACAGGGGAACAAAGGGGATCATAGGGTAACACAGTAAGTGATACGCAATGTCTGTTCTTGTATTATTCTTTCATTGATAACATTAGCTCAAAACACGATCCTGAGATAACAGCACTAAGTTGAATTTAATGTTTCTCACATTAATACATGCATCACTTCTACGAATGTAGGCTTTTTTATTTTAGGTTTACTATTTGGGCACTTTTCGATATGTAGCAAATGAATTTTATTTGAGAGCATGTTTTTCTGATTATTCCAGATTTGCGCTCTAAGTTTACTACACAGAGGGTCACTAAAGTATTGTTTTTACTTTGAAAATTTGCAGTCCTTCAAATGGTTAAGAGCTTCAAACCCCAATAATAGCTCAGTTGGAATAATGAGATTGAAGAAGCAGAATCAACCTTCAGAGGACTATGAATAACATTGTGATGACTTTTCAAAGCCGGCTGGCAAAAGTAAATCTCGCAAATATCCACAAGGGTTTTTTTAAAAAATACAAAATTTCCTTCTGTTTAAAACATCGACAACATCTTGAATTTTAAAAAGCAACCCTCACATGTGCATTCTGTTTTTCTCTAGGGGTTTCCCAACTGTTCATCTCGGATACATCACCAAAGTGAATTGACCAAGAGGGACTGGTAAAATGCTGTACAGGGACTCGCATACAACAAGAAAAACCATCTCCTGGCATTTCAAAATGCAGTTTCATCCCCGCTGCCTTAATTGTCCATTTTAAAAGCAAGGCTAATCCAACTACACCTTCACCTCCACAAATGAAAAAAAAAAAACATAATGACCCCTTGTAAATCCAAAAACATTATTTACCTTATTGAATGTAAAAAATGTGGCAAACAATACATTGGGGAGACCAAGCGCCATTTCCATGAATGCTTCGGGGAGCATTACCACTTCATCCTCAACTTATGGCCACTTACCTAATCCTACTTCTCTCTCCAAAGATTTAAATTAAACTGGTTACTCTATCAACCATGTCTTTCTTATTCCCCTACAACTTATCCGTAGCAACCATGACTCTGTTAGTGAGGCACACGAGGCCCACCTCACCGACAAAGCAATGACATTAGGACCCCTTGGTATAAATAGACGTGATGAACTCAATTAGTGACATTTCTCTTTTTAGTAGCCTTTCATTGTCTGTTTGCTATGTATTCAAATGTCACATATGTAATGTTCATCTCGTAGCTACA
Organism: Porites divaricata; assembly: GCA_038088405.1. Taxonomy (NCBI): domain Eukaryota; kingdom Metazoa; phylum Cnidaria; class Anthozoa; order Scleractinia; family Poritidae; genus Porites; species Porites divaricata. The sequence continues at coordinate 3,712,670 of JBBMOI010000011.1, forward strand.
GTGTATATTCATTTTGCTTTTATAACCCACATTGAAGGCAAATAATTTATAATTCACCATTTTATTTTTGTTTTCTTTCTTCATTTTTCCTATCACTCTTCCTGCTGTAAAGATCAGTTTACTGCTCTAATATTAAAGTTTGGTACAACTGGGATGACTGATACGACTAGTATGACTGGTACGACTGTTAAGACAGATGACAAGGAATGACTGGGGGGACTGGGATGACTAGGATGACTAGGATAGCTGGGATGGCTGGGATGACTGGGATGACTGGGATGCTTCATTATGGCTGGGTTGACTGGAAAGACAAGAATAACTGGGATGACTGAGACGACTAGGATGGGGTTTCCAAAAATTTTAGGAATAAAATCTGAAATCACCATGGCCCCTACAGGCCATCTACACAAATAACTAGAGTTGTTTACCTTATCGTGCTGATCTTGTTATTTAATAGTCATCCCAGTCTGTTGTCTTGCAGGTTGCCATGCTATTCCTGTTCAATATAATCAATCACTTAAAAGAATATATTTTTTATATTAGTAATAAAAATCAACTTGATGTAACATTTTAAAGAATATAACTTGTATAGGTCAGGGTTGTCAAAATGCGCCAGCGACCGGCGCTATCGCCGGCTACTCTGAGGTTTTCGCTGGCTGTAAATTGTTGGAGAAAAGCGAAAAATAGAGGATTTTGAAGTGTTTTCTAATCCGCTCCCGATTACTTCTTTCTGTAGCCGTAATATGATACCATAAAGCGAATAAAAATAGCGTTGATGCATGTAACGGGTTTGTTTACATAATCTTTGAATAATCCTTTGTTGACAATGAAGAATAAAAGACACGCAAAAGCTTTCGAGTGGTTTTCGGAATCATCTGGCATGAGTTTGCTTTTGAAATTGAATCAAATGTAATGCGATGTATTAAAGTACCTATCTTACAATGTACATGAAATTGGCTGACAAACATAACGGATTCAAAAACATTGGTTAATTTGTCAGAGGTGTAGAACATCATTTTCGTTTTTTGCATGGATTGATGCCAATAAAAGAGTCATGCATGCTACATCTGAAGAAATAAAATTTGTTGTGATGTATCTTCCTAGGAAAGTTGTCTGAAACTTCATTCTTACCGGTATACAGAAAATCGCCCGTAACAAAAGCATTCTTAATTCTGCATCAAAGTTTGACTTGCGCACGTGCCGATAACGCAATGCAACCAAAGGAAAAAAAAAAAAAATTCCTGCTCTTGGTATCCAGTGACACTTGCTCAATCCACATGTGGTCTTGGGAAACTTGTATATCGGAGTTTGTATGAAAAAATGGCTAAACGACAGTCCTCTCTGGTCAACTTTTTTAGCGAAAGAGCAAGAAGTGAAGGTGAGTGTTGTGATGTTTTTGATACAAAAGTGTTCTAAAGTAAACTAGTTTTTGTTGACCAGTTTTTCTTCTTTTTTGTTCCAGACCCTGAATATGATTCAGCTATTGAAAGTGACTGTGAAAGTGATCTTAATTTTTGGTAGCTTTCATAAAATGTTTCATAAATCTTATTATAGCAATCTTGAATTGGTTTGTATTAATATTAATTGTGAATTTTGTAGTTATTTGAATCCTTCTGTTTCCTTATGAATATGATAAATTATTTGATTTAATACAAGTACCCATAGAGATTCTGATCTATAGTGAATTAATAATCACAGTACAACTTTGTCACTCTTAAGATCTGTTATCATTCAAAAAATCTTACTGAGAAATAGTAAACATTATTATTGTAAATAAAAGCATGGACCTAACATGTACTAGGATATGGCATCTAAGAGAATAATGAAACGGGGAATAAAAAAAATTGATGATGTTCATTCAAAAACAGATACTCAGGATTGTTAGCATTGCTCTCAGGAGAGCCAATTTCAACCAGCACGAAAACCTCAAATCCGTTTTGCTTCCTGGGGCAATGGGGCGCTGCCCCTGTACCCCGCTGGGGGCCTAGGGGGCCCCCAGACCCCTCGCCTCCTGGGGGGCCGTGCCGCCTACTCACTTTAATTCTCCGGCTACTTCAAATCATTTTGACAACCCTGGTATAGGTGCTATCTTTTTTTTTTAAACAAAATGATGTGTTATCAATATGTACATGTATATAAGTGTAATCACTTTAAAAGTTAAAAAATATTATCATTATTATTATTCTCTCACTTTAGCATGTTTAAAACAAAGTTGTGATAAAGGTGGATGTTTGTGGGACTGATGCAATGCTCTCATTTTCAATATGAACAACAAATTTTATTTGAAGAGTTTCTTCCCACTTTTACTGGAAAATAAATTCAGGGGGGTCACTTCTATTAAGGGAGCTGATTCACTTCGTTAACATTAATTCTTACCATTATTTACACGTCCTTATTTACAAAGGAACATAACTTTAACGACGAAAAAATAACTTCATATCAAACAAATATTTCTCCCAAGCATTTTTTTGAAACAACAAAAATGAACTTTGAAAAACTGTTGGGCAAACAGCAGTGCTGTCAACTCTCCCAGAAAATCCAGCAGACTTCAGATTTTGGACTGTTTCTCACGGTCTCTTGGAGTATGAAATCTCACGGATAATCGCCTAAGTTTGCCATTTTATATCATCATTTCAGTAGATTTGACTTTTGGACAATAATGAACATTTCAACTATTTTGCGTCGTTTTCTCATAAACTCCGGTAAGCTTAATAGTGATAATAATGTGATTGGTGGGTAAAATGTTACCATGTCAACAACATCCTTTTTGCAGGTTTTGTGTTGATCATCGCAAATTTGTGGGGATCGGAGTCAACGAGTATTTTTTGCATAACGTCATATGTCGTACATCGTGACGTTATACCTTCTATAAGATCTTAAGAAGATATTTTAGTATTTTAATTAATTCGGTGGCAGCTCCCACTTTCGTTAAAAAATGTCGTGACACATTGGCACATCTCCTTAAGTGGATACCAACGGAGAGCTCGATGGTATCTACTAATAACCGGTTTCACTGTTATTAATTATACCAGAGGCTGGAAATTGATGTACTCTCCTGGAATTACTTGATGATTTAAAACATAAGCTTAATCTTCTCACTACTTCTATCTGAATATTACTTGCTTATGCAAGGAAGCATGTCTCACAATACCTGAGCAGGATTTTCCACCACTTCTGTCATGCCACGTCCAATTTTTATGCCATAAATAACGCCAAGTGTTGACGGAATAGTTAATGAAACGATGGAGGTCAAAGACGAATTCATCAAGTCTAAAAATGTCACTTTACGACCAATTTAACTACACAAGTGTTAGGCATGTCGTCACCCGTCGCCATATTGGTTTCTTCTAGAACCCAGTCTCATTCTAGCGCGTGAGTCTCGCGCGCGAGCTGTACAGTTCTGTTTCGCGTTCGAGTACGCGTTTCTCAAATTCTCGACTACGGGCTATTTCCCATATTAATTCACTTAAAATACTGAACTAAGAGCTTTAAATCAGGGTAGGAGATCGCGTATGGATACGTTTTTCAGCAAAGGGGTTGGTTCCATCGAAATAGTCAAACGTGCAATTGTTAAAACGCGAGTGACACACTCTCGCAACTCTGATCTAGTGACGGCGCCGCGCAGGCCTAAATTCAGCCGCCCCCTCGCTAGCCAAGCCACTCGCAGAAGAGAGGCTCGCTCCCTAAGTAACTCAGCGAGCAGAGGAGTTAGCTGAAATTAAGACTAGATATAGAGGGAAACTCTTATTTTTACCCGTAATCACGGGTTAACCCGTTTGCAAAAATTCAGGAAGAGCGATTAGGCAAAATGGAAAACCTCACTGGTCTAAAGAACGGTCAAGGCGGTCAGGCTTTCCTACCCATCTAAAACCATATCAAAACATCATTTCTAGGCCTATTTCGACTGAAAATACAAACAAAAGGGATTAGAATTTTTGCTCCAAAAATCATGGGCTAACCCCGTTGGGGAAAATCCAAGTTGTCGATTATGGAAAATCAATATCTTTATTAATAGGAAACCTTCTAGTTATGAGTCTGAAGCATCGCTAATAATATTTTCCAAACCTTTTTTGTCTAAAAAGGTGTGACGAGGAGCTTCGTCTGCCGCAAGCAGACGCGAGAAAAACGCGCGTGTCACTTTTTAAGACTTAACCGAAACCGGAAACCGCGCATGAAAAGCCTCTGGCACCCAGGGTAGGGCCTGGAAGACTTAGAGAATAAAATATATCTATATGGGTGGTCACCGTTTTGCCGTCTTGAATTTGGGTAAAGGGGTATGGCGCACCGTTTGTTTTTTGCAGGGGACAACCTACGCTTTAGGGTCAAAATTTCTTATTACTTCGTTGTTTGTTTTATGTCCAAATCCGGGGTCCAAATAGGCGTAGAAATAATAAAGGATTAAATTAGCTGCAAAAACCGTGGACGAAGATCCTGCTAGTTGTAAACGTTGGATCTCTAGAAAAGAGATCAAATCAGCCAAAATATAAAGAACAAAAACACAAGAAGTCCAAAGAGTACTGCAAAGCTGATTTAAAACAACGTATATTGTTTTTTATAACAATATTTCGGCTGGCCATACCAGCCTTCTTCAGGTAGAAATAATGTCTGCAATTCCTTTTAAGTGCTTCATAAAAATACATTTGACGTTATCGCCGGCCATCTTAGATTTTTCTAAAAGGTTCTGGGCCAATAATTTGCATTTGACTCTAAATCACAGGCTGTCTCCTTTGCCCAAATTCAAAATGGTAAACAGCCAAAATCGATATTTTTTATTGTTTAAGTCTACCAGGTCCTACCCTGGGTGCCGGAGGCTTTTCATGTGCGGTTTCCGTTTTCGGTTAAGTCTTAAAAAGTGACACGCGCGTCTATCTCGCGTCTACCTGTGGCCGACCAAAGCTCATCGTCGCACGCGAGAAAAAAAACACCCTGGTACCCAGGGTAACGAGGCCTCCCACCAGCCTTTCACATTTCTAACTTAACCATCCTCAACCTCGTTACTAGGGTCTACAAGTCGCCTCTGTTGCTCCGGGGGGACAAGTAGGCGAGACCCAGGGCATGATAGAGCAATTTTCGTATGACCTTGAAATGAAAGCGCGCGAACAAAACAGAAACGACAAACGAACGGAAATAGAGCGATTTGATTGGTTTATCGAACGGACAGACAAACGCGTCTGGCTTTTCATTGGTTAAGCGAACGCTCAGGTGAAAAAACTTCATGCCCGAGAACTTTCTAGAAATCAACCGATACTTCGCTTTGACGTCATACTACAACACGATTGGCCAATCGAACAATGCCTTCTCCATATTAGGGTTTCTTTGGCGGGAAAACAAAGAGGCCATGTTTTGATCTTTTCATCCATTGCCTGATGAAACAAAGAACGAACACTTACCGAAACCTTTTTTCAAGGTCATACGAAAATCGCTCTATTGCAACTATAGGCTTATTTTGACTTAGCCCGAGAAAAGAGCCGACATTTGCCGACGCCACCTCTAGTTTCCCCGCAAAAGGACGTCTGAGAAACGAGCGCAGAAATTCCATACTGATGACGCGTCACTACCTAGAACTGGGTAGTGCTTCTGATTGGTCGTGCCGCGTAGGAAATTTGCTTCAACCAATCAGAAGCACTACCCAAATTTGAGCAGTGACGCGTCATTAGTATGGAATTTCTGCGGTCGTTTCTCAGACGTCATTTCACGGGGAAACCAGTGGTAGCGTCGCGAAATGTCGGCTGTTTTCTCAGGCTAATTTTGACTATTTTGATCCGAAATCATCGGTAAATTAATCCCTCCTGAAAAATCCAAGATAGCGACAAGGGAACAAAGAGCCCTTCTAATCCAAAACACATGTAGTAAAACCCTTTGATTGCAGAGGTCCATTCCAATCTCAGGTAATCTCTACTGTAGAGATGCTAATGCCAGATGTCACTTAAAGTGGGAATTAAAACAAAACAAAGGAGGGCTAATTTTGTCAGCCGAAATCATTGGCCTCAAATAAATCAAAATAAACAAGAAACAACAAGACCACAAGTTCAACTTGCTCGAGTTCATTTATTTCCCAGTTACACAAGGTTACCGGATCATAATCCCAGAATAACAGAAAGTGGTTTCTTTCAACGTCGGTGAAGTAGCTACCATCGCTAAAGACCTGGGATACTTACCATTACACCATCCTGTTCTATCAACAATTAAATTTGGCCTAACGGGCTAAAATAACGCTAGAAAATATAGCCAGAATAGTTACACATACTGAAGAGAGCTTAAAAGTGAATGATTCTCTCAAAAGAAGGCCCGTATTTTCTGAAGTTTTCCAGATGGAAAGGCACGAATTATTTCATTTTTCATTCGTAATATCCGGTTTTCCCACGTAAATGGTAAGTATCTCTGGTTACATGTATTTCCCCCTCCCTACACTTGCTAATTAACGACGCCGCTTGCGAACATTTTGTTGTTGATTGGATTCAAAAACCTGGCCTTGCGGATTAGTCTCTAACATTCCACTCTTGTCCGGCACGGTTATGCATCTGGCAGGTCGACACTTGCAGGTCTTAATCTCCAAAAAGCTGGTCCTTCGGGTTTCGCCGTTCGGACATTTCAACACAACGTTATTGAAACGCTCAACGTCCTCCGGCTGGCAACAATTACAAGAGGACTCGTAGCCGTCGTCCCCGAATGTGGCGGTCGAGACGGAGTCACAATGGCCCCTGCATTGAGTGAAATTGTACTTGCGTAGCGAAGTGCAGTTCGATTTGTCTCGGATTTTTTCCAGCTTAAGTTTCAAAACTGCACAGGTTCCTGTAGTTTGCGAGAGGTTGTAATTTGGTATTGGCTCTGTGAATCAAAAGAAAGCATCGTTTTAAAACTAGGCGTCGCTGGAGACCTTTAGACGAGGGCGACCACGAGGACGACATAACCTAACTTTTTTTTTCGCGTATTCCCAAAATATAGACACTCCATAACGCACGTCAACCGGAAGTGGACTTATACATTCCTGAGTAGCGGTTTTGTCAAAATCTTCAGTTAAATAGCCCCTACAAGAGTAAAGAAACTAAACAATACAAATTTAACAGCGTCACGGTATATTAAAAGCGAAAAGTCCTCATTTCCGGTTGAGGTGCGTTTCTCTCAAAAACGCCTTTGCTTAACCCTTTAAACCCTAAGATCAAAATTTGAGTTCTCCTTTGTTGCCTCTATTCATTTCCTACAGAAGTAGTGGGGAGACGTTGATAAAATATCAAGCAAATTCATCTTGTATCTTCATGTCCGTAATTCTCATGACCACTCTGTTTTACAAAGCATTGATATTATAAGGAGAAATTTGACGCTGATCTTGGGACTTAAAGGGTTGAGCTCCCTAATGTCTTGGTACTTACCACACGGTGGGCAGCAGTCTTTAAAGTTTGCAGGAGGGCGTTGATAACCCTGTAAAAATGACATAAATTTGTCAACAAAAAGACCAAAGCAATCCGTTTACTATGTATTCCTAGTTTTTATTTCAGGTTCATTTCCTACAAGCCTGGTGGTTTCTTGAGGTCTCCTCGCCTAACAACTTGCGGTACCTTTAAAATTTGTTGAAACACAAAGGCTAATAAATGATGATGAAATGATGTTTAGTTTTAAAGGATGTGAAGTTCAAGTATAAATGGTTTGGACTCGTACTGTAAGCAAAATAATGATGTGACATTATGATAGAAATAATACTGTGCTTCGATTCTAGTCCGGATTTCCTTCTTTTCATGGATGAATCTTTACGCTGTTTACTGCAGGATTGAACGTTTTTAAGTTTGATTTTGTATATAAATCCACAATGTGATTGGCGAATTTGGCTATATAAATCAACAGGTAGATCTACAGCGTAATATTGTATATTGTGCAAAACGATGTGGCTTTTAATTTTAAGTATGTGAATAAAATAATTAAGTGTGATCAGTTCTGTTCACGCTTATGAAAGTGGTTCCAACGCTGGCGTTTACGGATAATCCTAAACAAATGATTCTCTGAGGGACATGAAGTTGACTTGAAAACTCGCGATTATTCGAGGACCAAGCTTAATGGTTCACTTCAGCGGGGGAATAGGAGCTAATTTGGGGATATCCTGTTCCAGGCTCCAAGATATTAATGTGCAAAGATCGTGAAAGTTGATGCGATAAACGCAAGGAGACTGGAGAGAGAGGAGCCACCGCCCAATTCTCCAGATCACGTGCGTCGCATTTTCGTTTGGCTTGTATCCGCGACGTCCCAATCTATCTGAGAGCCTGGGTACCAGAGAATATCATGCGCAGTTTCCGGTTTTTGTCAAATCTTTATAGTGACCTGCGCTTCGCTGCTGGTGACTCCGGCCTTCTCCGCCGCCGCATTCAATCGCCGCACGCGAGAAAAAACCGCTGGTACCCTAACCCAGAGTAACGTATCTGAGAGCCTGGTACAGGTTAATTTCGGGAAGGCCGCTCATTCGCGGAAATATTGAAATAGTATTACCTCTGGACATTTATCACATATCACATGTTCAGTAAGTATTTGTACACTCTTGTTCTGAGGGAAGCATGGATTAACCGACAGCGCGCACTTGAGATTCTTACAGCTTCCATCGGTCCATGAAGTGTTTGGCTGCAGTTACAGAAAAAAAAAACTAATTTGAGTATTACAGCTACTTCATGGATATCGCTATTAAATTGAAGTGACAGATATTTTTATCTTAGGCTTGTATAGGGAGGATAATCAATCCAGACGGTGCGGATATAATTAAGAAAATAATCTTAAAGTTCATCAGATACTACCCAATGCGTTCAACTGTGGGAATCAGACGGATCATTTGTCTAGACGAACTTTCGCCTCACGTAGTCTTGAAGTCAGACGACAACAGACAATAAGGAAAACGGACGGATGATCCGTCCTGATGGGCTTAAATTAACTAAACAACAAAACAAACAAGGTAAAAATGGTAAATACTTACCGCGTGATATTCGGTTTTGTTCTTGCTGTTTATGTATACACAGGAAGGACAGAACGACGCTAAATTTGATTTAAAAAGAATAGTATACTTGAATTAAAAGGAGGGAAGAAAGAAACTGGACCGAGTTAACTTTCCCAAAGACTCCTGGGGTCGTTAATAGGGACGCACTGGCCGGCTATTGGTCAATTTTGTCCCAATCCCAGTAGTCGTTGCGAAACTTAACTCAGCCCAATGCCCTTCAGGTTCCAACAGTGACAAAATACAAAGCTGAATACGTACTTATATACCCATAATACTGGTTTCTGCTGAACTTATCATCGTCATCATTATTGTCAGTGTATCATTACATAAAATAGTTTTATTTCACAGAAACAAGATGAAAGTTTCATATCCACAGAGATTTCCATCTCGATAACGCTGTTTTTTTTTTTTTTCAAATTCATTGGTACTGATGCCAATGATCATGATTATGATTGATGAATCCTACTGGTGTCAATGTACTTAGAACCCAATAACCAATTCAGGTCACCTTTTACGAACTAACGACGGGGCCGCCATTTCTAAGTGGTCATGCCAGTCACGTGAAGATCTATCTCTTTTGGGTTCTTGGAATTGAACCCCTGACTTCCCCGCTTTACAGACAAGATGCAACCGCTTTACTTATCCTCAATAATGCGTCTCGGGTTAGGAAACAATTAGGCTGATTTAGCAACAGGACGGGAACGTCAGTTGACGACTGGAAAGCGCGCGGAAAGGACTAAACACGACTTCCGGCGCTCAATTTGCCACTCTGCCATTGGCGAAGCCAGTTGTTTGATTTGCGCGCGCCGTCGTCAACTGACGGTCCCGTTCTGTTGCTAAATCAGCCTAATATTCTAAGTATACTTACACACACTTATCACAGAAACCGTCGTTGATGGCGTGGGCGTGATGGTAGTGATGTACGATGACGACACAGTCGTGTAAGTTGTCGGAGTACTCGTTGTGACGAAACTTGACAAACTGCAAAAAATAATGAAGGGCTTGGTTTCAAAACAGACAGTATGTATCCTTCTGGGAGTAAACCACAAATTAAGGTTCATCAGCTGAGTTAATGATGTCGGTTTACCACCGTAAAAGGATCCAAAACGCTTCCATCACCGACAAAATCAGTTGAGACACTGCCTTAAAGGGCCCTTTTGACCAACTTCAAAAGGGGAAAATACAGCTTTCAGCGGCATAATTAGTTGAGACATCTGCCAAAATGGACCTTCTGACGTTTTGCCAAGTTCAATTCCAAGGAATGTTGTGCCCCTCTGCTAGCAAACAGTGAGAAATATCAAACACCCCAACTTTGAATAGAGGGGAGAGGGGAGGTATACAGATTGCTATGTTCAAGATTCCCTATTTGAGGAAAAGAGCTCGACAATTTTGTCGCCGATTGTAGCTCTTCCTCAAAGCAAATAGCGTCCGACAAATATACATGTTAATAAAAATGCAATAATCCCAAATCTCGCAAAAGAAACAAAAAAGATAAACAAGTGGGTTTTACCCAAAGTTTAAAAACATCATAGTTAGTCCATACCGTGTAGTACTCGAGGAAGAACTTGATACCGAAGTAGACATGCTAGACCATGAGCTAGAAGAGGACACGCTAAAAAAAACGTCATAATTACATTAAGACAAACCAGAGAGAGAACAAACCACAGTCTTCATCTGAAACAACAACTTAAACAAACCTTGATGATGTACTGCTTGACACACTTGTGCTGACGCTCGTGGATGAAGATGTTGTAGTGGGTGTGGACACACTTGATGGTGTTGAAGTTAAACTACTCACACTTGAATATGTCGAGTACACTGTTGTCGTTGGTGTTGAAACACTTGAGCTTGAAGAGCTAGAAGATGTACTGCTTGACACGCTGGTGCTGACACTCGTCGACGAAGTTGTTGTAGTGGGTGTGGACACACTGGAACTTGACGTGCTGGATGATGTACTGCTAGATACACTTGTACTGACTGATGTGGATGAAGTTGTAGTAGTGGGCGTCGAAACACTGGAGCTCGATGAAGTTGAAGTTGAGCTACTCACGCTGGTACTTGAGGATGTTGACGTGGAACTGCTAACACTTGAATATGTCGAGTACACGGTTGTCGTTGGTGTTGATACACTGGAACTTGACGTGCTGGAGGATGTACTGCTTGACACACTTGTGCTGACACTCGTAGACGACGTGGTTGTAGTAGGCGTGGACACACTGGAACTTGATGAAGTTGAGCTACTCACACTCGAACTTGATGAAGTTGAAGTTGAACTGCTCACACTTGAGTATGTCGAATATACTGTTGTAGTTGGCGTGGACACACTGGAACTTGATGTACCGGAAGATGTGCTGCTTAATACAGTTGTGCTGACGCTTGTTGTAGTGGGTGTGGACACGCTCGAGCTCGTTGATGTTGAAGTTGAGGTTGAGCTACTTACACTTGAACTTGTTGAACTTGTGCTGTAAGCGGAGGAAGGTTGCAATAAAAATAACAAGTTTGAAATCTATAGTAGCCCAGTTCTTCGGGTTGATTTATCTAAAGTAAGTCTTGCTTTGCTTTCTTACGTGCAAACATAGTATCATGAAGTATTATATTCGTCGTTGGAAAAAGGTAATGAAGGCGACCATGATAAATACCTCAGAGATTCTCCGCTCTTTTATTATTTTCTTAGCAACAACTTTCGAAGAAAAAGCCCTTCTTCGTTTACGGACCTCTTTCATGCAATATAAGGATAACAAGCTAATCTAATTGATCACAGAACGAAATTGACTTTGTTACCCATTAGTTTTTTCAAAGAGGCTTACAGGACGCATGGGACTAAGGTAAAATGAAACAAATAAGAGTACAGAGTTGAGATTCGCCATAAATGTCGAATGCATTATCTTATACGAGACCACCAGTAAATGTTCGTGATAATGCTTGCTTTATCGTGCGACTAATTTCCCCTTAAATTTACCATAACCCATTTAACATGCAATTCGCCACTTTAGAAACGTGAAGAAATCGGACCGAGTTACCTTTCGCAAAGACTCTAGGATTGTCAATAGAGAGCTCTAGATTAGGACGACTATGGGTACGAGATCTTCTCAATACGTAGTGCGCGCGCGTGAACCAGCGTCATTTTGGCGGGAAAATGTGGTAGCCGTCATCATTCTACTACGAGTTTTACTGACAATGTCGCAGTGACCGAAACAAGTTATCAAATATAAGAGGTTTTATCATTTTGCTACCGGTAGAAGGATTTATTTCCTTTAGTATAATTAACCGCACTAACGTTTTCGGTGGGAAAAAATTAAAATGAAGCTTTCCTGGCGTTTCTTCTTTTTTTGTTTAGAAAACGCGCAAAAACTTTAAGTTAAATCTCGTTCTCGTACTCTCATCCTCAAATCTAAAGCTCTCTACTATACAGAGACAGGAAGACAAACTGCCCAATAGCTGACTAACGCATCCCAAGTAACTATCCCAGAAACAATTGAGGGACACATTTCGGCTCCAGTTCCCTTCGCGTTTCTTAAGTGGCAAATTTCTTGGAAACCAATTCTTTGTAATTGAAGAAACTCCGTGTGGATATAAAGAGTCTGTCGGTCCGTCAAAACGTTTCCAAAATTAAAAAAAAAAATGCCAAGAAAGTTACCTGCTAGATGAAGAACTTGATTTCGAGGTTCGTGACGGCGGTTTCAAGCTTGGTGGTGTCCTACTTGATGTAGCAACAGAGTATTCTGTCCCTGTAGTTCTGGTCACAGTAGATGGGTACACAGTGGCTGTACTCTTCTGAGAAACCGATTTATATGAAGTGGAAGTTGTCGACGAGGATAGTGAACTTGAAGTAGAAGTGGAACTGAAAACAGAGTAAAAACTAATTTAATCAACAACGACTTTAAACAGTCTATAGAACATGGAAGAAAGCGAAAATAAAAATGTAGAAACACTTAAGTATACAAAGCAATGTTTTAGGACAAAGCACCTGAAGTGATGAAAAAGCTTAACTTACGCATTAGAGCAAAATACCATCATGGCTTAAATGACAAACAACAAAGAACAAATGGCTAAATTCAGCAAGTAGTCAACAACCACAACTGTTATATAGCTGGAAAATGTTTCCTAATAGCTCGCGCTCTCAATGAAAGTGTTTCCCGCCAAATTTTTGAGCGAGCAACAATGCAAAATCTATGACGTCAGAGGGTAACAGTGCAATGTTACCCGTGAATTTGATCGACGACCGCCGTTACAGCGAGGTTTAATGAATTTTCAGCTTCAAAAATGTCCAGCTACATAACAAATCACTTAAAGACTGGTCCCTTGGGAAACATTTACTTTTGTTTCCTGAGAATCTCAAAGACTGTTTCCTTCGTGACCAGTCTCATTAACTGTTTATTAATACCTTAAGCTAAGAACACTATTCACTTTGAATCGGACAATGACTACCTACAAAAACTTCCCAGAGCAGACCAGTTCAGGTTATACTCGGCCATCATAAGGAAATATAGAAATAGTAAAAAAAAAGTACACTAGAAGACCATAAATAAAGGGGAGGATTGCCATAAAATAAGTTAGCCTTAGGGGCTCACAGTCACTCAAGAATAGGGACCTCACGATCCGATAACGGCGACGCCAATGAAACCGTCGATGAAAAATGGACTTCGCGTCCTTTGAAACTATTTTTGCCCTTTTACAAAGTCACCCACTTACTTGAAGGTAGGTAAGTAAAGTTGCAAAAGAAGAGAAAGGACCGCGTCGGAGTTCACAGAGAGAGATACCAGGGAGCTTTACCATCGACGACGTCGACGGCAGCCAAAACGTCACTTTCATAATGAATTCGTGTTTTTTTTTTTACTTTGTCTAGTTTATAGCAATTCGCTAAAAAAAAGAAACAAATTTAGGCGAAGTGAACTGGACTTGATTTCTTGGAGACCACATTCAAGTTTAGAAAGAGAACGAAAATCTCGTGGTTGCTTGTTTACGTCCTGTATAAACCGTGAAATTAGGAATTTTCACGTCGTAGTCGTGAAGCGACGGCAAAGAAATGTACGATAAAGTGTGATGCACGTGCAGAGTTGTTACTTTGCTCATTAAACCTACTGTGTTTTAAACGTTCCTGTTGCCATCACCGTCGTAGTTTCGTAAGGTCCCTCACAATAGCGCAACGACGAAACGGTTTTTGCATGAGAAACCCCGCATTTCAGCTAACTAACAAGTCAGAATGCAACCCTAAACAGGCACTTACACAAAACATCTAAATGGCCACGGTAAACATTGTCTCTCACGCAAGATTACCTACGCAAAAGAACTACAAATGTGCAAGAAAAACTATCCTTATAACATTTACCATCCGCTGGGTCTAAAACGTCGCAAACCAAATTCAGTAAAACACCTTCAATTGCACCTAAGACTGCATTTTACCTTGAGGTACTAGAAGCACTCGACGTCGATGATTTCGATGAAGTTGTTGTCGTTGGCGTTGATACACTGGAACTTGAACTACTGGACGATGTACTGCTTGACACACTTGAGCTGACGCTCGTTGACGAGGTTGTTGTAGTAGGTGTGGACACACTAGAACTAGAGGAAGTTGAAGTTGAGCTGCTCACACTGGAACTTATTGAGGTAGAACTACTGATACTCGTACTTGACGTAGTTGACGTGGAACTGCTCACACTTGAATATGTCGAGTACACTGTTGTAGTTGGTGTAGAAACGCTTGTACTTAAACTACTAGATGATATACTGCTTGACACACTTGAACTGACGCTCGTAGATGAGGTTGTTGTGGTGGGTGTGGACACACTAGAACTTAAGGAAGTTGAAATTGAGCTGCTCACGCTGGAACTTATTGAGGTAGAACTACTGACACTCGTACTTGACGAAGTTGACGTGGAACTGCTCACACTTGAATATGTCGAGTACACTGTTGTAGTTGGTGTAGAAACGCTTGTACTCGAAGTACTGGATGATGTGCTGCTTGACACACTTGAGCTGACGCTCGTGGACGAGGTTGTTGTGGTGGGTGTAGACACACTAGAACTCGAGGAAGTTGAAGTTGAGCTGCTCACACTGGAACTAGTTGAGGTAGAACTACTGACACTCGTACTCGAGGAAGTTGATGTGGAACTGCTCACACTTGAATATGTCGAGTACACTGTTGTAGTTGGTGTAGAAACGCTTGTACTTGATGTACTGGACGATGTACTGCTTGACACACTTGAGCTGACGCTTGTAGACGAGGTTGTTGTAGTAGGTGTGGACACACTAGAACTTGTGGAAGTTGAAGCTGAAGTTGAGCTGCTCACGCTGGAACTAATTGAGGTAGAACTACTGACACTCGTACTTGACGAAGGTGACGTGGAACTGCTCACACTTGAATATGTCGAGTACACTGTTGTAGTTGGTGTAGAAACGCTTGTACTTGAACTACTAGATGATGTGCTGCTTGACACACTTGAGCTGACGCTCGTAGATGAGGTTGTTGTGGTGGGTGTGGACACACTAGAACTGGTGGAAGTTGAAGTTGAGCTGCTCACACTGGAACTTATTGAGGTAGAACTACTGATACTCGTACTTGACGAAGTTGACGTGGAACTGCTCACACTTGAATATGTCGAGTACACTGTTGTAGTTGGTGTAGAAACGCTTGTACTTAAACTACTAGATGATGTACCGCTTGACACACTTGAGCTGACGCTCGTAGATGAGGTTGTTGTGGTGGGTGTGGACACACTAGAACTTGTGGAAGTTGAAGTTGAGCTGCTCACACTGGAACTTATTGAGGTAGAACTACTGACACTCGTACTTGACGAAGTTGACGTGGAACTGCTCACACTTGAATATGTCGAGTACACTGTTGTAGTTGGTGTAGAAACGCTTGTACTTGAACTACTAGATGATGTGCTGCTTGACACACTTGAGCTGACGCTCGTGGACGAGGTTGTTGTAGTGGGTGTGGCCACACTGGAACTTGAGGAAGTTGAAGTTGAGCTACTGACACTGGAACTAATTGATGTTGACGTGGAACTACTCACACCTGAATACGTCGAATACAACGTAGTCGTTGGTGTGGACACACTCGAACTAGACGAGCTGGATGATGTACTGCTTGACACACTTGAACTGACACTCGTAGAAGATGAAGTTGTTGTAGTTGGTGTCGACACACTAGAACTTGATGATGTAGAGCTACTGACACTGCTACTCGACGACGTTGAGGTTGAACTACTCACACTAGAGCTGGATGAAGTGCTGACGCTCGTGGATGAAGTTGTTGTAGTAGGTGTGGAAACACTGGAACTAGACGAAGTTGAAGTAGAGCTACTGACGCTGGTACTCGAAGAGGTGGACGTGGAACTGCTCACACTTGAATATGTCGAGTAAATCGTTGTCGTTGGTGTGGACACACTCGAACTTGATGTACTAGAGGATGTACTGCTTGACACACTACTGCTGACGCTCGTGGATGAAGATGTTGTAGTGGGTGTGGACACACTAGAACTTGATGAAGTTGAAGTAGAGCTACTCACACTGGAACTCAAGGAAGTGGACGTGGAACTGCTCACACTTGAATATGTCGAGTAAACCGTTGTCGTTGGTGTAGACACACTGGAACTCGATGAGCTGGATGTACTGCTTGAGACACTTGTACTGACACTCGTGGATGAAGTTGTTGTTGTTGGTGTAGACACACTGGAACTAGATGACGTTGAAGTAGAGCTACTCACACTGGTACTCGAGGAAGTGGACGTGGAACTGCTCATACTTGAGTATGTCGAGTGAACTGTTGTCGTTGGCGTGGACACGCTCGAACTTGACGTACTAGAGGATGTACTGCTTGACACCCTTGTGCTGACGCTCGTGGACGAGGTTGTTGTGGTAGGTGTGGAGACGCTGGAACTTGACGAGGTGGAAGTTGAGCTACTTACACTAGAACTTGATGAAGTTGAAGTGCTAGAAGCGTGATAAATATTGAACAGTTAACATCATAAGTTCAATCTATGTTACCCTTCCCTCTATAATATTACGACACCCAGCAAGGGTAGCGTTGGGTGTATTCATAAGGATGGAGTACAATTATATATTCTCGCGCAATCTCGTTTAACGAGCAATGACTTTGCAGAAAATTGGTTTTATTCTAACTACTGCTGGTTGACTTTTGTCTTACTTTATGCTGTATTCTTAAGAGAAGCCTTTTGCATGGACGCAGAGTCTGGCACAATAAATAGCAAGGATGATCGCTGATAAGTGATCGGTAAATGTCTTCACGATAAACGATCTTTTGCCTTATTAAAGAGGTATCTTGGTATCTAAAAGGGGAAACGGAAAAGGCGTATGCGGTGTTGTCTGGTAAAAGGCCAGTAAATTACTCGGCACTTGGAGTTTACCCGCGGAAATGATATCTTCTGAACAATGAAAGTACTTAAGACAAAATCCATTAGGAAATTTGGTAATTGTAATTTTCAGTGGGCAAAAGCATTGTACCAGAATATTTTCAGGCATATTGCATTCTTTTTCAGGGGCTATAAGGGCTACAAATGTAATGAGCTGTCTGAAATGACACCGAAGAAAAGGTTCTTATTGCACCCCGAGAAAACGGCGGAGAAAGCAAACTTCAAAAGCCTCAAATGTCCCAAAATGAGATCTTAAGCATGACGATTTTTACCTGTGTTTTCTCAATTCCTGTGAAATTTGAAATTTATTTTCTGGGGCTCCTATAAGAAATTGCTTTAACTAATTTGTTAACTAATTACATATATAGCCCTTGAAAAGTATAAAAAAGAATGCGATATGGCTTAAAATATTCTTGTACAAGGTTTTTGTCCACTGAAAATTAAAATTACTCGATTCCCTAACGGATTCCGTCTTAACGTACATCATAATGTAAAGGAGGGAGTGACAAAGGCCTTATTCAGCTGTTGATCAAATACTTTCCGACCGTCATGCTTCTATGCTTTCACTTCATTCCAACCTCTTCTTTCAAACTCAGACTCCTGAGACACCATTTACTGTTGCGGGTCCGTCGTTCCCTCTAAAGAGCTGTTCCTTATAAAAACGTTCCACATTTCTCCAAATCTCCTCAATAATCAAACGTTCACAAAGCCCATAGCAGAGACCTTCTTGATAAAACCCTTAACGTTGCTTTCGTGCCGGTGGCTCAGGAAACATTTACAGTTGGGCATCCATCGATCCTTTTAAGCTACGTTTCGTTATGAAACCTCCGTTATCTGCATCTTTACCCTCAATAATCAAAACCTCGCAAAGCTACTGATCAAAACCTACTTAATAAAGTGGTGGACCTTGTTACTTGCGATGGTGGCTTCAAACTTAGTGGCGTTCTACTTCGTTGAGAGACAATGCTCCATTTAATACCCATCCGACGCAAACCTAATTCAATAACCCCTTCGCCTTTAAAAACGTTAATACAAAAGGCTAGTAACCTGCTAGATGGAGAACTTGATCTGGATGTTCGTGACGGCGGTTTCAAGCTTGGTGGTGTTCTACTTGATGTAGCAACAGAGTATTCTGTCCCTGTAGTCCTGGTTACAGTTGATGGGTACACGGTAGCTGTGCTCTTCTGAGAAACCGATTTATATGAAGTGGATGTCGTCGAGGAAGACACCGAAGACGGAGAAGGGAATACTGGACTGGACTTAGATGTTGAGGAGGACACAGTGAACTCTGATTTTGATGAAGACACGGATGTCACTTTTGAAGATGGAGGAACTTGTGTGAATAGACTCGGTGAGCTAGCGGATGAAATATGTGTTTATGAATTAAAAATGACTGGTCTCTTCCTCCTCTGTACTAAGCTGTAAAACAATGCCTGTGTGATAGTAACACAACTCCTGGCAGTAACTAATCAGTTATAACGTGAAGACTTCTTGTCAATCCTTACCCACTAACTCATCATTTCTGCGAACTTAGAATATCACCGCTTACTTAAACCCTGATAGTAATAAACAATGATACTACGTCAATTGATTTCATTTCCATTTCCTATAACTGCCTCACCACTGCACGCTTCACAACTTTCTGTCAGTCACCAGGGAACAACAAGGTCTTCTTGATAAAGTGCATCTTTATAAAACAATGAAGTTGACGTCTACGATCATAAGAAGCACCTAATACTCACTTCGGTACAATCATGCAGTCTTACATGTATCTTTGGACAAAAATGTTCGGAACGTATTTTTCTATGTTTTCAAATCTCAGTTTTACCCACCCGGATATTACTGCATTTTGCTTAAGTCTTAAGTATAAGTATCACACTGCTTTGAAATGTTTGAAAATCAAAGCCTTAGATTTCTGAAGCAAAGGAGATGAAGGAAACCAGTTAGATGACGCGATAGTGATAGCAGTGAGGGTACATCACAAAATAAATACTTATCATGAGACGACATGACAACATGGGTCGCAGAATAACCAATCTGACGTTTGCCTTCCATAGCTCTCTCGCTCAATCACGGCATCCTTCACCACAACCCCAAAAAACGTTAAAAGGTAACAAGACACAAACAAGATCGAGAAAACACGGTTTCCTCTGAGGTGCAAAACTCTTTTTACCTGGATGATGAGCTGGACGATGTACTGCTTGTCACACTTGTGCTGATACTGGAGGAAGTAGTTGTGGTGAGTGTGGAAACACTGGAGCTAGATGAAGTTGAAGTAGAGCTACTCACAATTGAACTGGAAGATGTTGAAGTGGCACTACTCGCGCTTGAGTATGTGGAATACACTGTGGTCGTCGGTGTGGACACAGTTGAACTCGATGTGCTGGAAGATGTACTGCTTGACACACTTGTACTCACCGATGTAGAAGAAGTTGTCGTAGTAGTTGGTGTTGACACACTTGAACTTGACGAAGTTGAAGTAGAGCTACTCACACTTGAACTTGATGAAGTTGAAGTAGAGCTACTCACACTTGAGCTGGAAGATGTTGAAGTGGAACTACTCGCGCTTGAGTATGTGGAGTACACTGTGGTCGTCGGTGTGGACACGGTTGAACTCGATGTGCTGGAAGATGTACTGCTTGACACACTTGTACTCACCGATGTAGAGGAAGTTGTCGTAGTTGGTGTTGACACACTTGAACTTGACGAAGTTGAAGTAGAGCTGCTCACACTTGAACTTGACGAAGTTGAAGTAGAGCTACTCACACTTGAACTTGACGAAGTTGAAGTAGAGCTACTCACACTTGAGCTCGAAGATGTTGAAGTGGAACTACTCGCGCTTGAATATGTCGAGTACACTGTGGTCGTCGGTGTGGACACGGTTGAACTCGATGTGCTGGAAGATGTACTGCTTGACACACCTGTACTCACCGATGTAGAAGAAGTTGTCGTAGCAGTTGGTGTCGACACACTTGAACTTGTCGAAGTTGAAGTAGAGCTAGTCACGCTTGAACTTGAAGAAGTTGAAGTAGAGCTGCTCACACTTGAGCTGGAAGATGTTGAAGTAGAGCTACTCGCACTTGAACTGGAAGACGTTGAAGTGGAACTACTCGCGCTTGAGTATGTGGAGTACACTGTGGTCGTTGGTGTGGACACGGTTGAACTCGATGTGCTGGAAGACGTACTGCTTGACACACTTGTACTCACCGATGTAGAGGAAGTTGTCGTAGTTGGTGTTGACACACTTGAACTTGACGAAGTTGAAGTAGAGCTACTCACACTTGAACTTGAAGAAGTTGAAGTAGAGCTACTTACACTTGAGCTGGAAGATGTTGAAGTAGAGCTACTCGCACTTGAACTGGAAGACGTTGAAGTGGAACTACTCGCGCTTGAGTATGTGGAGTACACTGTGGTCGTCGGTGTGGACACAGTTGAACTCGATGTGCTGGAAGATGTACTGCTTGACACACTTGTACTCACCGATGTAGAGGAAGTTGTCGTAGTTGGTGTTGACACACTTGAACTTGACGAAGTTGAAGTAGAGCTACTCACACTTGAACTTGAAGAAGTTGAAGTAGAACTACTCACACTTGAGCTGGAAGATGTTGAGGTGGAACTACTCCCGCTTGAATATGTCGAGTACACCGTGGTCGTCGGCGTGGACACACTGGAACTTGATGTGCTGGATGAAGTACTGCTTGAGACACTTGTGCTAACACTCGTAGATGACGTCGATGTTGTAGTAGGCGTCGACACACCTGGACGCGAGGAGGTTGAAGTAGAACTACTCACACTGGAGCTTGATGATGTGGAAGTTGAGCTGCTAACACTCGACGAGGTGGAGGAAGTACTGCTAGAAATGCGATCAATGTTTTTTGTCAACAGTTGACAAATAAACATTTAAATTTATCTCACCGCTTTGTTATTATGTAAAGTTAGAGATCAGTAAGGATAATAACCATCTATACTCTTCCAACCCATTTAACTAGCAAGAACAGCACGGAAATTTGGTCTGAATCTTCTGCTCATGTTATTGTCTCCTAGCTTTCGTTTATACTTATCTTGTGATCTAAAACAAATCTTCTCGCAGACACAGAAAGGCACATTTCACACCTTGACACAATCTTAATGACTGAGAAATGCTTTCTAGGCCTTGGTCCACTATTTTTTTGGAAAGGAGAATCTCTGAATGTGAAAGAGAATTGGAATAGGCGTCTGCTGTGTTGTCTATGATAGGCCAGTAACTTACTTAGAAATTCGAGGTTACTCCTGAACATCGTTTATGGCATTTCCTGGACGGCGCCGGACAAAGACCTACTTGAGATGCAGTAGCAAAATTATACTTTCCGACCCTCATGCTTCCAAACCATCAATTTATTTCAACCTCTTTTTTAAAAAATGTTTTCGAAAAGCTTCTTCTCTTTTTTGTATCCATGTTATAGGGAATCCCAAAACATTTTTGTGAATGTATGAGTACTGGAACATCTTTACCTTCACCATCATTACTACTAATTAAGTAAATTTGACGGGTATGACTGCAGGTGGTATGATAGTTCGATCACTGTAAGGTTCTGGTCCTAATGAAAACGTCCCCTTTTGCCAACAATCCTCTCAATGATCAAAACCTGATAAAACCCATGGCAATAACCTGCGTGATAAAACGCTTAAAGTTGGTTTCGTGCCTAATTGCTCAGGAAGAATTTACACCTGGGCATCCCAGATCAATTTGATCTGCTTCTCTTCATCAGCACTCCTTTACTCTAACCCATATCCTCAACAATCATAAACTGGAAAAACTGATAATAACCTGCTGGATGTAGTGCTGGACTTTGATGTTCGCAACGGCGGTTTTAAGCTCGGTGGTGTTCTACTCGATGTGCCAACAGTGTACTCCGTCCCTGTAGTCCTGGTCACAGTAGATGGGTAAACAGTGGCTGTGCTCTTCTGAGAAACCGATTTATATGAAGTGGATGTCGTAGAGGAAGAGACCGAAGAGCTAAACGAATCAAATATGCGAGTTTTTAAATTCCCAATGAGACCTGTATTTTTTTCTCTAGTTAACGGTTAAACAACGCCCATGTGCTGGTATCACAAAATCTTGGCAACAACTTAGAACTTCAAACACCTGGGGAACTCTTGGCATCTCATAACCTGGTAAATCAATACATATCATACAATGCCATTGCGGTGACTATCACCGCGAACACATTATACCACTACCTGTAAAAAACCTAGCATCAGTACTTATGTGGTAATCCTCATTTTCAACCTGATTTCTGATCCCATCCCCTTATCTGAGGGTCTGGATGACCGCCCCCCCCCCCCGGCGCTAATCTCAAGGTCTGGATCCGGCACTGACGTCATTGAGCCTCTACGGAGCAGAGAGTCTCCAACCTGTGTCAAAAGGTCCTCAAAAACCAACAGCTAAAATTGCAACCTTAAGTCTCCCATGCATATCGCTTGTCCATAGCGGCTTTAGCCGGCTGTCGAGAACCAAAAATGTTGTATTTACGATTATTTCTCTCCAACAAACAGTCCAATTTTCCAGTCAGTTGTTCAAGATTTGGACAGCACTAGGAGGGGAGGGTATAAATTATCAATGTCGTTCCCACTATCGCTACGACGTTTCTCGGCTTCTTCATTGATATCGCCGTCATTTCTTACCTACTATAAAGATATTTTGCATTTTATTTACTATTACAACAAAATAGCCATTGATTTGCTTGCACTTCAAACAATGCCACTACCGGGAAACTAATCATCGCTTTAGGCCTGCCACCACTGAATAACCAGGTCTTCTTGATAAACCTTATATTTATAAAACGAGATTAACATTTTCTTCAACTCATGACAAATACCTGATCCTCGCTTTGGTAGGACCAAACAATTTTAACTGTCCTTTAAAACAGACGCGTGTTTCACCCGGAAGGGTATTAGGATGACTTCACCAATGGAGGCGACAAAGTAACAACATAATTGAGTATATATTGTACCTCTACGGTACAAAACTATCCTTACCTGGATGATGAACTGGACGATGTACTGCTTGACACACTCGAACTGGTGCCGGAAGATGTAGTTGTTGTGGGTGTGGACACACTAGAACTCGAGGAAGTCGAACTACTCAAACTGGAACTGGATGATGTTGAAGTCGAACTGCTAACACTTGAATATGTCGAGTAAACTGTTGTTGTTGGCGTGGAAACGCTTGTGCTCGACGTGCTGGATGATGTACTACTTGAAACACTTGAGCTTACTGATGTAGATGAAGTTGTTGTAGTAGGTGTCGACACACTGGAACTTGACGAAGTTGAAGTAGAGCTACTCACACTGGAACTTGACGAAGTTGAAGTAGAGCTACTTACACTGGAACTCGATGAAGTTGAAGTCGAACTACTAACACTTGAATATGTCGAGTAAACTGTTGTTGTTGGCGTGGAAACACTTGTGCTCGATGTGCTAGATGATGTACTACTTGAAATACTTGAGCTTACTGATGTAGATGAAGTTGTTGTAGTAGGTGTCGACACACTGGAACTTGACGAAGTTGAAGTAGAGCTACTCACACTGGAACTTGACGAAGTTGAAGTAGAGCTACTTACACTGGAACTCGATGAAGTTGAAGTCGAACTACTAACACTTGAATATGTCGAGTAAACTGTTGTTGTTGGCGTGGAAACGCTTGTGCTCGATGTGCTAGATGATGTACTGCTTGAAATACTTGAGCTGACTGAAGTAGATGAAGTTGTTGTAGTAGGTGTCGACGCACTGGAACTTGACGAAGTTGAAGTAGAGCTACTCACACTGTAACTTGACGAAGTTGAAGTAGAGCTACTTACACTGGAACTGGATGATGTTGAAGTCGAACTACTAAAACTTGAATATGTCGAGTAAACTGTTGTTGTTGGCGTGGAAACGCTTGTGCTCGATGTGCTAGATGATGTGCTACTTGAAATACTTGAGCTTACTGATGTAGATGAAGTTGTTGAAGTAGGTGTCGACACACTGGAACTTGATAAAGTTGAAGTAGAGCTACTCACACTGGAACTTGACGAAGTTGAAGTAGAGCTACTTACACTGGAACTGGATGATGTTGAAGTCGAACTACTAACACTTGAATATGTCGAGTAAACTGTTGTTGTTGGCGTGGAAACACTTGTGCTCGATGTGCTAGATGATGTACTACTTGAAATACTTGAGCTTACTGATGTAGATGAAGTTGTTGTAGTAGGTGTCGACACACTGGAACTTGACGAAGTTGAAATAGAGCTACTCACACTGGAACTTGACGAAGTTGAAGTAGAGCTACTTACACTGGAACTCAATGAAGTTGAAGTCGAACTACTAACACTTGAATATGTCGAGTAAACTGTTGTTGTTGGCGTGGAAACGCTTGTGCTCGATGTGCTAGAAGATGTACTGCTTGAAATACTTGAGCTGACTGAAGTAGATGAAGTTGTTGTAGTAGGTGTCGACGCACTGGAACTTGATGAAGTTGACGTAGAGCTACTCACACTGGAACTTGACGAAGTTGAAGTAGAGCTACTCACGCTGGAACTTGACGAAGTTGAAGTAGAGCTACTGACACTGGAACTCGATGATATTGAAGTCGAACTGCTAACACTTGAATATGTCGAGTAAACCGTTGTTGTTGGCGTGGAAACGCTTGTGCTCGATGTGCTAGAAGATGTACTACTTGAAATACTTGAGCTGACTGATGTAGATGAAGTTGTTGTAGTAGGTGTCGACACACTGGAACTTGACGAAGTTGAAGTAGAGCTACTCACACTGGAACTTGACGAAATTGAAGTAGAGCTACTTACACTGGAACTCAATGAAGTTGAAGTCGAACTGCTAACGCTCGAATATGTCGAGTACACTGTTGTTGTTGGCGTGGAAAGGCTCGTGCTCGACGTGCTAGATGATGTACTACTTGAAATACTTGAGCTGACTGATGTAGATGAAGTTGTTGTAGTGGGTGTCGACACACTGGAACTTGACGAAGTTGAAGTAGAGCTAGTCACACTGGAACTTGAAGTTGAAGTAGAGCTGCTGACACTGGAACTCAATGAAGTTGAAGTCGAACTACTAACGCTTGAGTATGTCGAGTAAACTGTTGTTGTTGGCGTGGAAACGGTCGTGCTCGATGTACTAGATGATGTACTACTTGAAATACTTGAGCTTACTGATGTGGATGAAGTTGTTGTAGTGGGTGTTGACACACTGGAGCTTAAGGAAGTTGACGTTGAACTGCTTAAACTGGAGGTAGATGATATGGAGGTTGAACTACTGATACTGGAACTCGATGATGCTGAAGTCGAACTGGTCACGCCTGAATATGTCGAATAAACTGTTGTAGTCGGCGTGGATGCACCGGAACTTGACGAGGTGGAAGGTGAGCTAGTTACACCAGAGCTCGATGATGTTGAAGTTGAAGTTGAGCTGCTCAGACTTGAGCTGAATGATATGGAAAAAAAGAGCGGTAATCGTATGTTTGGAAATTTTCACATGTTAATTAATCTTTAAAACTCAGGGTCTTTACGATACGTTGACGGAGACACCAGTGAAAACGTCAATGGAAAACGTTTTTTCGCGATCATTCAAATACACACTGTCCCTTTGGGAAATATGGTTGAAGCTGACGATAGGGGACCGTATGCGAGCTCGGATAAAAAGACTAAAATTTATCCCTTTTCAAGGAAAACGTAAAATTTGGACATTTCACGTTGTTTGTGTGCTGTGACGGCAAAAACAAATTTTGCAGAAAAGCGTCATGCACTTGCAGCAAACTAATAATTATTGCTTCTTTAACATTCTCGTAACCATCGCCGTTGCAGTTTCGTAAGGTCCCCTTTTTACTCGGTATGAATCTTCGAAAAATAAAGTTAGCACATTATAAGGAGTACCCTTGTCACACTTAAACTAAAGGAACATTTTACAGGCCAATGACTTTGATTGTGTTTAAGGGCAAGATCTGTCCAGAATGGTAGGCTTAGGAGATTCATGCCCTTCATGAAGTATCCTCTAGCCCTAGTCCTCAGCTAAACTCAACCAATTATGTCTAACATAAAGTCATTTGGAAATAACAAATAATTGTATTTAATATGAAATACCGACATTCCGAGTTTATAGCACTTCTGGACATGAATGTTCGAGGATATGGTGTATGAATAAGCAAATTTTCCGGGTTTTAGTATATGGTACAGCTAGTTAATAACAAAAACGTCTTCTACATCAACATGCACGGCTGTTAGAAGAGCGTCATTATTTAACATTTAGTCGCCGGGCCGATATTGACGTCGCCTGAGGCGACTAATTGTTTTAGTATAATTACATTGAGATTATTCGAGAAAATAAAAGTATTGATCAATTTCCGACTCCGAAACATCAAAAAATCTGGCTGTCATTTTGAAAACTGCTAGCCTTCAATGTTATAATCACCGCGCGGTGATTATAGCGGGATAAACCGAAGCTCCTAGCCAATCACAGCGCTCTATTTTCGATAATCATCAATGTAATTATACTAAAACAGTTTATTTCCCTTATGTGGTTCCCAAGCCTTATTTGTCAACACTGATTTACTGATCAACATTTTCAGTCTAGTCCCTGGGTTCTCAGCTCGGTCAACATTGGACTCTACCGTGGGCTGTGCGTCACCGAGAGAGACTCCTCCACCCTTTCCCAAACTTCGGGCTGACAACAAGGCACGACGCAAAGCCTGGAACAAGGCAGCCCTTTGGCTATCCCTCACGACTTCTTAAAAAAAGGAATTTAACCTAGACAGTTACCTGCTTGATGAAGAACTTGATCTTGAGGTTCGTGACGGCGGCTTCAAGCTTGGTGGCGTTCTACTCGATGTAGCAACAGAGTATTCTGTCCCTGTAGTCCTGGTCACAGTAGATGGGTACACGGTGGCTGTGCTCTTCTGAGAAACTGATTTATATGACGTAGAAGTCGTCGAGGAGGATACTGAACTTGATGTAGAAGTGGAACTAAACGAAGATATAATATATAACAAAGTCGATGAAAAGAGTGTGAAGATTAACAAACAATTTTCGGCTTTTCATAAAATCACCTATGATGTAATGTACCCTTCAATGTGAATCTGCATCAAAACCATTATAGCATTACTTAAATATAGCATTCAAGACGTCGTGATAGTGATTAGGATATTTGCAAGAGCTGAAATAATGACAAAAGCTAAACATTTCAAGTTACGAAAACAGCCTGAAGCCTGATATTCTTTTCAAGGTTTCTCTTTACAACTGCAAAAGTTGCTTCTATGACTGCGATGATCCTCTTTCATTTAATTCTACACCCGGCAGTTCCTATAAATGATTTTCATATCTTCATTATTTAATCGTCATCCTTTCATGTGTTTATAACAAACCAACTCAATGACCTGCTCCCAAATGGCTTATCATCGGTATCGTAAAGGCAAGCACTCGAATCCCATACAAGCCTGGCTTTTTCAAGTCTCGTTTCGAAACCGCAAACGTTGTGTCTATAACTGCGATGATCTTTTATTTAAACCGGACGTATTAGGAAAACAGCTAAGCCAACAAAACAACAAGTGGACTACACTGAAAGAAAAACAACTAAAGTAGAAAACACAAGGAACACAAAAAGGTAACTACTACAATAACTTAAAATGAGCACCCGGAAAGTCAACCCAGAGCGCGTTAAGTATTTTAAATCAAAACAGTGACGAACACGGAGAGTATATAATCTCGTTTCCATTGATCAATCAAAAATTTACAACTTCAGTTATAACTCGAGTTACGTTGTTACCTTGAAACACTAGTTGTCGTTGGTGTGGATACACTCGAACTTGATGTGCTGGACGATGTACTACTTGACACACTTGTAGTTAGACTGGTAGATGAAGTGGTGGTAGTAGGCGTGGACACACTGGAACTTGAAGAGGTTGACGTTGAACTACTTACACTTGAACTAGATGATGTCGAGGTCGAACTACTGACACTCGAACTGGATGATGTTGAAGTTGAACTACTCACACTTGAATATGTCGAGTACACTGTTGTCGTTGGTGTTGAAACACTTGAGCTTGAAGAGCTAGATGATGTACTGCTTGACACACTGGTGCTGACACTCGTCGACGAAGTTGTTGTAGTGGGTGTGGACACACTGGAACTTGAAGAAATTGACGTTGAACTACTGACACTGGGACTTGACGAAGATGAAGTTGAACTACTAACACTTGAACTTGAACTCCTGACACTGGAACTTGAGGAGGTTGAAGTTGAACTGCTCATACTTGAATATGTCGAGTAAACTGTTGTTGTTGGCGTAGAAACGCTCGTGCTCGATGTGCTAGAAGATGTACTGCTTGAAATACTAGAGCTGACTGATGTAGATGAAGTTGTTGTAGTAGGTGTCGACACACTGGAACTTGACGAAGTTAAAGTAGAGCTACTCACACTGGAACTTGACGAAGTTGAAGTAGAGCTACTGACACTGGAACTCACTGAAGTTGAAGTCGAACTGCTAACGCTCGAATATGTCGTGTAAACTGTTGTTGTTGGCGTGGAAAGGCTCGTGCTCGATGTGCTAGATGATGTACTACTTGAAATACTTGAGCTGACTGATGTAGAAGAAGTTGTTGTTGTAGGTGTGGACACACTGGAACTTGATGAAGTTGAAGTAAAGCTACTCACACTGGAACTTGACGAAGTTGAAGTGGAGCTACTCACGCTGGAACTCAATGAAGTTGAAGTCGAACTGCTAACGCTCGAATATGTCGAGTAAACTGTTGTTGTTGGCGTGGAAAGGCTCGTGCTCGACGTGCTAGATGATGTACTACTTGAAATACTTGAGCTGACTGATGTAGAAGAAGTTGTTGTTGTAGGTGTCGACACACTGGAACTTGATGAAGTTGAAGTAGAGCTACTCACACTGGAACTTGACGAAGTTGAAGTGGAGCTACTCACGCTGGAACTCAATGAAGTTGAAGTCGAACTGCTAACACTTGAATATGTCGAGTAAACTGTTGTTGTTGGCGTGGAAAGGCTCGTGCTCGACGTGCTAGATGATGTACTACTTGAAATACTTGAGCTGACTGATGTAGATGAAGTTGTTGTAGTGGGTGTCGACACACTGGAACTTGACGAAGTTGAAGTAGAGCTACTCACACTGGAACTTGACGAAGTTGAAGTGGAGCTACTCACGCTGGAACTCAATGAAGTTGAAGTCGAACTGCTAACACTTGAATATGTCGAGTAAACTGTTGTTGTTGGCGTGGAAAGGCTCGTGCTCGACGTGCTAGATGATGTACTACTTGAAATACTTGAGCTGACTGATGTAGATGAAGTTGTTGTAGTGGGTGTCGACACACTGGAACTTGACGAAGTTGAAGTAGAGCTAGTCACACTGGAACTTGAAGTTGAAGTAGAGCTGCTGACACTGGAACTCAATGAAGTTGAAGTCGAACTACTACCGCTTGAGTATGTCGAGTAAACTGTTGTTGTTGGCGTGGAAACGGTCGTGCTCGATGTACTAGATGATGTACTACTTGAAATACTTGAGCTTACTGATGTGGATGAAGTTGTTGTAGTGGGTGTTGACACACTGGAGCTTAAGGAAGTTGACGTTGAACTGCTTAAACTGGAGGTAGATGATATGGAGGTTGAACTACTGATACTGGAACTCGATGATGCTGAAGTCGAACTGGTCACGCCTGAATATGTCGAATAAACTGTTGTAGTCGGCGTGGATGCACCGGAACTTGACGAGGTGGAAGTTGAGCTAGTTACACCAGAGCTCGATGATGTTGAAGTTGAAGTTGAGCTGCTCAGACTTGAGCTGAATGATATGGAAAAAAAGAGCGGTAATCGTATGTTTGGAAATTTTCACATGTTAATTAATCTTTAAAACTCAGGGTCTTTACGATACGTTAACGGAGACACCTGTGAAAACGTCAATGGAAAACGTTTTTTCGCGATCATTCAAATACACACTGTCCCTTTGGGAAATATGGTTGGAGCTGAAGATAGGGGACCGTATGCGAGCTCGGATAAAAAGAGTAAAATTTATCCCTTTTCAAGGAAAACGTAAAATTTGGACATTTCACGTTGTTTGTGCGCTGTGACCGCAAAAACAAATTTTGCAGAAAAGCGTCATGCACTTGCAGCAAACTAATAATTATTGCTTCTTTAACATTCTCGTAACCATCGCCGTTGCAGTTTCGTAAGGTCCCCTTTTTACTCGGTATGAATCTTCGAAAAATAAAGTTAGCACATTATAAGGAGTACCCTTGTCACACTTAAACTAAAGGAACATTTTACAGGCCAATGACTTTGATTGTGTTTAAGGGCAAGATCTGTCCAGAATGGTAGGCTTAGGAGATTCATGCCCTTCAGGAAGTATCCTCTAGCCCTAGTCCTCAGCTAAACTCAACCAATTGTGTCTAACATAAAGTCATTTGGAAATAACAAATAATTGTATTTAATATGAAATACCGACATTCCGAGTTTATAGCACTTCTGGACATGAATGTTCGAGGATATGGTGTATGAATAAGCAAATTTTCCGGGTTTTAGTATATGGTACAGCTAGTTAATAACAAAAACGTCTTCTACATCAACATGCACGGCTGTTAGAAGAGCGTCATTATTTAACATTTAGTCGCCGAAGGCGACGGGCCGATACTGACGTCGCCTGAGGCGACTAATTGTTTTAGTATAATTACATTGAGATTATTCGAGAAAATAAAAGTATTGATCAATTTCCGACTCCGAAACATCAAAAAATCTGGCTGTCATTTTGAAAACTGCTAGCCTTCAATGTTATAATCACCGCGCGGTGATTATAGCGGGATAAACCGAAGCTCCTAGCCAATCACAGCGCTCTATTTTCGATAATCATCAATGTAATTATACTAAAACAGTTTATTTCCCTTATGTGGTTCCCAAGCCTTATTTGTCAACACTGATTTACTGATCAACATTTTCAGTCTAGTCCCTGGGTTCTCAGCTCGGTCAACATTGGACTCTACCGTGGGCTGTGCGTCACCGAGAGAGAGTCCTCCACCCTTTCCCAAACTTCGGGCTGACAACAAGGCACGACGCAAAGCCTGGAACAAGGCAGCCCTTTGGCTATCCCTCACGACTTCTTAAAAAAAGGAATTTAACCTAGACAGTTACCTGCTTGATGAAGAACTTGATCTTGAGGTTCGTGACGGCGGCTTCAAGCTTGGTGGCGTTCTACTCGATGTAGCAACAGAGTATTCTGTCCCTGTAGTCCTGGTCACAGTAGATGGGTACACGGTGGCTGTGCTCTTCTGAGAAACTGATTTATATGACGTAGAAGTCGTCGAGGAGGATACTGAACTTGATGTAGAAGTGGAACTAAACGAAGATATAATATATAACAAAGTCGATGAAAAGAGTGTGAAGATTAACAAACAATTTTCGGCTTTTCATAAAATCAGCTATGATGTAATGTACCCCTTCAATGTGAATCTGCATCAAAACCATTATAGCATTACTTAAATATAGCATTCAAGACGTCGTGATAGTGATTAGGATATTTGCAAGAACTGAAAAGAATGACAAAAGCTAAACATTTCAAGTTACGAAAACAGCCTGAAGCCTGATATTCTTTTCAAGCTTTCTCTTTGCAAGTGCAAAAGTTGCTTCTATGACTGCGATGATCCTCTTTCATTTAATTCTACACCCGGCAGTTCCTATAAATGATTTTCATATCTTCATTATTTAATCGTCATCCTTTCATGTGTTTATAACAAACCAACTCAATGACCTGCTCCCAAATGGCTTGTCATCGGTATCGTAAAGGCAAGCACTCGAATCCCATACAAGCCTGGCTTTTTCAAGTCTCGTTTCGAAACCGCAAACGTTGTGTCTATAACTGCGATGATCTTTTATTTAAACCGGACGTATTAGGAAAACAGCTAAGCCAACAAAACAACAAGTGGACTACGCTGAAAGAAAAACAACTAAAGTAGAAAACACAAGGAACACAAAAAGGTAACTACTACAATAACTTAAAATGAGCACCCGGAAAGTCAACCCAGAGCGCGTTAAGTATTTTAAATCAAAACAGTGACGAACACGGAGAGTATATAATCTCGTTTCCATTGATCAATCAAAAATTTACAACTTCAGTTATAACTCGAGTTACGTTGTTACCTTGAAACACTAGTTGTCGTTGGTGTGGATACACTCGAACTTGATGTGCTGGACGATGTACTACTTGACACACTTGTAGTTAGACTGGTAGATGAAGTGGTGGTAGTAGGCGTGGACACACTGGAACTTGAAGAGGTTGACGTTGAACTACTTACACTTGAACTAGATGATGTCGAGGTCGAACTACTGACACTCGAACTGGATGATGTTGAAGTTGAACTACTCACACTTGAATATGTCGAGTACACTGTTGTCGTTGGTGTTGAAACACTTGAGCTTGAAGAGCTAGAAGATGTACTGCTTGACACGCTGGTGCTGACACTCGTCGACGAAGTTATTGTAGTGGGTGTGGACACACTGGAACTTGAAGAAATTGACGTTGAACTACTGACACTGGGACTTGACGAAGTTGAAGTTGAACTACTAACACTTGAACTTGAACTCCTGACACTGGAACTTGAGGAGGTTGAAGTTGAACTGCTCATACTTGAATACGTCGAGTAAACGGTTGTAGTTGGTGTGGAAACACTTGAGCTTGAAGAGCTGGATGACGTACTACTTGACACACTGGTGCTGACACTCGTGGATGACGTTGTTGTTGTTGGCGTGGACACACTGGAACTTGAAGAAGCTAACGATGAACTGCTTAAACTCGAGCTGGATGACGTTGAAGTCGAACTACTGCTACTGGAAGAAGATGAAGTTGATGATGAGCTGCTCACACTAGAGTATGTCGAGTATACCGTTGTAGTTGGTGTGGACACAGTTGAACTTGATGAGCTTGAAGATATACTGCTTGATACACTAGAGCTGACGCTTGAGGACGAGGTTGTTGTAGTTGGTGTGGACACACTGGAACTCGACGAAATTGAAGTTGAACTACTTATACTCGAGCTGGATGATGTTGATGTTGAGCTGCTAACACTTGAATATGTCGAGTAAACTGTCGTAGTTGGTGTTGACACACTGGAACTCGATGAACTTGATGATGTGCTCCTTGACACACTTGTACTGACGCTGCTGGATGAAGTTGTAGTAGTGGGTGTAGACACACTAGAACTTGAGGAAATTGACGTTGAACTACTTATACTCGAGCTGGATGATGTTGAAGTTGAACTGCTCACACTTGAATATGTCGAGTACACTGTTGTTGTCGGTGTGGAAACACTTGAGCTTGAAGAGCTGGATGATGTGCTGCTCGACACACTTGAGCTGACGCTCGTGGACGAAGTTGTTGTAGTGGGTGTGGACACACTAGAACTTGAAAAATGTAAGAAAGAATGCAATTAGTTTTTAAATTATTCCGGTACAAGGTTTTGGCCACTGAAAATTAAAATTACTCAATTTCCTGGTGGATTCTGTCTTAACACAACAAGTGATTATGCCTCCCTAAGCATTTCGAATGTCAGTCTGTTGAAACTGCTTATTATGCTACGTAATTGTCTTATTTCTTAGGGATCTTAAGAAACAAACACGGCGACGTTAACGAAAACAGCAAAAATGCAATACGTTTAGATTGACACAACAACAATTTTGCACGTGCATCACGCCTTTTTGTATATTTCTTTCTTCTATTTCTTTCTTTTTGTATATTTCTCAGTAACCGTACGACGTAGTGGTCTAGTGACAAACGAGAGATTTACCAAAACGTTTGACACATGTGCAGAGTTGTTGCTTTGCTTATAAGAGCTTTTAGTTTTCGCTGCTTTCACATAAATAAATAAGGCTAGTAACCTGCTAGTTGAACTTGATCTCGAGGTTCGTGAAGGCGGTTTCAAGCTTGGTGGCGTCCTACTCGATGTTGCAACAGAATATTCTGTCCCTGTAGTCCTCGTCACAGTAGATGGGTACACAGTGGCTGTGCTCTTCTGAGAAACCGATTTATATGAAGTGGACGTCGTCGAAGAGGATGGCGAGCTTGATGTAGAAGTGGAACTGAGGAAGAGCATAATTAATTTAGTCGGTTAACCGCAATTATTAGTTTCTAACTGAAGAAAAAAGTTTAATAATGATACCAGAATGCACGGTAACTTAAACAAAAACAGACAGCAATAATCAAATGTAACCAAAAAGACACGATAAAAAATAACACTTAGATGTTAAAGGAAGCCACAAAAAAAAGCCATCGGAGCAAGTGCAAGTTAACGGTTTGTTTCTTTTTACTAAACATCTGTTGAAAAATAAGTTATGTGATAAAAATTAAGTAACAGGCACATGTATAATGAGAATAAATTTTGCCTGAAAAATTAGGGATATCCATTCCAGCCAATTTGGGTTAATAAAAAACAAAAGAGAAACAAAACGATTTTCACGAAAACGCGTGATACTTGACTCTTCGTAACATACACCTTGAGTTGTCACTCCTCTCTCGTTGACTTGACCGTTTTTATCGACATATTAGTGCAAAGGCGTTCTCAGCCACAAATGGTCGCAGTTTGAATCACGAGTGCCTCCTACGCAGACGTTCGTTAGGCTCGTCCGGCAATTCTCACTAACGAACCTCGTTCGAGGAACAGGAGCGCGTGACGAACCCCTACCAGGTGATCTGTGACGTCATTGCGGGGGCCTGGGGAAAGAAATTTTAATGCCGTATCCCATAAACCAACGCGCACACCAATTCAATTCAATTCAATCTGTTCCCGTCAGCTTTGGTTTATGGGATACGGCATTAAAATTTCTTTCCCCAGGCCCCCGTAGTGACGTCACAGATCACCTGGTAAGAACGTATAAGTAGGAGGCTACTTTGCAAATTGCGAAATTACCAACATAGAACAGCACTTGAAGTCTCTTAAACAAAACTAAACCAAAAATTAAAAGGAATAGAATGCTCACTCACGTTCTACCCTCGGATCAACTGACAAACTACCATTCTAATCGTGACATACTTGAGCAACCGAGACAACAAAGAGAGCCTTTGCACCATTTCAGTAATTTTTTAACAGAAACTTTGTATGACCTTGTCCGGGAAGATAAAAGAAAAAACCGTAAAGACTATAATTTACGAGGGCGTTCACATTCAAGAACTCAATGTGCTTGAAGCATGTATATTACATTGTTTACAAACAGCGTACGAAAACTAGAAAGTGAGAATATACGAAAACGAAAGTGCCTAAACGAGAACCAGAGAGGATCCACCAAAATGTAAATACTACAGAGTATCAGAGTATCCCTCTAACAAAAAATATCACAGTGTTTGTCCTTTAAAACACTCAGTACAGCTAATTTACATAATCTGACAAGCACATTCAGACTTCGACTGGATAATTCAAATCTGAGCGTCAATCTACCATTGACAACTTAAGCTACTAAGATATTGCGTTCATACCTTGAAGTACTAGAAAAAGTACTCGAAGTCGATGACTTCGAAGTAGTTGTCGTTGTTGGTGTGGACACACTTGAACTCGATGTACTGGAAGATGTACTACTTGAAACGCTTGTGCTGACGCTCGACGACGAAGTTGTCGTAGTTGAAGTGGACACACTGGAACTTGACCAAGTCAACGAGCTACTGGCACTGGAACGCGATGAAGTTGACGTTGAACTGCTCGCACTTGAATACGTCGAGTAAACTGTTGTTGTTGGTGTCGACACACTCGAACTTGCCGAGCTGGATGATGTACTGCTTGACACACTTGAGCTGACGCTCGTGGATGACGTTGTTGTAGTGGGTGTGGACACACTGGAGCTCGACGACGTTGATGCTGAACTACTTACACTGGAACTCAGTGATGTTGACGTGGAACTGCTCACACTTGAATACGTCGAGTAAACCGTTGTGGTTGGCGTGGACACACTGGAACTTGATGAGCTAGATGACGTACTGCTTGACACACTTGAGCTGACGCTCGTAGAAGATGAAGTTGTTGTAGTTGGTGTCGACACACTAGAACTTGATGATGTTGAAGTAGAGCTACTGACACTGCTACTCGACGACGTTGACGTTGAACTACTCACACTAGAGCTGGATGAAGTGGAAGTTGAACTGCTCGCACTTGAATATGTCGAGTAAACGGTTGTGGTTGGGGTGGACACGCTGGAACTTGATGAGCTAGATGACGTACTGCTTGACACACTTGAGCTGACGCTGGTGGAAGATGAAGTTGTTGTAGTTGGTGTCGACACACTAGAACTTGATGATGTTGAAGTAGAGCTACTGACACTGCTACTCGACGACATTGACGTTGAACTACTCACACTAGAGCTGGATAAAGTGGAAGTTGAACTGCTCGCACTTGAATATGTCGAGTAAACCGTTGTGGTTGGCGTGGACACACTAGAACTTGACGAGCTTGATGATGTACTGCTTGACACACTAGTGCTCACGCTGGTCGAGGAGGTTGTAGTGGTGGGTGTCGAGATACTAGAACTTGACGAAGCTGAAGTAGAGCTACTCACACTGGAACTCGAGGAAGTTGAAGTTGAACTGCTAACACTTGAATACGTTGAGTATATTGTTGTCGTTGGTGTGGAAACGCTGGAACTTGATGAGCTAGATGACGTACTGCTTGACACACTTGAGCTGACGCTCGTGGATGACGTTGTTGTAGTGGGTGTGGACACACTGGAGCTCGACGACGTTGATGCTGAACTACTTACACTGGAACTCAGTGATGTTGACGTGGAACTGCTCACACTTGAATACGTCGAGTAAACCGTTGTGGTTGGCGTGGACACACTGGAACTTGATGAGCTAGATGACGTACTGCTTGACACACTTGAGCTGACGCTCGTAGAAGATGAAGTTGTTGTAGTTGGTGTCGACACACTAGAACTTGATGATGTTGAAGTAGAGCTACTGACACTGCTACTCGACGACGTTGACGTTGAACTACTCACACTAGAGCTGGATGAAGTGGAAGTTGAACTGCTCGCACTTGAATATGTCGAGTAAACGGTTGTGGTTGGGGTGGACACGCTGGAACTTGATGAGCTAGATGACGTACTGCTTGACACACTTGAGCTGACGCTGGTGGAAGATGAAGTTGTTGTAGTTGGTGTCGACACACTAGAACTTGATGATGTTGAAGTAGAGCTACTGACACTGCTACTCGACGACGTTGACGTTGAACTACTCACACTAGAGCTGGATGAAGTGGAAGTAGAACTGCTCGCACTTGAATGTGTCGAGTAAACCGTTGTGGTTGGCGTGGACACACTGGAACTTGATGAGCTAGATGACGTACTGCTTGACACACTTGAGCTGACGCTGGTGGAAGATGAAGTTGTTGTAGGTGGCGTCGACACACTAGAACTTGATGATGTTGAAGTAGAGCTACTGACACTGCTACTCGACGACGTTGACGTTGAACTACTCACACTAGAGCTGGATGAAGTGGAAGTAGAACTGCTCGCACTTGAATGTGTCGAGTAAACCGTTGTGGTTGGCGTGAACACACTGGAACTTGATGAGCTAGATGACGTACTGCTTGACACACCTGAGCTGACGCTGGTGGAAGATGAAGTTGTTGTAGTTGGCGTCGACACACTAGAACTTGATGATGTTGAAGTAGAGCTACTGACACTGCTACTCGACGACGTTGACGTTGAACTACTCATACTAGAGCTGGATGAAGTGGAAGTAGAACTGCTCGCACTTGAATGTGTCGAGTAAACCGTTGTGGTTGGGGTGGACACGCTGGAACTTGATGAGCTAGATGACGTACTGCTTGACACACTTGAGCTGACGCTGGTGGAAGATGAAGTTGTTGTAGTTGGTGTCGACACACTAGAACTTGATGATGTTGAAGTAGAGCTACTGACACTGCTACTCGACGACAGTGAGGTTGAACTGCTCACACTAGAGCTGGATGAAGTGGAAGTAGAACTGCTCGCACTTGAATGTGTCGAGTAAACCGTTGTGGTTGGCGTGGACACACTGGAACTTGATGAGCTAGATGACATACTGCTTGACACACTTGAGCTGACGCTCGTGGATGACGTTGTTGTAGTGGGTGTGGACACACTGGAGCTCGACGACGTTGATGCTGAACTACTTACACTGGAACTCAGTGATGTTGACGTGGAACTGCTCACACTTGAATACGTCGAGTAAACCGTTGTGGTTGGCGTGGACACACTGGAACTTGATGAGCTAGATGACGTACTGCTTGACACACTTGAGCTGACGCTCGTAGAAGATGAAGTTGTTGTAGTTGGTGTCGACACACTAGAACTTGATGATGTTGAAGTAGAGCTACTGACACTGCTACTCGACGACGTTGAGGTTGAACTGCTCACACTAGAGCTGGATGAAGTGGAAGTAGAACTGCTCGCACTTGAATATGTCGAGTAAACCGTTGTGGTTGGGGTGGACACACTGGAACTTGATGAGCTAGATGACGTAGTGCTTGACACACTTGAGCTGACGCTGGTGGAAGATGAAGTTGTTGTAGTTGGTGTCGACACACTAGAACTTGATGATGTTGAAGTAGAGCTACTGACACTGCTACTCGACGACA
Source organism: Porites divaricata (assembly GCA_038088405.1). Classification (NCBI taxonomy): domain Eukaryota; kingdom Metazoa; phylum Cnidaria; class Anthozoa; order Scleractinia; family Poritidae; genus Porites; species Porites divaricata. Next base: position 3,751,644 of record JBBMOI010000011.1, read on the forward strand.
TTGACGTTGAACTACTCACACTAGAGCTGGATAAAGTGGAAGTTGAACTGCTCGCACTTGAATATGTCGAGTAAACCGTTGTGGTTGGCGTGGACACACTAGAACTTGACGAGCTTGATGATGTACTGCTTGACACACTAGTGCTCACGCTGGTCGAGGAGGTTGTAGTGGTGGGTGTCGAGATACTAGAACTTGACGAAGCTGAAGTAGAGCTACTCACACTGGAACTCGAGGAAGTTGAAGTTGAACTGCTAACACTTGAATACGTTGAGTATATTGTTGTCGTTGGTGTGGAAACGCTGGAACTTGACGCGCTTGATGATGTACTGCTGGATATACTGGAGCTGACTGATGTGGATGAAGTTGTTGTAGTGGGTGTGGACACACTTGAACTGGAGGAAGTTGAAGTTGAGCTACTGACACTGCTACTTGATGAAGCTGACGTGGAGCTGCTAGAGCTTGAAGTACTGTGAAATGGGGTTGACCAAAATCATATCAATATTACTATTTATTAGTATTTTTTTCACTTATCGTAATTACAGTTTACAAAGCTAGTTAGTACCATACAAGATGCTTTCAACATTACTGATCGGAGCTAGCGATATCATGAGAACGTCGGATGTGGCCTTGCTAACGAAAAACCCTTCCAAAGCTTATTGAAAAAGGTACCCGAGCCATGTTTCTTTTTCTAAGTGCCAACCTAGGTTATTTACATTAGGTTTTTCTTGTAACGTCAACACTTGTAACGTCAACAAGGACATTTCTCGAGCAATTGTTCATGCTTGGAATAGCACTGCCCACCGACTCGCTTTTATGCGTTCCAATTGATGAGAGCTGGGCAATGTAAAATTTACTCTGAATCTTGGAAAAGTTGAAGTGTCAACATCACTTTCAGAATTCAAAGATTAGCCTTGGCTCTAAGGCCAGCGTCGCCCTTTCGTTTCACAGGGCTTAAAAGCCTTAGATTACCGGTACATTGAGTTACCTTTGTACGCCCTAAAGACTACTGACATCCAATTGCTACTAACAATATCGCTGGCTGTAACAGAAAAGTTAATACAGTATAAGCAAATGATCTACGCAAGAAACATGAGGACACTTTGTTTGTTGTTACAAGAGATTAGAATACTGACAAACATTTAGGTATCGCAATTCATAAACGTCAAAGCAAAATTGAGTTTGAAGAAAGACAGCAAGTTATGACGTTGATGACCTAACCGCATCGCTACCACATAAACGTAATCGTTGGGTGTAGTTGAAATTGCTTTCCAACTAAAGCGTTTAAAATGCTGGTCCATCTTGCGTATTGTCCAATTTTAACCCATACGTTTCTCCATTCCTGAGAATGACCCATCACCCTGTCTTTATTTCCTTGCCCTACTACGACAAGGAATATAAATTATTGTTCGTCAGTATGCATTGTAACCTTTCCCAACCTCCCTTGTCCACAAGCATTCCCTTAGAAATGAAATCCTCGCAAAACTTGTGTTCATAACCTGACCCAGTCTATGGAGAACCCGCTTGATGAAAAAGGCTCGTTGTCATTTAAAGCTGCACATCCTTCGATAACTGTCGGCTACTATTTCCTGTGAAATGACCTTTATTCAAACCCATCCCCTCAGTAATCAAAACCTCGCTAAACTCATGATAATAACCTGCTTGATGAAGAGCTGGATTTTGATGTTCTCGATGGTGGCTTCAAGCTTGGTGGGGTTCTACTCGATGTGGCAACAGTGTATCCTGTCCCTGTAGTTCTGGTCACGGTAGATGGGTACACGGTGGCTGTGCTCTTCTGAGAAACCGATTTATATGAAGCGGAAGACACTGAGGACGGAGAAGGGAATACTGGACTGGACTTAGATGTTGAGGACGACACTATGAACTCTGATTTTGATGAAGACACAGATGTCACTTTTGAAGATGGAGGAACTTGCGTGAATAGACTCGGCGAGCTAAGCATTAGGATTGAAAGAGTTCATACCCTTAGTAAAGACGTTCGTAAGGATCCTTCCCTTTTACTCATGGATACTCTCAATCAAATCGTTCAGTCTGGTAACATTATTTGAAGCTACTTAGGGTGGCTGAACACAGTTTTGGCAGTTTGTGGGTATATGTCATTTGCCGAATCATGGCAAGAGAAGGATTGCAGCTCACAAGCTGAAACTTAGCAAGGGAAAAATATACTGATGAAAGATTTTGATTGACAGGTAAAATTTGACCTTTTCGCATTTTCCATGGCAACATGAACGATTGAATACAACCTTAAAATTTCACTTTTCCTCAGTTTACAGAAAATTTACTCTTTAGATTTTTCTATAAACTTGCACAGCTTACTATAATTAATCATTACCATTTGAAGCTTATTTGACCAAATTTTAACAGAGGGGCTTTTAGATAACAATAATATAATTGTACTGTAATTCTCAAACGTGTCACAAAAATCGTCTGTTCAACATACATTTAAAGTTCTTATTATTGAAAGTATCATTAAAGTAAAAATTCTGCCAAATATCACAAAATTTTAATGAGTAGATTTTGAGAAATCGTCTTCTGTGTACCATTGCATTTTCGCCGCCATGTTTGTTTGTCTAATTTAAAACAAGCGCCGTCATGCAAGTTACCGCTGACCGCCGCAAAACTGTGTTCAGCCACCTTAATATAACTTTAAAAATTTACCCATTCAAGTCTCAGACGACCACTATCGAAGGCCCATCTCGTAAGATATATTCTTAATATGTAAAACCAATGCCCTTGTTTTCCATCTGTCACCATCTCCGCCTTAACCATTTACGCCATCATCATCATCATTCTCAACATCATTATCATTATCGTCACCAGCATCATCATCGTGATCATAGTCATCATCATCACAGCACTTCGCCAAATATAGATACATGGGTATATTTCTTCAGTCTTGTAGCAAGATTTTAAGATATTAAACCTGCTACGATTTATCCACTACCATTACGGTCACCATCATCATCGTATCGAAAACCATCGTGAGACCATCAATCCACCTACAATTGTAACTAACATACAACTATTCCTGCCACGGTTGTCACTAGTTATCTCTGTACTGCAATCGTCGTTTACCACTTTTACCATAATTATCACTCTTTTGTCGTCAAACGCACATTACTCATCTTATCTTGTCATCAACACTCACCATCGTCTCCAACATCATCATCATCGTCTAGAATCTATGAAAATTATCACGAACATAGAACCCTCCTCAATCTTGCCAGACATAACCTTTAACATCATCCGGCCTTAGTTGTTCAAAGTTGGGTACTTCTATCCACCGGCTAAATCACTGCTAAGCAAACCAATTGCGTTATCTACTGGGGAGAAGTTTATCCAGTGGATAACGCTATCTACCTTTTCAACAACTGTGGCTTGTTCCACATTTTTATCACCGTCCCCCAGACATCGCCTCATTATGACTCAGTTCTCGGTCCCTCAAAATTTACAACGGGTTAAGGTAAAACTATACGATTCTAGCCACAGTCAAAGAATACCACTTATGAGCACAACCAAACCAATAAACTAAGCAAGGTTGGTGATATGATCACTTCAGCAATAATCGTCACGAGACTGGGTAAAATTGTCAACACAGAAAATGCTCATCTATATTATCTTCAATTTTCTTGGAATGCAACAGTGGGCTACCCCGGAAGTCCAAAGCAGAAGTCAGAATGTGGTAATTTAAGCAACTAAAAACTAACTCTCCGTAATACTAGTTGCTTTAGTATCAAGCCCGTCCACAGATTCAAGCGCCTTCAATAACAAACAAGAATGACATAGGCCTAAATATTGGCAGCGCCACCATTTAACACCATATACTATTCATACCTAGAACTGCTGTACGATGAACTGCTAGAGGACGAAGTTGACGAAGAGCTACTCACACTGGAAGTAGACGAAGTTGATTTTGAACTGCTGACACTTGAGTACGTGGAATACACTGTTGTCGTTGGTGAAGACACACTCGAACTCGATGAGCTGGATGATGTACTGCTTGACACACTTGTGCTGACGCTGGAGGAGGAAGTTGTTGTAGTGGGTGTAGATACACTCGAACTAGAAGAAGTTGAGGTTGAACTACTTACACTTGAATACGTGGAGTACAATGTTGTGGTCGGTGTGGACACACTGGAACTCGATGAACTGGATGATGTACTGCTTGAAACACTTGTACTGACGCTGGTGGACGAAGTTGTCGTTGTTGGTGTGGATTTACTTGAACTCGACGAAGTTGAAGTTGAGCTACTCACACTGGAACTAGTCAAAGTTGATGTTGAACTGGTCACACTTGAATACGTGGAGTACACTGTTGTAGTCGGTGTGGACACACTGGAACTTGATGAGCTGGACGATGTACTGCTTGACACACTAGTGCTGACGCTCGTGGAAGAAGTTGTCGTTGTTGGTGTGGATACACTTGAACTCGACGAAGTTGAGCTACTCACACTGGAACTAGTCGATGTTGAAGTTGAGCTACTCGCACTTGAATATGTCGAGTAAACTGTTGTCGTTGGTGTAGACACACTTGAACTCGACGAGCTGGACGATGTACTGCTTGACACACTAGTGCTGACGCTCGTGGACGAAGTTGACGTAGTAGGTGTTGATATGCTGGAAGTTGATGAAGTTGAAGTTGAGCTACTCACACTCGAACTCGACGAAGTTGAAGGTGAACTGCTCGCACTTGAATAGGTCGAGTAAACCGTTGTGGTCGGCGTAGACACACTGGACCTTGATGAACTTGAAGAGGTACTACTTGACACACTGGTGCTGACGCTCGTAGACAAAGTTGTTGTTGTGGGTGTGGACACGCTGGAACTCGACGAAGTTGAAGTTGAGCTGCTTAAACTGGAACTTGATGATGTGGAAATAGAACTGCTTACGCTTGAATATGTCGAGTAAACTGTCGTTGTTGGTGTGGACGCACTTGAACTCGATGAGCGTGATAATGTAATGCTTGATACACTGGAGCTGACGCTGGTGGACGAAGTTGTTGTAGTAGTGGGTGTAGACACACTGGAACTTGAGGAAGTTGTCGTTGAGCTGCTCACACTGGAACTAGACGAGGTTGACGTTGAGCTACTCACTGTTGTTGTTGGGGTTGACACACTTGAGCTCGATGAGCCTGAAGATGTACTACTCGACACACTTGAGCTGACAGAAGTGGATGAAGATGTTGTAGTGGGTGTTGACACACTTGAAGTCGATGAAGAACTGATAAGGAATAATCATTTGTAAAGACCATTGCGGCTACACTATTTTGTATATTGAAAAAGACTGTTGGACTGGGGTACGTAACGTTCAAAGTGTTTAACGTTGAGAAAACGTCGTTTTTTGTCAGTGGCTCTGAGTTGTCTTCCTCACCTATTGACAGTCTTTTGAGATTAACTGACTTTTCATTCCTGACTCGCCTCCTTTTTGCAATAAAACGCAAGTATGAAAAAAAAAAATAGGGCGAAGGTCCTTCACTATATCGCGTCCCCACTGTTGTACCTCTAACTGGATACCTTTCCGTACAGTACTTTCCTTGTCTCTACTTATTCTTTCAATTCCTCACGTTTATTTGTACTAGATTTAGACGGACCGTTAAATAACCATATATGTGTGTGTCTCATGACTTAACCTCCAGGCGTCCTTGCTACTACTTGGCATTGAAGTTAGCTCAGGGGTGTGGGGCTGCAAAGTGACTCGACCATCAAACTGACAAAAAGCTATGACTATTAAAGTAAAATTTCTAATTACAAATTTCATCTTTTTCCTGTAAACCTAGTTTCTATGACCGTAGTCAAAACAATCTTACATCTTTGTACATGATAAGAGTAGATTGTGCCAACCTGCTTGATGAAGTGCTTGACGTCGATGTTCGCGAGGGTGGCTTCAAGCTTGGTGGGGTTCTACTCGACGTATAAACAGAATATTCCGTCCCTGTAGTTCTGGTCACAGTGGATGGATAAACAGTTGCTGTACTCTTTTGAGAAACCGATTTATATGAAGTTGTTGTTGCGGACGATGACGCGGAACTGAAGAAAACACTTACGTTAAAATTTGTTCAAGAAAGGAAAAATGATCCTATTTCATGATTACCCAATCACTGTCAAAAGGTAAGTTTATACTTTCATTAGGTAAATTAGACTTTCGGGAACTACTGTGGACCCACAGCAGTCCCTTTCACACAAACCAACTCCTGCGTCTGCGTGCCCTACAAGGCTCACGACTAAACCTCACCACCCAATGACATTGTCGTCTGAAATGACTCACGTTCTCATTTTCCAACGTGCGGCCTCTCTTTACCAAAACGAGACGCATTCACACATTAGATCACAGTGCAGCGGTTCAACTTCTAGCAACAACTTCCCCTAGTGACCTCACTCTACATCCCTTGTGTCCGTCAATATGTTTTCTGACTCAAATCTCACATTGGTTACCTATATTTTGTATTGAGGTCCCACTGTTACGTATCTGTCTTACAAACTTTCATCATCATTTTAACAGTGATCAGCACTAATATTGTCGCCATTAATATTATTACCAAAACCACCTCCACCATCTACCAATATCATCCTCGTTTGAAGGAGCATCAGAGGTGCTAGAAGCAGCGCTGTGTAACACGAAGCTACCATTATGTTGATTGTAAGGGCTTTTTGGTGCTTATTACACTTGAACAAGCGATTAGCGTGCGATTCATTTCACGAGTCTTACAAACACCTGTACATGAACAACACAACCTGTTACTTGTAAACGTTGAAACGTCTTAGTGACGCTAGCAGGCAATTTTAATTTTAACTACCTGCTTATAAAAGGTGAATTTCTGTTTTCTTTGTTGTTCATAGCTAAGCTAATAACGAATCTAACCAAAAGTCCGTCTGTAACTTTAAACTACTTTACCTAGTGGATGACGTTGTTGTCGTGGATGTTGAAACACTCGAGCTAGACGAGGTGGAAGTTGAACTGCTCACACTGGAACTCAACGAAGTTGAAGTTGAACTGCTCACACTTGAATATGTCGAGTAAGATGTTGTGGTTGGCGTTGACACGCTGGAACTCGATGAGATTGACGATGTACTGCTCGAAACGCTTGTACTGACACTCGTCGATGAAGTCGTTGTAGTGGGCGTCGACTCGCTGAAACTCGACGAGCTTGAAGTCGAACTGCTCACACTTGAAGTTGATGAACTTGAGGTTGAACTGCTCGGACTTGAAAATGTCGAGTACACCGTTGTCGTTGGTGTGGACACAGTAGAGCTCGATGAGCTGTACGATGTACTGCTCGACACACTTGTGCTGACTGATGTGGACGAAGTTGTTGTCGTTGGCGTCGACACACTGGAACTCGACGACGCTGAAGTGGAACTGCTCACACTTGAACTTGATGAAGTTGACGTTGAACTGCTCGTACTTGAATATGTCGAGTAAACTGTTGTCGTTGGTGTGGACACGCTAGAACTCGAAGAGCTGGACGATGTACTGCTCGACACACTCGTGCTGACGCTGGTAGATGATGTTGTTGTACTGGGTGTGGACACACTTGAACTCGATGAGCTCGATGATGTACTACTCGATACACTGGAACTCGACGACGTTGAAGTGGAACTGCTCACACTTGAACTTGATGAAGTTGACGTTGAGCTGCTCGGACTTGAATATGTCGAGTAAACTGTTGTTGTTGGTGTGGACACGCTAGAACTCGAAAAGCTTGAAGACGTACTACTCGATACACTTGTGCTGACGCTAGTGGATGAAGTTGTGGGTGTTGATACGCTGGAACTCGACGAAGTTGAAGTAGAACTACTCACACTGGAACTAAATGAAGTTGAAGTTGAGCTGCTCCGACTTGAATATGTCGAGTAAACTGTTGTTGCTGGTGTGGAAACGCTCGAGCTTGAAGAGCTAGATGATGTACTGCTTGATACACTTGAGCTGACGCTCGAGGATGAAGTTGTTGTAGTGGGTGTGGACACACTGGAACTCGACGACGTTGAAGTCGAACTGCTCACGCTTGAACTTGACGAAGTTGATGTTGAACTGCTCGGACTCGAATATGTTGAGTAAACCGTTGTTGTTGGTGTTGATACACTTACACTCGATGAGCTTGAAGAAGTACTACTTGACACACTTGTACTGACGCTGGTGGACGAAGTTGTCGTTGTTGGTGTGGATGCACTTGAACTCGACGAAGTTGACGTTGAGCTACTCACACTGGAACTAGTCGAAGCTGATGTTGAACTGGTCACACTTGAATACGTGGAGTACACTGTTGTGGTCGGTGTGGACACACTGGAACTCGATGAGCTGGATGACGTACTGCTTGACACACTTGAGCTGACGCTGGTGGAAGATGAGGTTGTTGTAGTTGGTGTCGACACACTAGAACTTGATGATGTTGAAGTAGAGCTACTGACACTGGAACTCGATGAAGTGGAAGTTGAACTGCTAAGGCTAGAACTTGATGAAGTTGAAACTGAACTGCTCACACTTGAGTATGTCGAGTAAATTGTTGTCGTTGGTGTAGACACACTCAAACTCGATGAGCTGGACGATGTACTGCTTGATACACTTGAGCTGACGCTTGTGGATGACGTTGTTGTAGTGGGTGTCGATACACTGGAACTTGATGAAGTTGAAGTTGAGCTGCTAACACTGGAACTGGATGAAGTTGAAGTTGAACTGCTCACACTTGAATATGTCGAGTATGCTGTTGTCGTTGGTGTGGACACACTTAAACTGGATGAGGTTGATGACGTACTGCTAGAAACACTTGAACTCATTGATGTGGATGAAGTTGTTGTGGTTGGCGTCGACACAGATGAGCTAGACGAAGAACTTAAAACAAGAAAATTTGAATGATATAGTTAGTTGCCAAGACCTGAACAAGCATATTCTCACTTAAATTTGGGGGATTCCGTGTCCAAGCTAGAGCTGATTGCGATTGTGATTTCTTCAGAAACCATTTCGAGCTATATAATTCTTTTACCAAAGTAAAACTAAATTTCTTTGAAATATCTAAAAAATAAAATTTATTACGGTTACCATTAATATACTTATATACGGTTACCATATACGGTTACCATACTTATATACGGTTACCATTAATATACTTAGTCTTTATTGAAGGCAGCGTTAAACTTAACGAATACACTATCTGTCTTTGCAGTTTAACCTTTGGTGTGCTACGTTTCAGTTAAGAGCACCTTATCTATCTTTTTTGATCGGAACGTCTGTAGCCACTTTGGCATACAAATAATTCTGAAAGAAAACAACTGCGTTTTAACTCAGAAAAAGAAGGAAACGAGGAATTATTCGTTCTTGCAAATGGAAAGAAAAATAATCAGTAAACCTGTGGGCAATAAAGACACTTGAAAGCTACTTCTATCTTATTTCCTTCCCTTTATTTTAACCCTTGTAGCTTTTTTTATTCCATTACAATTCTCTTAACGTTAACCCTTTAAGCCCCAATGTCCAAGCACGAATTCTCTTAACTGGCCTTCATAAATTTTGGGAAGATTTCAAGAGATTAATAAATTAGTTTTTGGATGATCATTGCTTTTAATCTCATGACTTCTCTTAAGTATGCCCTGTTACTGAGAGGAGAAGTTTGATATTGATCGTGGTAATAGTGAAGAGTATGTAACCACCTGCGGGATGAAGAACTTGACCTTGAAGTTCGTGACGGTGGCTTTAAGCTTGGTGGCGTCCTGCTTGATGTTCCAACGGTGTACTCTGTCCCGGTGGTTCTGGTCACTGTAGATGGATAAACAGTAGCCGTGCTTTTCTGTGAAACTGATTTGTATGAAGTGGACGATGATATCGAACTGGAATGAACATGTTTAATATCAGTGGTAAGTACTTGGTATAAATGGGCAAACAACTCATCTACTATTTTAATAAAAGCTCTGTAAAAGACCCATTCAAAATCTAATTCTATAAGTTGTAAAGAGTTACTAGATTTTTAATGATGGTACCATATTCTTAACTTCAGTTTCTCAAAGAGAAACGAGAAAATGACTGCCTCATATTTCACATTAACCCTCTTCCTCTCGCTTCAGATATTTGTCTCGAGAATTGCTCTAAAAACGTCTATTACAAATAATGACCCGAATATACGCTCAATTTAAGGCCTTTTGATGAACAACAACCTTCAACACCAAGGCAAATAAAGATACATGCAAAACCTCAACCAAGGAATTGCGTAATTGCGGTAGTGCCTGATTTAGGCCTATGCAGAAAACTTACTATCTACACATATTATTGACTTGCAGTTAAAAAGCAGTCTGACAATCAAACACCGAAGAAAAATCATTTTACCTAGAGCTTGAAGCACTTGTAGAAGACGTTAATGTTGTGGGCGTAGACACACTCGAACTTGACGAAGTTGAAGTCGTGCTACTTACACTCGAACTCGACGAAATTGAGGTGGAACTGCTTAGACTAGAACTCGACGAAATTGATGTTGAGCTACTCAGACTAGAACTCGACGAAGTTGAAGTAGAACTGCTTACACTTGAACTCGACGAAATTGATGTTGAGCTACTCAGACTAGAACTCGACGAAGTTGAAGTTGAACTGCTCACACTTGAACTTGATGACGTTGAGATTGAGCTGCCCACACTTGAATACGTGGAGTAAACCGTTGTCGTCGGCGTGGACACACTGACACTTGATGAACTGGATGATGTACTGCTTGACACACTTGAGCTGGCACTCGAGGATGAAGTTGTTGTAGTGGGCGTCGATACACTGGAACTTGAAGTTGTGGTTGAGCTGCTAACACTGGAACTGGATGAAGTTGAAGTTGAACTGCTCGGGCTTGAATATGTCGAGTAAACTGTTGTCGTCGGTGTGGACACACTTAAACTCGATGAGCTCGATGATGTACTGCTTGACACACTTGTGCTGACGCTCGAGGATGAAGTTGTTGTAGTGGGTGTGGACACACTGGAACTGGATGAAGTTGATGTTGAGCTACTCACACTAGAGCTCAACGAAATTGAAGTCGAACTGCTTAAACTGGAACTGGACGAGGTTAACGTTGAGCTACTCACACTGGAGCTGGAAGAAGTTGAAGTTGAACTACTTACGCTTGAACTCGAAGAACTTGATGTTGTAATTGAAGACGTAGTGCTGGACACACTGGAGGTGCTGGAAATGGACGAGCTAGAAGGGTGCAAATAGCCATATTTAGATAAATACCATCAATGAAAGTATTTATTATAATTGTGAACAAAATCCTTAATCTGAATTTCCATTATTTAGCCCTTGCTAGGAAAGTGTAACGTGACAGAAGGCGTGATATCTAAATAATTGGACAGCAAGATGTAACCTCCACGGTAATGCGACGGTTCCTGTTTTTGTAAAAAAAAAACAAAAACAAAAACAAACAAAAAACAGTAGTTCCTCTAGCAACCTTTGTGGCCATTACAGGTGTGGTATGGGATCCCTCATGAAAGGGTTCCCAAGTCTCCACTACAATAGTGGGTAAGGTGGGGAGGGAGGATGTGTGTATACAAGAGTGTTGTATGTATAAAAACAAATAAAATTGGTTAATAGTTAAATTGTTAGAAAAAGTACTGATATTGAGCTACCAACAACTGCAATGCAGCCACGTCCAACACAAATAAACAGTACAAAGTAAAATGTTAAAAGTTAAAAACACTGATATTGAGCGACGGTTCAAAAGTAAATGTTTCTTCCCTTTACGCCTAAGTGAAGAACAGCAAAACAAGGGGGACGATCTTTGTCCTTTTGTTGAACAAATCACTGAAACATTTACCGTTTTTCGGACATTTTGCTTGAGTATTGAGCTACTGATAAGATAACTTCGTGTTGTCCAATTCATTCTGTAGTCATGTTTGTAATGAGACACTAAGAGGAGACAGCGCTTTGAAGACAGCGTGGCTGAGTGGTTAGCGCATCGCACTCGCAATCCGGCGGTCTCGGGTTCGAGTCCCACTCCTCTGTCACGCTTGTAAATAGCGAACTGGTTGAGACCTGGCAGTTGGGCTATTTTTATCCTGTTATATGTTACCTTATTATACGAAATTATCGCTCCATGAAATTAAGGTATTGGAAATTAACGCGACTTTAGGCGAATTTAGTGGAAAACGAGACTTTCTAATAAAGGAAATTAACGCGAAAGAGAGGGTTACATTTATTATGATACTACATGAGAAATGTCTTCAATTTGATTGGCTAAGAGCATTAGTATTACAGCTTAATTTGAAATACATGTGAAAATTACAAAACTTTTGTGCGTAGTAGTATAAGCAAATAATAGCATGATTTGTACGTGATATTTGGCATAAATACCACTAGTGATATTTCAAAATTGTCTCAAATTTCACTAGTCTAACGGATGGTGAAAGTACGTATAACAATCTTGAAATATCACTCGTGGAAGCTATGCCAAACATCGGTACACATCATGCTATTACCTACACAAAATGAAGGAAATTAACGCCACGTGCACAAAGAAACAAAACTTGCTGAGACAACAGGAACGAAGATTAAACGTAAAATCCGAAACGGAAACTTTGTTCGTGTTTCTTTACTTAAACGTTAAGCGAAGAAATCTGGCCACTTCAAGTTCATCACAGTTTCAATGTTGCTTGGCGGATCTCCGCCCTGATAAAACACTCCTCTTTCTTAGGTGTCAAGGACGTCAGAAGCTACACTTAATTAACGTCGCGGAAATTAACGTTTGAAATTCGCGTTAATTTCATGAAGCGTTAATTTCCTATAATATGGTATATTACAATTTTTTGTTCCAAACTGTTTGAGTGGAGTGCCAGTAAACTAGGTGGATAAGCTAAGTGCAATTTCACTATAAAACCTTTATCCGTTTTTTAACCTTTTTTTTATCAAATTGGACTCTGGCTATCGCTTTTATGCATGGCTGCAGACAGAAAAGACTTCTCACATGCACAGTCCTATGGATATTATAAATCGATGTCGTTTTACGTACCTGATGCTACTCGAGCTTGATATACTGCTGGATGTGGACGATGTGGCGACAGTTGTTGTGGCGACACAAGGCCTGCTACATTTTTCTGTTTGATTGACGCACTTTTTACCGTCGAAGAACGTACCCAGAGGGCAGGAGCATCCTTCAACTCGAGGCCCACGGCAGCACCTCGCACCCAATTTTTGACAATCTTTGGCGGGGCTCTCGCAGGTAGTGGGCAAACTTATGTTGGCTAGGTACCCACCTGTGTTCTGACAAGGTCGACAGCAGGGGAGCTCTGCAGAAGTATCAATTAGCTTATTATTCATTGACATTTAAAACAGGGTTCGTATTCTTTTAAGCTCTTCAAGTTCCAGGACTTTCCATGACTTATTCCATGACCTTTTTACGTTTTCCATGACCTTAGGTTTAGCTATCACTTTTCACTTTTTTTTTCTGTGTTTTAGGGTATTTTTGACCTTAAACAGTTCAACAGACACCAACTCCTGTGTCCACCTAGATGTATGCCGTTCGCGCTGTTCAATCTGACTCTTTAGGGGTAATACAATTACTGGTAAACCAGTAGTTTTCATTGTGACCAACAAGGTTAAGAATCCCAACTGGAAAGCGTGACAAGCGTGACTAGCGGATAGGGTGGGAATTGAACTCGAGGCCTCCTCATTACCATTTCAATACTCTAACCGCTCGGCCACGCTGCCTTCAGAATAACGAAAGGAGCTGACACGACACGAACACAGAAGACGACAAAACGTTTGTGTGTGACAAAGGTGACCGGGCTATTACTTGCGTGTTTTGTCGTGATCTACACTTGACATTTACGTGTTCTGGTCTTTTACGAAAAGGTCTGTGAAAAGGAAAGTGAAGTCTGGCGGAAATTTTTTTCAAACATAGTCATTTCCACGTTTGTCACACAAAGTTTTGCTATCTTCTGTCCTCTTCCGTCCTGTTGCTTATGCCTCAATAACGAAACACGGATTCAAGATGATGTAGCGAGATTTAAGGTAGCCTTGAAGAAATGGAAAAGATTAGTTATATGAAGGGAACTTGTGTCAAATTAAATAAAAATTTAGATGATTTCTTTTATTATCAATCTGTAAATTTTTAACTTATAATGCTGTGCTGATAATGATAATTTTAGTATTACTAATATAGCTGTAATCGTCTGTTGTATTGTAACTTTTGTTGTTTTCAATCGTAGAAATTGTTTTCATCTTAACACATGTAGTAACGTAAATTTTGTTTCTAGTGTATTTGTTTAGTAAGGTCCACATCAGCCTTTAGTTTGGCTGCCTACTATTGCCCTTTCAATAAAATGTGTATGTATGTATGTTTGTAGGTATCATCACCTTTATTGTTGCGATTGATATAGCAATACTTCGTTAGAGTTAAAATATTCACGTCAGGTCTCAACTTAAGTATTAACAGACTATAGTATGAGTAGTACACTGTTTATTTAACTCACCACAAAATCCTTCCCTACGCCAAGTGATTGAGATGCCGTATTGATTGCAGGCTCGCACATAAGCAGCAACTGCCGAACAAAAGCATGCGCAGTCACCTCCCTTGTGGCACAGACAAGCTTCGTGCTTGCAGGCTTGGAAGTACGGCTCCGGGTCCACTGTGTCATGACAGACGGTGAAGTTGGCGTTCCTTTTGATTTCGTTACAACCTAGCATTTACAACAGGTAAGAATTAAAAGCAGCAATGAAAGGCATTATGAACTTACAACTTGGTCGGACTTGGTTGTTCAGAAGATAGTGGGTAAAACTATCGACCAGATAAAAGACCAAGCAGCGGTTAAGGGTTAACAAAACTAATTTTGTTATATAGCTGGAAATTTTTTTCCCAACAGCGCGCGCTCTCATTTAGTAAGATTTTATTTGGAGGTCACATTACATATAACAATGAAACTGTTTCCCACCAAAATCTCTGAGCAGCAACATTGCAAAATCTATGACGTCAGAGAGTAACAGCGGACTGTTACCCGCAAATATTGACCGACGACCGCCGTTACAGTGAGGTTTAATGAATTTACAGCATCAAATTTTCCAGCTATAACAAAACACTTAAAGACTGGTCCCTCGAGAAACAGTTAATTTTGTCCCAGGCGGAAAAAAGTTAACTGTTTCCCTCGGCCCCAGTCAGTAAGTGTTTCAGGTGGCAGTTTGTGAGTATATGTCATTTGCCAAATCATGGCAACAGAAGGATTGGAGGTCACAAGCTGAAACTTGGCAAGGGAAAATATACTGATGAAAGATTTTGATTGACAGCTAAAATTTAACTTTTTTGTAGTTTCCATGGCAACATAAACGATTGAATACAATATTAAAATTTCACTTTTGCTAAGTTTACAGAAAATTCATTAATCAGATTTTCCTATAAACTTGCACACAGCTTGCTATAATTAATCATTACCATTTGAAACTTATTTGACCAAATTTTAACAGAGGGGTTTTTATATAATCAATAATATAATTATACTGTAATTATTAAATGTGTCACAAAAATCGTCTGTTGAACATCCATTTTAAAGTTCTCATTAATTAAAATACGATAAAAGTAAAAATTCTGCCAAATATCACAAAATTTTAATAAGCAGATTTTGGGAATCTTCTTCTGTGTACCATTGCTTTTTCGCCGCCATGTTTGTTTGTGCAAGTTAAAACACTCACCGTAACGCGAGTTACCGCTGACCGCTCGCGAAACTGATTATCCGTTGAACAGAGACTAGTGGTGGGTCTTTCCTTGTTTGAACAACTACGTAATGTCCCCCAACTGGCTTCACAGTCAACTCTCTCAAAGACCAACACCAATGGGATCGCCACTAACTCTCCGTCTAGGAGCGATGTCCGTCTTATAAAGAGTCAAATAAAGGGAGTAAAGAAAGGCAGGGACCAACTCTAGGTGTCCATTTTACAGAGGTATCCGTCTTACAGAGAGTCAAGTAAAGGGAGCAAAGAAAGGCAGGGACCAACTCTCGGTGTCCGTTTTACAAAGGTGTCCATCTTATAGAGAGTCAAATACAGGGAGTAAAGAAAGGCTGGGACCAACTCTAGGTGTCCATTGTATAGAGGTATCCATCTTATAGAGAGTCAAATACAGGGAGCAAAGAAAGGCTGGGACCAACTCTAGGTGTCCATTGTATAGAGGTGTCCATCTTATAGAGAGTCAAATAAAGGGAGCAAAGAAAGGCTGGGACCAACTCTAGGTGTCCATTGTATAGAGGTGTCCATCTTATAGAGAGTCAAATAAAGGGAGCAAAGAAAGGCAGGCACCAACTCTAGGTGTCCATTTTACAGAGGTATCCGTCTTACAGAGAGTCAAATAAAGGGAGCAAAGAAAGGCAGGGACCAACTCTAGGTGTCCGTTGTACAGAGGTGTCCATCTTATAGAGAGTCAAATACACAGAGCAAAGAAAGGCAGGGACCAACTCTAGGTGTCCATTGTACAGAGGTGTCCATTGTACAAAGGTGTCCATCTTATAGAGAGTCAAAAAAGGGAATAAAGAAAGGCAGGCACCAGCTCTAGGTGTCCATTTTACAGAGGTATCTGTCTTACAGAGAGTCAAATAAAGGGAGTAAACAAAAGCAGGGACCAACTCTAGGTGTCCGTTTTACAGAGGTGTCCATCTTATAGAGAGTCATATAAAGGGAGTAAAGAAAGGCAGGGCCCAACGTCCGTCTATATGTGGTGTCCGTTAAGAAAGAGTCAACTGTATTTGAGAAATTAGACAGAGCAATGCGTCCGGCCTCCGCAAAGATCAGAGTCTTATTTTTTTAGGTGTTAAAGCTGATAACATAGCTGTGAGAAACAAATATATAAAGATTAAGGGAAAAAAAGATTGGAAGTAGTTTGATACATAAAAGATTGGTTCCGTCGCTTTATTTAACATAGTTTCTATCTCTTTTTTGTGGTTTAATTTTATCGCTGGTCTAAATTTTATTTTGTAAACTTTCCGCACAGCCCCATATATATATTTTGCATGCAACAATACCATAGTTTTTCTCACAAACAGTTTTTATGAGTAGAGTCGAAAGGTGTATGCTAAATAAATGTATGGGGAGGTGCAGAAATATTATCTTTTACTCACCTTTAGTTTTGGGTATGGTTATGTATGGTAATGAGTTTGAAACAAAGTAAAATAGAATTTAGCCCAGGGATGAAATTGACTTACAACATCGCCATGTGAGTTTTCGGTTATTTTTTTTTACAACTTACCTTTCTCGGCCCAGCCTTGTCTATCAGGATTATCTGAGCAAGGATCGAGACTCACAGGATAGGGACAATCCTCCTCATCTCGCCAGGCATAACCAAACTCAGTGTCGTCCGCGGCGTCTGTGTTCTTGTCCGGCAACGTCAAATCGTCTTGATCGCGTCCATTGAAGTTACCACAAATACCACTTAATTTGCCTTGGCTCTTATACGAGGGATTAGGCGTTACATATACACGAGAACCTTGATCGAAACGCACCTACAATAGGAGAAGTAACAAGAATCAGAACAAAAATTCAGTACAGTTGAACCTCCATAAAGCGGCCACTCTAGGGGTAGCGGAAAGTGGGTTCTTAATGGAGGAGGGCCGCTCAATAGAGGCTTGTCATAAATTAGCATAATCATTAGCAGAAACATCACTTTATTTTGAAACAAACGGCTAACGCCCGATGGGAGCAGCATTACTGGTCCACAATCGGTCGTCACCTGCAATCTCGGAATGTATTTTGAATTAAAGCCAAACTAAGTGTATCAAGCTCTTGATGGCCGCCTAATAGAGGTGACAACAATGGAAAAACTCTCGTTAAGACAGCCAAAAGGTGGACGCGACCGCTTGATATAGTTGGGCGCTTAATAGAGGTTTAATTTCCCATTATTTACACAATTATTTCAGAACTTTGATCAAAGGGTGACCGCTTAATGGACATTCTTTTTTTTCGTTACTGTAACTATTTATTTAGAGAGACTGACCAATAAAGTTGATAAAACTAAAAAAGTAAACTAAAGCGTACACAATTCTCATTGCGTTTTAATTTTAAAAAAATTAGAGTTTGTTTCATGGCAGTACAACCATTTTTCTCAGTGAAATGTTGTAAAGCTACAATTAAAATTGCACACTTACTTTTAGTTCAACTCACCTCAAATTTCACAAAGAAAGGATTATTTCGCTGGTAAATGCGAACTATCAGGAACAGACCAACATGGAAAACTTCAACATTGGGGATCTCCATCTGACACGGCTCGGGATATTCTCCCGGCTTGTAACTCTTGCTGGCACCATTTTGGATAATGGAGAACTCTTTTTGGTACAAATCCAAAGATGTCGCCCCGCCCTCCAACTCAATACCAACTCGTTTGCACATCTGTAGTTCAAGCGAATTACTGGATAAAAACGAAAAGACTGGTTTTAAAGGGAGATTAAGCAGCGACGGCAACAACAATGGCAAAAAGCAACAGGTTTAGATTCTCAAAGAGGCAACTCACGTTTTTGTGCTTTTTTGGCCTTCGTTGCTAGTCAACGACGTGAAACTTTCTAATTTCAGGTTTTGTGGAGTACGTGAACACAGGACAACGATTTTCTAACTCTTTTTTCAACCTAGATATAGCGCTTTAGAACTCAAATCCACTAGAAAAATTCAGGACATTAACATTTGGCAAACTGATGCCTAATTGTGGCGGAGTGCCGCTGTGAAACGGTAAAATCTGAACTAAGCGATAAGCTGCATACTTATAACCCTTTTGCAAACCAGATGTCAACGATCGCTGTCGTTTTGCGATTTTCAACCCCGATATCAATTTCTGATTGTTGTTTCCACCAACCAGTTAACTGGTAAATGGATGACAAGAATGAAGCTGCATAAAAAAGAGATTCAAAAGAACCTGGCGTTACACCAAGATCATTACACAGCTAACGATCAATGGCTCACGCAACGCCCAGAAACACTCATACTTTCACCAAATTCTAGATCCACAGAACACAGAAATTTAACCTGCATGGTTCGTTCTTGACCGAGATCTTGACGCCATCTCCTTCCATCATAATAAACTCGCAGCGTTCATGATGAAACACTATCCATCTTCCGTCAAACGTGCGGTACTGATCTTGACCGTACGCGGCACATTCGTATTCTGGAGAAGGCGCGATCATATTGTCAGAAATCCATTCACGAGCACCGTTACATTTCCTGAAATAAAGAACAAATTCGTCACGCAAACATGAATCAGTTGCCACTCAAAAGTCACATAATTGTCACAATTGACCGGCATTAATGTTAATGTTAAATTTGTCAACAAGGTGGTACTGACGCATAATCAGAAATGCGTCATGCTGATGGGAAGCAATAGTCAAGCAGTTCTTATCCCGCCTTTACACTTCCTAGGCTAAGATCCGTCCCACTGAAAGCAGTATATCGTACTGTATGAACAATAGTTCTGAAATTTACGCGTCAGAACGCCCACTATAAGATTTGCAAACAACTATAAGATATTCATTTACGTAAAAGCTATGAGACATTGACACAATATCAGCTTTTTTGCGTCTACCGTGAGATTATATCTATTTAAAATCGTGCCTTCCAGAAAGGTTTCTTTAGGATCTTCAAGGTTCCAGAGGAATATCAAGAGTTAATAAGAGGAATACGACTGTCCGTTTTAGCATTGTAGGTTGCATTGACCAGTGATGAAGCAAGGTGGTTAAGCCTGGATTCCAAACAATCTGGAAAGCTCTGCGATGCGATCAAATGCTGTCGGCGTTAGACATGTTCAGTAAATACCAAGCACCAGTAACGAGAAGGAAACTTGGCCGACTTAACTTTCGCAAAGACTTCTGGGACTGTTACTGGGGACAGATAAAAAAATTGGCCAATAGCTGACCGGTGCGTCCCCAGTGACGATCCCAGAAACCATTGCGGGATACATATCGGCTCCAGTCTACTTCTCGTTTCCGTTTCGATTTGATTTAGGGGTTATGTGATAAAGCAGCGAATAGCAACAAGGCCAATAAGGACCCTGAGATACTATTCTCAAAATATTGATAAAACGCACTTTAGCTAATTCACAATGAAGCAGGTACGATCACATACTTTGAACAATCCACAGGAGATACATCCCCCTTCTGGTAAAACTTGTTGTTGTGTTTACAACCGCACTCGCTCTTCTCCACGCATGTGCCGTTTTCAAGGAGCAGCTTGTTTCCCGGACAGTAACATCCCGGCTTGCAACGCGACGCTCTCGCCGAGTCACTCATCAAGAAGTTCTCACATGTGAGCCCACAGTCAGAATATACTTTACCTTGACTTGCGCACAAGGCTGCAACAAAAAACACGAACGGTTGGTGTCAGAAAACTCGTCAAGTTCTGGAAACAAATCATTATACGATCATGAAATGGAACTTCAATCGGCGACAAAATTAATTAATACAAGTAGGCCGTAAACCACATTTCCCCACTTTCTACGAGATACCGTTAAAATAAATCAACAAGGGTGCTCGTTTCTTTTTTCCTGATCAACATTGCACCGCTGGTCAATAGAATTAATTTATATTTGCAGTCACATAGTTCAGAAATTGCCAGTATCACAATGTGATGTTACCCCGTTACTGTGGTCATATTGCATTTCCCAAAGGTGTTCAAAGGTTATACGGTTAAGGATCTTACTATAACGAAAAACGGGAAAATGAAAAATGGGAACAAAACCTAAACTTGAAACCTAGCTGTTTCAGCAACTTCATTTAGAATTCTCTGTTTTGTTCCCATTTTTCATGTTTCCTTTCCCTGTGCTCGTTCCCCATTCCCTTTTTCCCGTTCCCCGTTTCCCCCTCACCTCTTCCCTATTTCCTGTTCCCTGCTCCCCGTTCCCCGTTCCCCGTTCCACGCTTCCCGTTTTAGTCACATCCCACGGTACAAACAAATCTTCAGATTCTGTCAAAGTTTTTAGGAAAAAAATTGTTAACCTGCTTTTCTCTGATCAACCTATGAATTTGTAAATAGTGAATGATCTATTGTATTTCACTTTTTTTAACGTATATTTATTATCTTAGTTATTTGGTAATTTATTTAGCTATTTTAGTTGATTAGTTGATTAGTAGCCTTGTAACTGAAAAACCCTCTTTAGGGAGTTGCAATAAAGTATGTATGTATGTATGTATGTACATTTTTGTTCAGTGTGGTAGCCCCTTGTCAACCCGTGGCTGTTTAACTGCGATTTTGCGGTGTATAACAAAAATATTTCTTCGCTTCAATATGCATAATAAGCATAAATTCAAGGCAATAACACGTTTAATACAAACCATCACAATCCATTGCAGTGCATTGCCATTGTCCACCTCCTTTACATTCGCTGAAGACGAAAGACAATAGGTGAGAAATAATAATGGCTTACAGAGCATCTGCACGTTTTCACACGCGCGGTGAGAATTATCTCATCCATTTATCCTTTTCTGAATGCTTTGTTTATTTTCACTGTTTCAACCTCATTTCCAGGTTCCTCTCCTATTCGTCTCCTCTCGCGGTCCTGGGACAAGAAGGAGAGGCCGACCTGGGAACGAGGATCACTGTTTGAGTTTTGAGTGAATTTACTTTTAGTTTTTCTGGATTTTGTATCGTAGTTGTTGCCACTGACGCTCGAACAATTTAATTTGCCCTTGTTGATATACTTCAAGAGATCATTCTCTCTTGTATACTGTTACTTTTGCCAATGCTTCTTTAAAATCCTGAAGTGTCACCATTCAAAAGAAAGCGACTGAGAAGTACTTTCCTGTGGTACTGTTTATTACTCTGTTTAACGTACTTCTGAATTTTAATTCTGTGGATAAAACCCTAAGTGTCACCATTCAAATAAAAGCTTCTGAGCAGTACTTTCCTGTTACTGTTTATTAGGCTGTACAAGATGGTTCTAACTTTTGAGTCTGTGGATGAAATCCTAAAGTGTGACCATTCAAATGAAAGCTACTGAGCACTACTTTCATGTGATACTGTTTATTATGCTGTACAAGGTGGTTCTAACTTTTGAGTCTCTGGATGAAATCCTAAAGTGTGACCATTCAAATGAAAGCTACTGAGCAGTACTTTCCTGTGGTATTGTTTATTAGGCTGTACAAGGTGGTTCTAACTTTTGAGTCTGTGGATGAAACCTTGAAGTGTCACTGTTTATTAGGCTGCACAAGGTGGTTCTAACTTTTGAGTCTGTGGATGAAACCCTGAAGTGTTAACATTTAAACAAAACCAACTGAGCATTTCTTTCCTGTGGTACTATTTATAATGCTGTTCAAGGTGGTTCAACGTTTGAGTCTGTGGATGAAATCCTAAAGTTTGACCATTCAAATGAAAGCTACTGAGCAGTACTTTCCTGTGGTACTGTTTATTAGGCTGCACAATGTAGTTTAGCTTTTGCGTCTGTGGAGATGTAATCATTCATTCAAAACATACTGTGCAGTACTCTCGTGCGCTTTTGTGACTGTATGATGCTGTACCAGCAAGATCAAACTATTGAGTTCGTGGATGAAACCATAAGGTGTAATTATTCACTGTAAACATTTTTTTAACTTAGCTTTTAAATAGATTTTTAGTTTTAAATACTTTTTATTGTAGTTTTTAATAGTTTCTCATGCTTTAGTCACCTTTAACATAACTTTAATATAACAATATTGTAAAGCGCAACCGAATATATTCATATAGAGGTTTGCGCTATATAAATGTAAATTATTATTATTATTATTATTATTAAACATCACAAGGAGCACTTTAGTGCAGTAAGATTTGTTCTGTGCTATATTCCAGAATGAAATTTGTACTTTCGCCTTTATTTTGGTCCTCTTAGAAATTGAGAAATTATTCAACACTTACCAAGTGTTGCACTTTTCAATTCTTGTCGATCCAGGTTCATATTCTTTTCCGTCAAAGTAACAAGGGCAGTCCGACTTCGGCACACACTTGTCACCTCTCAGCACATAGTTAGGATCTTTGCAGTAACAGGCTTCCACGCACCCGCGCCTATGAAAGGAGGAAAAAAGTGAACAAAAATTAAAAAATACAAATCGTTACGCCTTGAAATGTTTGAAAGAAGGAGAAACACGGAAAAACGCCGGGAAAATTCGCGCCATTTTTTCAACCAATCGGGAGTACTAAACGAACCGATCCTGCCTTGCTCCCACGCGTTTCTGTTTCAGGCTCTCCCTCACAAACCACTCGACCCAAGAGACAGGGTGGAAGAGCGATGAGGGCGCTGGAACTGTAATCCGGAGGCCCCACGTTCAATTCCCGTCCTAACCGCTAGCTGGATTTGTTCACAGTAGCCCACAACTCCTCGGTCACCATTGTAAATAGCCAACTGGTTTGTTTCCGGCCAGCAAGGGATCCTTAACCTTGCGGGTCACGACTGATGAAAACTACTGGTTTGTGTTACCTCTACAAAGTCGGTTTGTTTTTCTGTCAAGCTGTAAACAGGATGATATACACACCTCTCGCAGTCACCTTCTGTTGGGTCCAGATCTTCGCAGGTTTGAGGGCAACTCAACGAGCCGTTATTTAACCTGTGGCATTGTTCAAGCACCATGTCTACTCCACACGAAAAGGCTAAAAAAAGATTTATCATTTTTTCGTGATTAATCAATATATAAAAATGTTTTCTCTAACCACCACGAAGTAGTTTTTGAATAGATCATTCTCTCTTGTCGTACCCTAATAACCATAGTGTAGTTATAATTAAATTTCGACCCAGCTCGCCATAGAACCTCCACAAGCTCAATGGTTAAAGCGTCAAAACTAAATCTCGGAGGGTCGTGAGTTCGATTCTCACCTGGAGCTCGGAAATATTTCTGAGATTTCTGGTCTTAGAATTCTTCTTCTTACAAATTATAATTCTGCGAATGTTTGGCTTTAACGTCTTTAAAATGAGAGCATTAAAAAACGCTTAAGGCCACTTAAAAATGTGTTTCATGTAATAAACACAAAATATCACAAACTCGGTAAAAGAACTTCCGTCGGTTACGCTTCGTTATTTTGTTTACCCATTACTGGCTGTCGGATGAAACATCAGTTCTCGTGTTCACTATGTCAGCTATGTTACTTCGTGATGTTTGGATATCAGATAAAACAATCCCTTTCGTGTTTGATAATGTTGATTCTTAGTGTTTGAATATCGACTGGAGCACCCATCTCGTGTTCAATATCGAATGATTCACTCCTCCTCGTGTTTGATGCATTACTTCTTAGTGTTTGGAGATCAAATAAACACTCTATTTTGTGTTTGGTCATTTGATGTCGAATGAAGTACTGTTTCTCTTGTTTGATGTGTTACTTTTTGGTGTTTTGATATCAGATGAAACACTCCTCCTCGTGTTTAATGCATTACTTCTTGGTGTTTGGACATCAAATAAATTACTTCTCTTTATGTTAATAAGATATCCTGGTATTTTATGTCAAATACAAAACTCCTTCTCGTGTTTGGTACATAGCTTCTCGGTGTTTGGACATAAAATGAATCACTATTTCTCTTGTTTATTAGATATCTTAATATTTTGAGATCAGGTATAACACTTCTTCTTGTGTTTGATATAATAGGCTGATTTAGCAACAGAACGGGAACGTCAGTTGACGACGGCGCGCGCAAATCAAACAACTGGCTTGACCAATGGCAGAGCGACAAACTGGGCACCGGAAGTAGAGTTAAGTTGTTTTCGTGCGCCTTCCCGTCGTCAAATGACGTTCCCGTTCTGTTGCTAAATCAGCCTATTACATCACGGCACCGCGAATGCCGTTTTGCATTGTGAGACTTGTCACAGACTGAAAGCAAGCGAAAGCTGGCAATAAAATAGAAATCAAAAAAAGAAAGATACCTCGAAATAATTACAAAATCATTCTTTAACTAACCTTGAGCACATGGTTTCACAGAGTTACGCCATCCATTCACATCAATGTCCTTCGCCGCGCATGCCTTTGCATATCCAGCGATCACATTGCACAGGCACCCCTCGCAGCGACATCCATCTTGGATACACTTCTTGTAATATTCAGCGTATGAAACTTCCTTGTGGCAATCGGCAAAAGGCCCGACAGGATCTACAAGAAAATAACAAACACGTGCGGTCGATATAAGGAAAATGAATGACAGTTGTTGCTGGATAATCGCTCGACCGTCTCCGAGATACAAGACTATGCACTTCGAAAACAAACCCTCATATCGTACCTTTGATCACGTTGCATTGCTGATGTGTCCAGTTTTTATTTTGCAAGTATATGTCGCAGTAGTTGATGGAACTTTCCACGGACTCGGTGGAGCATTTATCCTCCGACAGATCAGGGACCAACCACTCTCTAGCAAACTCATCCAAGCTTACTTTATCGTCTCCACTTCGCAGGTGAAAATCATCTTCCTTCATGCCATTGAACGTACCGCAGAGACCGCACGTTTGATCTTCCAATGAGGCATTCACCGTCAAAAAAGTGTTGTACCCTGTCCAATGAAGGGAAAACGCCACGCCGTTCTGTTGGGTGACATGCAAACTCAATCAGTCATTATCATTCAGGCGTACTAAAAGTAACGACTCTTGCGCCCGTTTCCCCTAAACTTCCGTTCATTTTGTGGTCACGTCTTAAAGGAATTGAGTCACGAAGTTGAGCCAAATTGAGCCACTAGGCGCTGGCCATTAATTAGGTCATTTTCGAGTTCCAAAAACTCTCACTTTCAAAGCGAGGCAAAGCGAAAAACCTTTCTTGTGAAAATGAGTCTTTTTTGCAGGAGAATAAACGTGAATGGCTTCACACTTAGTTTAGCTTTGAAACAGTGGCTTGCGGGATCTCTGAAATGGCCTTTTGAGCAAAGCACACGAATAAACATTTAAAACAAAGGCGTAAGGTTTAAATAACGCGGCAAATATATAAAAAGGCACGTAACGAAGGTGACGACAAAATTTCCAAATTTCACTTTGTAAAATGCTGAAATTAATAGAACTTTGTGAAAGTACTGCTCATTAGCTTTCATTTGAATGGTCACACCACTGGATTTGATTCTCAGACTCAAAAGTTAGAACCACCTTGTACAGCATAATAAACAGTACCACAGGAAAGTACTGCTCAGTAGCTTTCATTTGAACGGTCACACTTTAGGATTTCACCCAGAGACTTAAAAGTTAGAACTACCTTACAAGGCTCCATCATTCACTCTGGGAGAGTAAGGTGTAAGAAACTCGTATGTTTGCCACAAACAGACGACGAACAAGGCTAAAAGTAAAAATAACCTAAATCTCACCTGCAGGTCAACGTGGATAAAGATGTTCTGGTCGCCCAAAAATTCCACGTCCATCTTTTGCGTCGAGTAGCTCTTGGTGATGGTGGTCACGCTACCATGTTGCGTTTGAATGGAAGCAGTTGGCTTCTTCGTCCAGTCGTCTATGTCCAGAATTAAGTAAGGCTGGCCTGTGACATTTACGAGCAGTTCCCGTCTGCAGTGCGAGTACAAGGAAGAGCAGTATCTAATACGAAAGAAAAATGGTAAGGTTAAGGGGCAAGGTCACGCCATTTTAGGTGACCTCTAACGCAGATGTTATTAGGGTTTCGTCACGTGTTCCTCACCCACGAACGCGTAATAAAGCCCTGATACCATCTGCGTGGGAGACTAGATTTAAAACTTCAGCACTCACGAAAATTTCACAGGCAACACTGAAATATCAAAATAACTGTTTCAAGCTGTAGAAAAACACAAGATAAGTAGGAAAAAGCCAGAACGGAGTACGGATGGGCAAAATTGAGAAGATTAAAAATAATTGCATTAAGGCGAACTTAAAATCAAAGCGGTCACCTCTTGCACCTCGTTTTGTACAACAAAAGTAATTTAGCAGTGTCATCTGAGTTCGTGTAAAAATGATTAGCCTTCTGAACAAAGATTTCCATAAGATGACAGTCCGTGAGATGGCCCTGTCTTTAGAACCTTAGCTCACCTGTTTCTAATGGTGATAGAGAAACCTCTGTCTGTTCCATTTGGCATGTGACAGTGTTCGGAGAGAATGTAGGCACACTGCTTCAAATTCATTGTGTAACCCTTGTCGCTGTCAAATGTCGTGATGTGTGGATCACCAAGGACAGAACAGGTCCCTGAATAAAAAACGCACTTTATGTAAGTGTCAATACATTTAGCACGCTACTACTTATTGAGGACAATAAAGGAATGTTATTGACGGTAACTAGTTATTAGTTATTAGTAAAATCCAACTAGTGGTCTATCATCAATGCTGCGTTCTGATTGGTTGAGCTACTACTAGGCTATATGTTATAGCCCACTAGTAGCGAAAAGCGCGGGCTTTTTGGCGGCAAAAAAGGATTAAAGTTTAGCTTTAACTAGCTAAAGTTTTTTTATTCTCGATATTTTTGACCAACTAGTTGGATTTTACTAAAACAATTATTCCTCTCGCCCTCATGGCCTCTAAGTCAATAGCCCATTCGGCCTTCGGCCTCATGGGCTATTGACTCAGAGCCCATTCGGGCTCGAGGAATAATTGTTAATTATCTGATTATTTTGTGGTCAACAACCAGAGTTGAATACCATCAACTGACTGAATGTGAAGAGGACTACCGAACAGGTTGTCGAAACGTCGGTCATTAGAGACCTTTAGATTCAAGGACGAGAACGAGATTTGACTTAAAGTTTTTTCGCGTGTTCTCAGATTATAGACACCCCGGAAAGCTTCATTGCTCTTCTTTTTCACCAAAAAATTAGCACTGTTATCTTTACTGAAGGAATTTAAGCCATCTCCCGGCCGTAAAATGATAAAACCTCTAACACTTTATGACTTGTTTCCGTTACCACGACATTCTCGCTAAAACTCGTAGTACAGTGACGACGGCAATCGTGTTTTCCCGCAAAAATGACGCTGGTTCACGCGCGCGCACTACTCAGTATTGAGAAAATCGCGTACTGTAGTCGTACTCGTCTCAGAATCTAAAGCTGTCTAATGTCAACATCAGTCCTATTAAGGGCCACACTGATGTGGACGATCATGTTCCCCCTTAGTCTCCTTCGCAGCCATTTTTAGGCTCGTCGCGTCACGCAGCCCTCCAGGAGGGTTGCGTGACGTGACGAGCCTAAAAAGGGCTGCGAAGGAGACTAATTCCCCCTACCTATGACATGATTCCCCGTTTCAAACCATTTACTGTGTTACGTAAAAACTAATGACACTATAACTGACAGCTTACCTGGGCAGGGTTTCTTAACACAATTCCACAGCCCTCCATTACAAGTGCTATAAGCAAAAACAAAGTATTGTTACTAAATGGCATTTTGTAATAAGAAAAATCTTCATACCACGGAGAATTTTCTAGGTAAAAAATATGATCCACACTGAGTAAACTTAAACGTTGAAATTTGCACATGGATGTACTTATGTAGCTCGCCTCGTACAAAACGTTAAAAGGCAGTTCTACACAACTGAATATTTGACACGTGACCTCCGACAAAGCGAAACTCATGAGGCAAATGACAGAACAACATGGCGAAGTTCATTCTTTTGAAAATTTTGCCAGTAGAGAAAGCTAGATCAAAGAAAATTTCTCGAACTCTAGTTTCTCTCACTTTTCTTTCCTGAACTTGCAGAAGGATTTGTAGTTTCTCACTTCTCAGCATTCACAATAAAATACAATTTACAGTTTTAAAAGTAAATTCACCGCTCAAGAAACTAAAAGGGAAATGGATTAAGACTTCCGGCGCAGCGATTTTTGGAACAGTTTGGGTGGACAGGCGTTACTAAAGCCTGGTTTTCACCAGCGCATAAGCATAAGCATAAGGACATACGCACGCGCAGAATGGCATATTTGACTCCATTCTCGATACCAGCTCTCCTCAACCCGATGATCCCGATTTCGCATGAGGTCTGGGTCGAGGTGGCCTATGATTGGTCCACGGTCTTGTGCTTATGCTTGTGCTTATGTCGACCCCGTTTTCACTAGTCAAAGCTACGTCATAAGGTATATGCTTATGCTTATGTCGACCCAGTCTTCACTTGTGCTTATACTTATACGCTAGTGAAAACCAGGCTTTATGATTTTTTAATGTTTGCATTGAATACCATAGGCCAATCAAGACCAACCCTTGTCCACCCAAACGATTCCAGAAATTGTTGTGCAGAAAGCTTCTACCTATTCCCCTTATAGTTTCTGGAGTGGGGAACTAAACTTCTTGCCAAGTAGTCAGGGGCACTAGGGAGAACAGTTATCTGATGGTGTTCCCTGGTTAAATAAAGCTATTTATTATATAAACACCAATGAAATACCAGGTGAGCTTTCGCGCGAAAACTTGATATCTTCACATGTGAGAATAACATGTTATTTTCACATGTGAAAATATCACCGTTGCTATGGCTTCATAATAAGTCGCGCCTTTCACACCAAAAAACTATTTAAGTGAAATGGTTTTGTATTTCATTGGAGTTTATATAATAAATAGAACATTACATGGCCGCTTGGAGATACGAAATTTCTCTTCTCGTGTTGAAAAATATTTCACTCGTTCGCTGCGCTCACTCGTGAAATATTTTTCAACACTCGAAGAGAAATTTCGTATCTCCGCGCGGCCATGTAATATCCTCTATTATTTATTTATTTATTTATTTACCAAGTCTGGCAGGGCTCCGCCCTCTTTGCTCCGTTGGGATAAGTGATATCGCGATACAAACAAGAACAGTCGCTCTTATCAACACACTTATTCCCATCCAGCCACTTGCCCGGAGGACAATGACAACCATCTGTGCAAGGCGATCCGCACTTCGTCTGGTCGCTGATAACATTTCGGCAGGTCAGGGGACAGGAGGAACCACATTCATTGTATTCCTTTTCGTTAGGACAGTCCATGGCTAACAAATATATGATGATTTAGTTAGTATGCTACTAAGCCAGAAAACCTTTTAGTTTTATCAACGTTTTCACCCAGCTCAAGATTGAAACAACTGAAGGCGATAGGCAGTTATGGCCTTATTTTTTCATGTCATTGGAAAAGGAATGGCAAAAGTTTAATGAACTGGCTTACTGACTGACTGATTGATTGATTGATTGACCGAATGGCTGGCCGTTTGGCTGACTAACTGACTGGCCAACTGACTGGCCAACTGACTGACTGACTGAATGACCAACTGACTGACTGATTGTCCGACTGGCTGGCTGACTGGCCTTGCTGACTGACTGACTGACTGAGTGGCTGACTGACTTATCGACTGACTAATTGACTGGCTGACTAACTAGCTGGTGTCAAAAGTTGATTTAATTCTCTACTTACGACAGAACTGCTGCCTCCACGTAAGGGTCTTGTTGTGATACCACGCGCAGACTCGCGCGTAAAGAGCAAGGGCGTCACACATGCTCCTAGGGTTATTAATGTAGTTCGTACTGCACACTTCATACATGCACATTTCCACGAAAGGCTTTGGGTCAACGAACGGATGACATGGCTGGAAAGCGGGCTCCTCAAGAACGCTACAAACACGCTCGGCGTGGATTCTACCATTGGCATCGTTTCCGTCCGGACTGTAACATTTCAGTTTGGTAGAGAGCTGGTTTTGACAGTTCGGATCCTGCTTGAAACTGTCCGCGAAAGAGTTGATCTGGTCCTGTGTTGGGTTCTGAATCTCGTTTCCCTGGATATCGGTGAAGTCATTGGTACTGTTGCCGTCATAAAGACCGCAAAGACCAATCAGTTTGTGATCTTTGGAATACAAGTAGGTATCAGGGACTTTGATGATAACGTCTTTTACACCGTCCCAAAGAATGTTGATACGGTCATTAGACTTCACTAGCACATAGCGGCCACTCTGTTGAATGAGAAACAGTAAATAGGTTGAATGATAAGCATCTGACAATTTGTTTAGAATTTCAAGCTACTAAAAACATGTGAAAAATTACTTTTACTTTACTAGCATCGTAACATGAAAAACTTTCAAGCTGCCGCCGATGGGACTGACTGACTGACTGACTGACTGACTGACTAATTGATATTCTGGTTTCCACAAAAGAAATGTAACTATCGCTGACCTGTTTAATTAATGGCGTTGACGCCGTATAAGGAAGACTTATCGGCTTGCCGTCCACTTTCACAACAAAAGACGTGTTTGTCTTTGCTCCCAGATGCACGTTGACACCATCAACGATCATGTCCAAAGACTTCTGGCACGGTACGCTAACATTGCAGTTTGGATCACCGTTCAGGACAACTTTGAACTGGTTAGGATTCTCATTGTCTATCACCAACATAGATGAACAAGCTCCAGTGAAGCGGTAACCAGTGTTATCAAAGGTGCTGAAGTGGTCTTTACCAGTCACAAAACAACTACCAGGTGCTATAAGGACGAAAAATTACAGATTAGTCGCTCCACAGCAATTTCCATTCTTCATCAGGCAATTTGTAATCTGGTCATTCTTCCACTCAAAGGTTAAGGCGCAAGTCAGTTTTGAAGACCTTCCTAAAAATTTATGTCATTCGCCTCGGCCTTCCGCATCGACAAGATGATACAACCTTAGCCCGGATCAATTGAAGTTTCTGAGTAAATGAACGCCCACCCCTCCCCTAAGTCAACATTAACACTTACCTCTCACTTAGGAAAAAATTATGACCTAGGGGAGGGGTAGGTAGTCAGTTACCCACGAAAAGGTCAAGGCGCAGGACAGTTTTTGCCTTTTTAAAAACCTTTCTAATAGTCTGTGTTATCCGCCCCAGCCTTACGCATCGCTAAACTGAATAGAGCCCCAGGTTAGATTATGCTCACGTTACCGCTCAACCTTATCTATTATTTATTCACTATGTCCACGTTGTTAACGTACCGTTTATGACTGGTAATGTTGCTGGAAGGGTCGGGACAACCTCTGCAATAAAAAAAAAATTGAAACGTTTTCGAACGAGACATACTGGATACGAAACGTACTCTTTTATAAAGTACGAATTCGGACAGGGTTTCGTTTTGGACTAAGTGATCTGACGCCTTCTCACGTGAAAGTAAGAGTAAGCTAAGCCATGGACGGAACAGCTGATTGCTGGCAATTCAGTTCAGGAGAATATAAACTTAAATCCATTTGTGACCATGGATCTTAACCGGAGTCAATTACGTAAACAGGCAATGTAGTTCTAATGTTAAAGTCTGTGGACGAAATTCCAAATTCTGACCATTCAAATGAAAGCTACTGAGCAGTACTTTCCAGTGGTACTGTTTATTATGCTATACAAGGTGGTTCTAACTTTTGAATCTGTGGATGAAATCCTAAAGTGTGACCATTCAAATGAAGGCTACTGAGCAGTACTTTCCTGTGGTACTGTTTATTATGCTACACAAGTGATTCTTACTTTTGAGTCTGCGGATGAAATCCTATGGTGTGACCATTCAAATGAAAGCTGCTGAGCAGTACTTTCCTGTGGTACTGTCTATTATGCCTTACAAGGTGGTTCTAGCTTTTCACTTAGGCACAACGTTCAAAATGTAGATTCGTTTTTAAGAAACTGGAGAAGAAAATTACTACTTCTATGAATTTTGAAAGGCTGAACCAACAGTATGTGCTTACTAGAGCATTTTGTTCGGCAGATCGACTCAGTTTTGAAGTTGTTTTCATTTCCGAGGCAGCCAAGCGATCGGAATTGTTTGCAGGACTGTGCGGCTGTATCGTAGTACCACGTGGTATTGTCTCGCAGGAGATCTTTTTCAGAATATCCATAGCCAATAGGATTCCAGATCTTCTTGCAGATATCATTCGTCTCCTGAGCATCTGAAAATATAAATCCAAATACATGGTGTCATTCGTTAAGGGGTAATTAAATATAAATAGTTAGTTATCCTCTCTTTTTGAAGGGCTTTAAAGGAATAATAACACAAATTAAACGTAAGAGGCAGAGACAAACCTCCCAACAAAACTAGTCCTCTATTTGTAAGTAAGGCCGACGATTTAAACTTGAAACTACTAAAACATATCAAAGTAGCGGCAAGCGCGAAAGTTGAACTCCGACGCGCGATGTGTGCCCTTGCAGAATCTCCTTGCATGCTCTTATGTTTTACTCGTTCCTGTTTCTCTTAGGAAAAATGGACTACTTGAAGTCGAGTACTTAAATGAATAACTTACCGCAATACTTCTCACACTCTGACTGCGTGAATGTTGCGTTTTTTGAATAGCACTTATTGTCCACGTCTTCAAGATACTTGAGACAGGCATTCTTGGAGGCAGCGTTGCCAGTGAAGGGGAGCATATTCTGACCGTCTAAATAAAAGGTCTCATCGAGAAACTGGGCACTAATGCCTTGATTGAGAGGCATTTCACATGGACGTACTGTTAAAACAAACCATGAACAAAAATGAGAAACATCTGATCACTTCATTAATGTAATTAAGACCGCGAAGAGAAAGCAGAACAATGAAAGGTGAAAGGGATTAGGAGAGTAAGGAAGAAAAGTGAAGGAAAAGAAAGAATAAACAAAAGAGAAGAGAAGACAGGGAAAGAAGCAGGAAAAACGAAAGGGCGAAAAAGAAGGAAGCAGGAGGAAGGAAGGAAGAGAGGGTGGAGGGGAGGGAGGGAGGAAGGAGCGAAGGAAGAGAGGAGGGAAGGGAGGGAGGGGCTAGAAGAGGGGGAGGAAGGGAGGAAGGGAGGAAGGAAGGAGCGAAGAAAGAGAGGAGGGAAGAGAGAGGGGAAGAGGCAGGAAGAAAGGAAGGAAGGGAGGAAGGGAGGGAGAAAGGAAGAAAGGTGGGGAGAGAAGGGGAGGGAGGAAGGCAGGAAGGGGCAGGAAGAAAGGAAGGAAGGAAAAGAAGGAGGGAGGGGGAGGAAGGAAGCAAGGGAGGCGACGAGGGAAGGAGGGGAGGGAGAAAGGAAGAAAGGTGGGGGAGAAAGGGAGGGAGGAAGGAAGGAAGGAAGGGGCAAAAAGAAAGGAAGGAAGGAAAAGAAGGAGGGAGGGGGAGGAAGGAAGCAAGGGAGGCAACGAGAGAAGGAAGGGAGGGAGAAAGGAAGAAAGGTGGGGGGAGAAAGGGAGGGAGGAAGGAAGGAAGGGGCAGGAAGAAAGGAAGGAAGGAAAAGAAGGAGGGAGGGAGGGGAAGGAAGGAAGCAAGAGGGAAGGAAGGGAGGAAGGAAGGAAAGAAAGAGAGAAAGGAAGGAAGGAAGCAAGGGAGGCGACGACGGAAGGAAGGGAGGAAGGAAGGAAGGAAGGAAGAAAGAAGGAAGGAAGGAAGCAAAGAAGGGAAGACAGGAAGCAGAATAAAT
Source organism: Porites divaricata (assembly GCA_038088405.1). NCBI lineage: Eukaryota > Metazoa > Cnidaria > Anthozoa > Scleractinia > Poritidae > Porites > Porites divaricata. The sequence continues at coordinate 3,785,820 of JBBMOI010000011.1, forward strand.
TGAAGTCGTGGGAAGCAAGAAAGGAAGAGAGGAAGGGAGGGAGAGGAGAGGGATGGCAGGTGGGCAGAAAGTCAGTAAACCAAAGACTCCAAAATCTCCAGAAACCCTCAATACGGTTGTAAAGAGAAGTTCATACCTAGGTCACATGCTTCACCATGATATCCAGGACGACAGGTACACATCATCTTACTTAACGTATTATTGTAACCGCACACTCCACCCACTCCACAGTCAGGACTGCAGAGTGCTGAAAATTACAAACAAATGATAACGCAGATTTTTCATAATAACACTCTTATCAGGGAGCTTGAGAAAACAAGCGTCAATGAAACTGTTGATCGAGAAAATTCTTTTCTCTTTTCCGAAAATATTTTGCTTTTTTTTTTAATATAAACCATCAGAGATAAGTGCTTAAGAGTGCTATCAATAGGGACAACTTACATCTTTCGCATATAGCGCCCGTGTACCACGGCGTGCATTTGCACTTATTAGGCTTCTCGCATGTTCCGCCGTTCTGACAATATGGAACACAAGTAGCTGTGAAAAAAGAATTATGGTTAGGTTGCGTAACAAACGAGTCACAGTTACCACAACGGCTGATGATTCCCCTAGCAGGGCCGTGAGATCTAGCCGAGCTCGGTGACAACAGGCGACTTACTTTCGTCGTTAGGCGTCCAGAAAATCTACGTTTTTGCGAACGCGTATGAAATGCTAAAAGGTGACTGTAAATATTAATCTGTTAAGAATTTTTTAACTAGTTTTCTCTTCGAAAAGGTCTTTTACACAAGGCCAACGGGGCCGAGGAAAGAACTCAACAAATACGTCAAATAAAACAAGGTCTTTCACGACGTTTTGGTATCACTACAAAACCATAAACAATCATCACAATGAAAGAAACCCTAGAGCGATTTTCGTATGACCTTGAAAAATGGTTTCGTTACAGTGTTCGTTATTTGTTTCATCAGCCAATAAGTGAAAAGATCGAAACATGGACTCTTCGTTTTCCCGCCAAAGGAAACCCTAATATGGTGAAGGCATTGTTCGATTGGCCAATCGTGTTACAGTATAACGTCAAAGCGAAGTACCGATTGATTTCTAGAAAGTTCTTGGGCATGACGTTTTTTCACCCGAGCGTTCGCTTAACCAATGAAAAGCCAGGCGCGTTTGTCTGTCCGTTCGATAAACCAATCAAATCGCTCTATTTCCGTTCGTTTGTTGTTTCTGAATTGTTCGCGCGTTTTCATTTCAAGGTCATATGAAAATCGCTCTATTACTGTACTACTGTGCATTAACTTCAAGTGGACGGAAACGGATAGCACCTTAAAAAAATTGGGCCAACTTTTTCAAGTTACACCCCTGTGTTGTCAAAAAAAGATAAAAAATATAGATTATGCTTTGTTTTTCCTTAGAGAGAATCGTCTGATATCTTGCTTTTAGAGTTCCGGCAATTATGACAAACGATGACTGTGAACAGTAAGTTAGAAGTTTTAATTCTACGTCAGAGCGATTTTCGTATGACCTTGAAAAAAGGTTTTGTTAAGTGTTCGTTATTTGTGTTATCAGCCAGTGGATGAAAAGATCAAAACATGGCCTCTTCATTTTCCCGCCATAAAACTCCTACTATGGAGAAGGCATTGTTCGATTGGCCAATGGAATTGCAGTATGACGTCAAAGCGAAGTATCAATTGATTTCTAGAAAGTTCTCGGGCATGAAGTTTTTTCATCCGAGCGTTCGCTTAACCAACCAAAAGCCACGTGCTTTTGTATCCGTTCGATAAACCAATCAAATCGCTCTATTTCCGTTCGTTTGTTGTTTCTGTGTGGTTCGCACGTTTTCATTTCGAGGTCATACGAAATTCGCTCTAACCTTAAAAATAAGGAACTTGCCATGACATAGAGCCTTAAAACATAGGGGTTCGAAACATCGCAACTTACCAGATGTATATCAAATTACAAGCATTCAAACGTTGCGCCGCGTAGTACTGACAAGGCAAATGGTGGAAAGAGAACTACTCCAAGTAGTAATTTTAAGAGATAAAAACCATTTCTGAATTTCCGACTGAACCTAAGCCACAGTATACAGAATCAGGGAACCACGCTTTTAAACCTCAGTGGGAATCGAACAAGCGGATAAAATCTACCGCAATCGTGGCTAAGGAGTTGTACTCAGGACTATCGAGGAAAAATAGACTAGTGGACAGGACTTGAATCTGGGAACTCAGGATTGTTTTTTAATGTTAGCAGGCACTCTGCTTTTTAATGTTTACAAGTTTACAGTGTTAGTGAACAAAGTATATATCATTAACACACCTCTGTCACAAAGTTGCCCTGCCCAACCGCCTGTACAAACACACTCATTATTCACACAGGCTGCTCCATTCTGGCAATTTTTTGTGCACTTTCCTGTATAAGAAAGTTTTAAACAGTTAGTTGCTCGTTATGGTAGTCGTAACACTGCAAAATAAATAACGAAATTTATGGACGAATAGGTGTACAGCAGCTCTAAACCATCAATAACACAAAAATGGAAAGTTCTTATATGATAAGTATTACCATGTAACATTAACTATCCAATCAAAAGTATGCACAGTAGAATGTCATCTACTGTAGGCTTGGACCCCAGCAGAAGGTGTCGCGCGTGTGTGCGTGTGTGCGTGCGTGCGCCCAATCATCTCAACATCACGGCTTGGCGTAAGAGCTTACCCATTGTTTAAATCAAGCAATCAGTAGTTAGCCCAGAGAATTTTGACGAAAACCAAAAGGGCATTATTTAAAAGACCTGCATCTACGAGGGGCAAGATAATTTACGTGTCTGCGTTACTTTAATTAAGAGGATTCGTTTTAAGCCGGTAAAAAAGTTTCTTATGTGGCTCAGCAGCTCGTAAGGCTCAAAGAAAGGTTAACTCACGTGTCTGACAATGATCTCCTTCCCAGTCCCCTACACAGTTACAGGCTCCCTTCACACAGAGACCGCCGTTTAGACATGGGGGAGAGCAGAGCTCTGTTGAACGAATACAAACAAGGTATTAAGCAATGAAAATCGGCGGTTGTAAAAAAACGTGATAATAAATTATGAAAGGGAAATTACGGGAACTGATTATTAAATCAAGCAAGGCTTTGTTTCTAAACAATTTCTGAACTAATTTCAGGCGCAGAAAAGGGAAATTGTACGTAAAAAAAATCAACTTGGCATCTCAGTTTTTGGTCTTAGTTAAGCCGTCCATTTATCAAGAGAAATTGCTCAGCTCATAGTTCAAATTGTAGGAGGAAAAAGGACAAAGAATAGATCACTTAACCGAATTTAAGGCAACCAACAAACAGTTGCAAAAAGGCTTGAGACACCGTAACGTTTTGATCCTCAAAAAATTAATGGTGTTTATCAGACTTCGCCCGATTTCGGCTCCCTCCCCCGCTGGTTGTCAAAATTACAAGGATTCAAAGATCGTATTCAACACCCGCAGTGACAACATTGTTACATTATCGCTTTTCATTAATAAGTGTTGTCAAAGCATTCAATTTGTGACAAGTATTATGCAACCAGTTATATAACCCCCATAGTTAATTAGGTCTTTCCATATCTTTTTGTTTGAAAGAGTAATACGTAAATTTAGAAGCTTCACTTAAAAAAGGCAGTTAAATCTGTCGGCCAATGCATTAAAATATTTCAGAGTTTATAGGCTGGACTCCGTTTTTGCTCCGTTATTTGACAAACATTAAAAAAGGGGAGAGGGGTGGAGGGACTCTCTTGTGCTGGAAAGAATTCTTCCTATCAAGCGTATTGAAGTAAGAAAACCGCTTTTTTGTTGTTGGTTGTGCATACAACTGAATGCAGGTGAGGAAGGTCTTAACCTCTTTTCCTTAATTTCAGATTCATGTTCGCAGGTTTTCTTAAGAAAGAATGTTTTGCATTTGTTACGTTACGTGACGCATCCCATGAAAGAGTGACCTTACAGGCGCAGGAAAAGACCTAAACCAGCGTGACTCAGCTTGACAGTCTCAAGTGGGGTCAACTAGCGTGACTCAATTACTGAGCATGCACGAGACTTACTCTGTGTGCAGTCAACTCCAGTCCAGGCCGGGGTACAGACACAAGAGTTGTTTACGCATGTACCACCGTTAGCGCACGTGACTCCACACGCACTGCCATCACTTTTAACAGGCAAGTGGATAGTGCGTGCACTGCTTGTTCTTCTCAAAGGTCCGTAATCATCTGTGAAAGAGAAGATGATGAAGAATGGAGTAAAGAATCGAAGACAAGTGGAACAGTGAATCTTAAGGCCAATTTCATAAAACTCTAAAAGTGGTAATTAACGAGTACAGCCACTGCATTCGTTCTTGCTTTACTTTGCTTTAATGATTTTACAACAAAAATATATGAAGAATAATTACAAGAGAAATACATAGGCGTGGGAGAAGCTGAAAAGGGAATGAACTTCTCTTACACACAGATTATCCGATCTTGTGTTTAGAAAGGAGGGCAGTGAAAACGTCGCTAAAAAATCAAACTGCGTCCTCTCAGACTTTATCGTGTCCATTTGGCCCGCTCAATTTTTCAAATGTAGGCGATTTGTCCTGAAGTTGAATTCGTAAAGACTTTATCCAGATTCAAGAAAGTTCAGAAATTCGTCGTTGTATGTTCACGTCCTCCATAAAACGTCGCAGTAGTGGGTTTCAAGTCGTAGTCGTGCAGTGAAAGACAAAGAAATGTACTAAAAAGCTTGCCTAGTCCCTGTACGGCGTTTTCCCAGTCCCTCTCGGTCAATTCATTTCGGTGACGTATCCGAGGCGAACGGTCGGGAAACATTTTCGATCGGACCACGTGACCCAAAACGCTTTGGCCGCGCGGAATAATGAGGCCTAGGGACTAGGCAACTAAACAGCGTGATGCACGTGTAGAGCTGTTGTTAAAACCAAGTGTTTTTTTACGTCATCGTTGTCGTCGTCTCTGTGGCTGGTTATATAAGCTCCCTAACGATTACACTCCAAACTGAACTGAATTGAACATCGGCTTATAATCATTTTAACAATTAATTTTACTATTATTTTACATTGATATATGCCTGATATGCGCATCATTCTCCAGCAAAGCTCCAACCCTTAGATATCTAATTAACAAAACCATTATCCTTCTGTCCGATATATCACATATTGTTAATGAGCCTGCGAGTTAACTCTCCGGGGAGTGCGTGGGTGGGGGAAGGAAAAGGGCTCCTTCCTTCCAACCCCCCTACCGCGCACCCCGGCACCCATGTACCCCCGGCTGAGCTTGTTTTTAGGCTAAACAATACGATTTTAAAACTAAAACTTTTGGTACGTTTGTGAAGCCTATTAATTGCAACATACTCTATTAACGAAACATCTGTTCATTTTAAAAAATACGCAAAATATCTTTGGGAAGCGGGAATGGTTTTGGTACTTTCGAGAAACGGGACCGAAGCCCTCGTTCCCAGGATTCTCCTGCGTAGGAACATTTATTGTCACGTGATAGAAGATCTTTACGTCATCTATTAAATAGCAACGGCGGTTGCTAAGTTAGCGTTTCCACAAAAGAAATAATTTAATTTCCATTTTTAAGACTTAGTTTGCCATTTTTAAATCTGCCTTCCAGAAGATATACCGATATTTTGAAAGAAAAGTAACGGATTCAAACAAGGAAAACTGGACATTTTCAAGAGACTTTATTTAGATCTTTTTTCAGGCTTAAGTTAAGAAAAGCAAAAAGAAAAAAAAAAGACACACCTTGCTCACAAGTCTCAAAATATTAGAGTCTCGTAAAGGACATTTTTCAAAACTTAACGAATTGTTGTTAAGTAGAAGCCAAAATGAGGTCAAAATTATACCATTCATTCTCGTCAATTCTTTATTGAAATAGATTTGGGTCAAAAGTTGGGTCAAGATCTTCAGTGAACCAACAGTTCTGTCAGACCACCACTGTATTTTTTCAGGTAATATTTAAGATACTTTTAAAACACGAGGTATAAGTTGAAGACATGGCGAGGCAACTTAAAACCAGCTATTTACGTTTTATAAACCTGAAGTAGGTTCTTAAACAGGTTTTACAAACGGTAACAAAATGCATGTTAGCGAAAAACCAAAAGCGTAAAAGAGGTGTAACTTCGCGAGTATAAAGACTGGAAAAGTTTCTTTTGTTGGACGGGAATGATAAAACTGTTTTCATGAGCCGCGAGAAAACAAAACGCATGATTTATCAGTACATCTCAATCTGTCTGCTGAGTAGTGCATTCCCGTAGTACTCTGTCTTGCCGTTAAGAAGGCGAATCTACCTTATGTGATATAGCGAAGTGTGACAATTCAATGAAAGCTACTAAGCAATACTTTCCTGCGGTGCTGTTTGTAACGCTGTACAGATTGGTTCAAGCTATTTTGTGCGAGGAACGCGATGGCAAAAACATTCAAATAAAACCACTTTGACCCCACCCTCCATAGGGCTTTTTATTCTCTCAATACTTTAAAAAATGGAAATTCACTTTTATAAGGCCTGGCGGTTACTTACAGGTTCGGAAAGATCTTTGCTGTCTCTCCAAGTCGGCGAGACCGTGCACTTCAGCCTCAAACGTTTCTGGCAATTCATATCTGAAAACCAATTCCATATACATGGTTACATTCGCCTAATATTATGAGTAACTTTTACGTAAACTTTTTAAGTTCACTTCAGGGTGTTGGCACGTTATGCATGAAACTTGGCCGATTTACTGAACAACCAAAAAAGAGTTAAAATTCAAAGAGCAACGCCCAGCACGTCTTGATCAATTTGCGGTCATTTGCAATAAGAACCGTTTTCTCCCTTTTTTCTGAGACAAAAATTAATTCCTTGCTTGGCGAATCTGAAACTAGACGTCGAGTTCAGACTTATAATCTCTTCGCTTCCGTCTTATTTTAGTTTCCTTGTTTTAGAAAATTTTTTCCTTACAAAGAAGCTTCAAATTTCCTTTCTCAAACATTCTAAATTATAAAAGATTCGGCGTAAAGCGCTGACTATTTTAATCAACATTTTCCAGTATTTCAGAAAATTTTAAAAACTGTACACGGTTGCAGAGACAGCACTGAACGCTAATAAAAATATTTGCGGCTCATGGTCATGAAATTTCGAGTCGCCGGCACGTACATAGTTATTCATTTTTTAGAACTGCCCAACAAGGGAATTGCTTTCCAACATGTTACATTGTAAATTACATTTTTGAATTTTTCGCTTATGTAATTTGCTCGTTCCAAAACGAGAACTCTTTTCGTCTGGTTTCCTTTTTTCCCAGTTTTAAAAGGAGTGGTGATTTCTTTTGTTTTTCACGGCCCTTTTTTTATTTTACTTTTTCTACCTAGAGAGAATATTCCTGGTTTAATACTTCATCTATCTCTGTTACACAACTTCATCCCATAAATGGACAAATTCATTGAGAATTTGAAAGTACAAATTTGCTGAAGACATTCCTAAAAGTAAATGCAAGACTTAGGAGGTAACACAAGCGATTTCTAGAAAATATTTCGGTGATTACCTTACTGCGTTAACAATCCCTTCCGTGAAAACCAACGCAAGGAGAGTAACATACGCTAGTGGGCGAACTTGCCCCTCGTTTCGCATTCTCATTCAAACGGATATTTTCTGTTTTTCTATTCGTTTTGCTGGTTGTTTCCTCTTTACTTCGGCCCCCTAAAGTACAGAGCTTCTTTTTTTTCTTGATTATTTCTACAGGCTTTTTTCTACCTCTATTAACTTGTAAGGCTGCGTTTGGGGGCTACAAACACTTAGCCTGTAATAATGTTGATGAATTTTTAAAAAAGTAAATTTAACCCCACTTACAAACAGCTCAGTCCCTGGTCGACCAATAGAGATTCGCCCGAGATTGAAAATTGTTCCAAAAGGGGTTTTCTATCCATGGCGACCTCAATTCTTCCGACATTTTACACCATAAATATCGAAAAAGTCACAGACTACGAAGTAACCATGGTCACCTTGTCATTGTTTTCGGGAAGAATTTTGTCATTTAGCCACTAGGAGAACGAGATTTGCTTTGAATTCAATTAGTTTTACAAACTTTAATTGCTAAAATAAACACCGCTATTCAGTTTTGGTATACTGCTCACGAAATTCACAAATAGGTTAAATATCAATTTGAACGAGAAACGATATTTTTGCGACTATTTTTCAGAATGCGATCGGTACTTTTTGACAAAGCAAAATTCAAGAAAAATGCCAAATTTTGTAAAAGACTGCAAAAATACTGTAAAGTACAACAGCAAAGTACGTTTCAGTAACTTCCAGTTGAATGATTTCACTTTAGGATTTCATTAACAAACTCAAGTGCTGGAACCGGAAGCACCTTGTATAGCATAATAAACAGTGCCACAGGAAAGTACTGCTCAGTAACGTTCTTGTAAAAGGTAACATTGCTAAACTATAAATCTTTTTTAACCGGAATAAATAAATAACTTAAAAATAAACAACTTTTAACCTGAAAAATTTCAGTGATATTATTAGATTGGTTTCTGAACATCGAAGAGTATACATTAGTACAAATTCTGTAATTTCTTCAGACATTTTTTTCTTTCTTTCAAGTGCCGAGAATACCGTCATGTATGCTTAATCGAGACATACCCTAGGCTAAAATAAGGCTAAAAATGGCTTATTGTCATCAAATATTTCTGAACTTTACTTGAAAGCATTTTTCTAAGATTCGTATAACTGCTTATTTTCTTTATCAAATGTAGCCCTCGAAAAAACAATTTCCTTCTTCCTTCTTTTCTTAGTTTTATAGGATAGCAACATTTATCGTTATCATAACCAGGAAATTGACAGAAAGATTGTGAAACTAACATCAAAGACAACAGACTATTTTTATTTTCTCTATATGAGATACTGCATTAATTTTCCAGCACTGCATGCTAAGAAGACAATTTTCAATATTCAGCAGTAAGTTTCATTTATTTTATTTTTTTGACTGCTTTCTTCCCTGGATCCAAGAAAAGAAAACTTCAAAAATAACCTTGAGCTTTAAGAATAAAAAAAAATGAAACCAAGCTTAAAAGCTTTCGAAAGAAGCCGATTGGGTTATTGGAAGATACACAATAACAGACGCTCAGAAAATGAACGAGATTTAATCTCTCTCCATATACAATCCTTGCTAAGTGAAAAAGACATGAATAACTATCCTTTTTTTTTTCAAAACGTTCTTTAAATATATAAAACTATAAACAAACCAAGAATACTGAAAGTACCTTTCCCTTTCTCATTTTGAAAATTTCGCGGTTTTCCTGTTTACACCATAAACAAGTGCCTTTAGTTTTTTTCGGTAGAGGAAAGAATTCTTCGCGAAATTTTTTAAATCGTAAATAAAAGACCACAATATACCACCAAAATCGCTAATGGAGCCTATTCACACCGTCGAAAATCATAAAAATTGCATACTGGTTGCACGTGCGATTTGTACAACTTTCACGTGATAGACATACGCTGGTCTGTCTTTCGTTGCTATGAGACCGGACGGAACTGAGAAGAATTGCGTACTCCGACCTTTTTCCAGACGTAGGTGTTATCCTAAGTCAATGATAATGAGCTATAAACTATTCTAGAAAGTATTAAATTCATTTTAAAAGAGCTAAAAGCTGTTTTTATTGACATTTGAGAAGGTAACTAAGAAAAATTCCACAAAATCATAAATAAAAAAAGAGATCCTTTTCTTAATCATGACTGGAGAAAACTTTAACTTCAACCTGATCATTATTTTTTGTAATCATCACTGAAATATCGTCAAAAATTCAGTAGCTTTATATATCACCCAGCCGTTTTAATAAGGTGATAACAAAATATCTTGTTACATTGTTTGCGATGATTAAACTGGCTCGCTAACAGAATTTTTCGTTTCCACCAACCCCCTCCCTCTACCCCTCAGCATTAGAGAAGGTTGGACAGCTGTCACGTGGCTCTTTATGTCCAATGAAATTCATCGCTCAAAATGCTCATGGCGGACACAGGAAAAATAAGTAGCAGGTTAATTCGGCACAAAAATTTTGCGTTTCTCCTCAGAACATTTTTAACCCAGCAATGTAACAAATGGACTGCTACGATGTTAAATCGTTAAGGACGTAAAGGAATTTTAAAGGTAAAGTGTGTTGAGTCATCTTAATAGCCTGTGTGCAGCCGCCCCCTAGCAAACCATTTTATTTTTCGTTTCTAACGCCTGCCGCGTAGCCTAAACCATGCGCTCATGCACAACAGGCGTTATTGCGGGCGCTCAAGTGGGTTTTGAGTTGCGTAACACGCAAGAGGAGATAAAAGAGAAAACTTCATCTCGCGTGTATCTCGCCTCGCGCTCACGTGCTCGGGCCCCAAAACCCGCCAGATCGCCGCCAGTAACACTTGATGTGCAAGCTAACAGGCAGCCAAAGCGATAACGGAGGATAAAAGGACCTATTTTACGCGTTTACCTTTACCGGTCCACACAAGAATGCTACTTTTCTGTGTACCTCCCTTCGGGATCAACAGTTGAAACTAATATTTCCACCGTTGACCGGGCAGTACATGATTCGAGACAGCTCTTACCTGGAAATGACGCTGCCCACCTAAACTCACCTCCCCTCCCCCTCCCCAACCAACTTTTTGCCCTAAGTGAAAGGTTACTGATAAAGTTGCGTTAGGGAAGGGGTAGGTGGGCGGTTTCTCCTATTCGTTTGCTTAAGTAGCAAACGGTTTTATTGGGGAGCGCACGAAACGGCTTCCCCGCTCATTAGCGCGCGCTCCCTAACAAAACCGTAAGAGACGCAGGCAGCTTAATCTTATACTGATCCTGTTTCAAGAAAATACGGACAATAAATCCTAAATGTATGCATCATGTCTGCAGTCCCTTTTCTGTTGGTACAGTAAAACCGCGTCTAATTCCGACACCATATTCTTCGGACATCCGTATAAAACAGGCTCTCAGAATCAACGTCACAGACACGTGTTTTGTTGATGCAAAGACCTACTCTTAAATACTCGAGCACAAACTGGAGAAACTTGTCAATACTTCCGCCCTGCCGAGATAATGATCGCTCAGTGTTTCAAACGCAGCAAAGTAATGATTTTAAAAATAGTCCGTTACTTTGTTTTTCAGAATGCAGTTCTGCTAGACGGACCGAAAAGTAAGCAACACCCGCTAATAACTCTAAGCGTCTTCTCTTGGTTCCCGTCGGCGAGATACATGCAGTGCGCAAATAACCGCATTGTTCGTTAAGCAAGGTTATCTTTGTATGAAAGCGTTTTATTCCGATCGACCAAAATGTCCGCAGGCTAATTTAATAGAGAATACATATTTTTTTCCGATGGGACAAAGAAAGCTATCCACTATGAGCGGGCTTCCACTGCAGTTCAAACCTAGCTGATTCCATCCACAATAACGTGGTAACTCACCTTTTTCGACGGACAGGGAGAATAAACATTTTTACAAAGACATAACGTGTTTTTAATGTCCCTAAAAGTAATTTTAACACTAACAGCTGTAAACTAAACAAGCTAACACTCACCTTATCCTTGAAACGGCTAACAGAGGACCAGGAAAAGCGCGCGAAAGCAGTACGTGTTACCACATGGATATATTATCGGTCAATCGAGCATCATCTTTGTACACTTTTCATTACAATTCTTGGGAAACATTAGTACCGGCCGGTAGCAGCTCTACTTTAACCATTTTAAATGCAAACCTTCCTCCAAATTAGCATAATAAAAGCATTAGTGTTAATTCAGCAGTTTTCTTTGTGGACGACATACATAAAGTGCTGAAAACCAGAGTTAACTTCTAGTTCACGCCATATAAAACGTAGCTTACAATTCTTTGTGTTCAAGTTTGTGTGTATTACCTCTTGTTTGACTTTTTGTAAGAGGCTGAGTCGCACTTCAGGAGGCTCATCAGAAAACTGAATGAGCTTTCCACTGGGCATTAAAACACGCAATGATTCTTTTACTACGTCCACAAAGGCTGTTTCTCCTTGAGCTCCCTTCAACACCGCATCAGAAGTTCCCTTATCAAGAGCCAGCAAGAACGTATGTTCTTTAAATGGTAAATTCTTAGCATCAGCTTGGTGACATGCAATGCCTGGAAAGTCTTCTGGGTTGACACTTTCCTTGAGAAGACCTTGTTCAAGGAGAATTTGCTGCATGATTTTAATTGCCTCGGGTGAAAAGTCAACTAGATCTATATGGCATTTTCTGTTTAAGTGATTGAAAAGCTTCAAGCTGAAATCTGAGGTACCACAGCCAATGTCAATGATTCTCGGAATAGCGCAATTGTCCTCAACAGAGGGAAGGTAGGGGGTGAGGTATCCACTAACATCTTCAAAATGCACAAACCAATCAAAGTGTTTGTTGCCTTGATGACTTGTATAAAAATTGTTCCAGAATGACTGATCTGACATGTCCCCAAAGAAGCGTGTTTTTAACGATCCTGAAAATACATAAAGATCATTAAAACAATCAAAATAACCTGAAATTTTTGTAGCCTGTCATAATCAGTTCAAACCTCTTATGCCTACATGGGGTTGAGTTCTCACCTTTTCTCTCATGAAAGTTACTACTAACACACCAGGTCATTGTCAGAGTCCTGCAAAAATGGAATGGAGGGAACCTCTCTCCGTTTTCTTTGGGGGAGGGTGGGTGAGGGTACAGCTAAATGTAGGCTAGAGACCTCATTCCCGTAAAGTGAGCAGCCACAAGGCAATATGAAATCTCTGATTTGAAAATGACAAAGTAAAAAAAAAAAGCAATAAGACATGGTGATTTGTTACATTGCCTGTTAATGTTGATATGCCAACCAGCTATAACAGAGGCCCCTGAATATTGGCAGTAGAGCTACTACAGCAATTAGCTCAGTTGTTCAAATTTTGAATAGCCCTAACCACTGGATAAATCACCAGCAGATAAGTTTTGGGAAAGCAATAATGCATCATCCACTGGATAGAGACTTATCTAGGGGATAGCAATAAACACCTTTTAAACAACTGCGGCCTGGTAGACAAATTTTTATAGAATTTTTTTGAACCTAAACAGTAATGCAGACACAGCCACGGGGTGGGTGTCAGCCACCTTGCCCCCTCAAAATCTGCCGATGGTTGGTACATGTGCATTCGCCATTTTACAAACAAGAAGGGAGCGAGAATCGAAAGGCATCCTGCAATTGTTTCTGGGATCATTACTGGAGATGTGTCGATCGTATATTGGTCATTTTTTCCCTGTCCCTAGTAGTCCCAAAAGTCTTTGCGAAAGTTAACTCGGCACAGTCCCTTCTCCTTTCTAAAGTGTGGCAAATTTGCATGACAAAAGCAATGAACTGTCTCCTTGGTACCTTAACATACCATAATAGTAAAGTACATGCAGTTTTATATTTTTCTATATTTTCCTCTATTCGGTGATTTCATGGCAGGACACTGTGTAAACTATAATACTGAATTAATATACTCGAGCGCCCCTTCGCCTTGAGGGGGATTCCCAGGGCTAAACTAAATTTAAGTCTGGTAGAAGTACGTAACAACTTTACCTGTTGGCGTAAATAAGAGATTAGCCACTGCTCTTATGTACAGAGGGGCATGCCTTCGTCCAACTACAAACATAGCCTTTTATGCCGAAGCGGTGAAAGAACTAAGCGTGACTTTTCAGCTGCTACACTACTGGACTTTTTCCTCGCGCCAGGATTGAGGAGATTTGCAAAAAATTAACAGTAAACAAGCGTACTTAAATTGTCACCTTTGAAACAACCAAGTGAAAATAATAATCTGTAATCATAGCTGTAGAAATCTCTGTCAATAAATTTCGTTATTACAGAGAGATTTCAAAAAATCCAACAAAATTTGATGCCCTCAGAATCGTCCGCCATCTTGAATGAACTGACGCATTTTCAACCAGCAGTTGACAGCTATCTTAAGATGCGCAGCGCAATGAATGTAAACTGTCATGTCGGATGGGAGTTGCAAGTAGATTTGCACAAATTTTAAGAAATATGGCGTGGAGATCTCATGGCTCGAGCAACAGTGATCTTATCGACCAACTTAAAGGTATTATGCATTTTAATGCCTTGTTCAAGGTAGAATTTTTAACCCTAAAAATCGCTCTGATTTAGATCATGGCGTATTGAAAAGTGCACGGGTCGAAGAAGCTCTCCGTCGAGTTGACAGAAAACACTACTGCAGATCACGCGCGTTTGAGGATTCTCCACAGCCAATAGGTATGCGTGATTGAAAGTAGACATGTCTAGTTCTCTTTTAATTGTTTGTTTTTTTCTCAGTGTAAATGGGAAGGTTATAATATTATTTTATGCTAAAAGTCTACCTACTATAGTCATATGAAAGTACAAAATAAAAGGACTTGCTTTTGAATACAGTTTATGTATCCTCCAAAAAGCAGGAGGGGGGAGGAAGTGCCCTTCACCTCCTGTTCTGCTCTCACTCTCCTGTACTCTTTAATTTGTCGTGGCCTTTGCTCCCTCATGACTACTGCATGAGGAGGGTTTATTCCCGATCCCACCCCTCCCCCTCCATTTTGGGGTTGCCTGTCAGATAATTAGAGTCCTAAATGAGACAGCTAGCTAAATATCGGCTCCTAAGGTTGCTAAGCATTTATGGCTTAAAATATTGGCTTTCCATTCTAAACACCCTATGTGAAACCAGAAGATTTCAAAACAGTTCAAAGTGAGAAAATACGGTTTAACTACATGAGCGAAAAGCGACGCGGACAACTTCATAAACGCTAAAAGCCATGCAAGAGAGAAACCTCTGTTTGCAGGGTAAGTGAGATGACAAGCATCCCCGGCCCTTTCATAAAAGAGTTTCTTCCCAAGTATTTCTTGACACTCGTCTCACGCAAAGGAAGACTACAAGCATGTGTTGTGATGCACATTCCCCTTGGTGTACTATGTGGTAGTCCCAGGGGGGAATCTCTGGTTAAAACAACAGAGATGCTCATCATCTTGCTTAGAGGTAGAAACTGCTTATTTTCCAATGAGCATGTCTATTACTTTCTCATAACATAATCACCTAAGGGATAATGCTTTGATCTTTTAGCAAATTCTCCCAACTGATTCAGTAAGGAAATGTATAGAGATCAGTTGGGAGAATTTGTATGCAGATATTGGGGCTTAAAGGTTAAGCACATATAAAGCTGTGCAGGTTGCACACATGCACTTTGACTTCATTATCACAAATAAAAATTATTACATTGTAGTTGTGATTATTGTTTTTTTCTTTTTCAAAAGGTTTCCAAGCAACAATAAGTGCACCACACATGGTGAGTAATAAAAGTTATTTCAATTTGTGGTTGATAGCGATTTTCCTTTAAACATGGTCAATTTGCTAATGCGTTGACTTGATCTTGGTTGGCAGTCCAGCTGGGGTGTTATAAGCAGGAAGTGAACTTGGGACTCCTGGATTATGAGATTGATGTGCTGACCACCTGAATATGCTTCCTCTTTTTTAATTCACATACTGGTGGAGTCAGAGTTGGAGTCATAAGAACACTTATGACATTGTGATCATATAAAATCAGAGTCATAAGTGCAGTGGAATCAGAGTTGGAAGAATCGTAACATTTCCATTTTTCTTTTGACTTTGCTCATGACTCTATCGCTTATGATATAGTGAAATCCAGATTATCAGCATCGCAAGCATAAACGGAAGAGTAAACCAATCACAATACTGTCTTCCATGCATTATGATTGCTTCAGTTCTTCCTCTTCTGCTTGCGACCCTCACAACCTTGTTTTCACTAAATTAAAGTAAGAGAGTCATGAGTAGAATTGGAATGTTGTTTTCTCTTGATCAAAGTGTACTACGCTTCTGATAACAAGTCTGATTCTGACTCCCTTACTAGTGAAAAACATGGTCACATTTTATTGTTAGCCATTTTGACTAATGTAAATTTGAACCTTCAGCATGTGTATGCACTGCAGCAGCTTGAAAACCACCTCAGAGAAGGAGCTTGTGCCCTTGATGTTGGTTCTGGCAGTGGATACCTTACCGCCGCTATGGCTTATATGGTAATTGGGAGCAACCTTTGCCTTAATTGGTTCAACTTCAGTTTTGCACTTACAGTAGCATTTTCGTTATTTCTCTTATTTACATATTACATTGAATATTTGATTGAACTGTGTTTGGCTCTAGGTTGGGGAAACAGGAAAAGTTTACGGCATTGATCACATTGATCAGCTAGTGAAAGACTCCATTGCAAATATCAAGAAAGGAAACCCAGATCTCTTAGCTAAAGACAAAGTAAAACTTATATGTAAGTTTTTAGAAACGAACATTGATGACCTACCTGTAATATTACTTTGTACAATAAAATCTTGTCATTGCTTTAGGTCTGACTATTTTTTAAAGCTATAAAAAGCTGGTTTACATCTATGACACAGACATAAGTGGTAGGGAACTATTGAAAACTAATGTCATGCAAGCTCTTTTTCATATTTGTGGCATTGTGCCCTGCATGAACATGTTTGAAGGAACTTGTCACAAAACCCCTCTTTTCTGGCCATGGTTTATTTTTTCTTTGGCACCAACATAAGTAGCACTAATAACTGCCTACAAATAATGGTGTGTTCACGTGCAATGTTGTTCAACTGTTTTTGGCTGCAAATACCATTCTGCTCATGCATAAATGAAACCACGCTTATTCCTTGCTCATTAATGTTATCTCTGTCATTACTCCTGGAAGGCAGCGCGCACTAACTGCTTTCCAAATATATTATTTATTAAAAAACAAACTCAGTGATCGAATGATAAAACAATTATTGAACTCGGTTATTCGGCTTCGGCAAATAATGGATCTGCTCGCCACTGACAAATCACGATATTTTGCTCAACCTCGTCCAATAATTGCTAATTATTTTGACCTTATCCAGTCCTTATTTTTACTATAGGTGGGGACGGCAGAAAAGGATATGAACCAGGACAACCATATGATGCAATTCATGTTGGTGCTGCAGCTGCAGACCTCCCTCAAGCTGTTAGTGAGAAATCTACTCAGACAATCTTACCTGGCTCCTGATTTGTAGAAGAGTTTCCCAGTTTCAGTAGCTGCTTCCCCATCTCTGTATCAAGGCTGTGTTCTTGTGGTGTCCAGTAGCCCCTGGCACCTCACTTTTGCTCTTGGGCAACTAGGAAATCACAGGGTACCCAGGATTTCACAGGTTCAGAGCATTAGGCTCCCTTCAATTTTCCCCTGTTTCTTATGAATGCAGGAAAAGAAAACAAAGGGGAAAAAACACAGTTTGCTCTTTTAGTGGCAAATGAAAAAACTGAAAATATAAAAAGCCACATCAGAAATTATGCAAAATCATCTAGACACCAAAATTTATCATAAGTGACAATTCTGCAGAATCTGAAAAATGTAGCGAGTGTAACAGGCCTCCTTAATAGGGTTCAGTTGTACATGTATCATATTCACGACAATTTTCTATGAGGAAACTCATAATAGTTATCTTTTTTTTTCCTGAAGCTTCTTGAACAGCTGAAACCTGGTGGTCGACTGATTTGTCCCGTGGGTCCAGAGGGTAGAAACCAGGTTCTGGAACAACACGATAAGCTGGAAGATGGACAGATTGTAAAGAAACACCTGATGGGAGTGATCTATGTACCCCTCTGTGATAAAAAACATCAGTGGCCAGGTTGTAAGTTAACTGAACCTTTTTCCTGCTATTAAGAATTGCAACTGTCACTTACAATACTAAAATGCAAATAGTTATAAACAACATCTGAGCAATTTATTGTGTACTCATTGGTCTGGAGTGACATGTAGCTCTCTTTTAAGGGATACCTCACTAAGACAGACACCTTTAGTTGCTCCCTGCCATTCTATTTAACAATTAGTCGCGGAAGGCGACATGAATATCGGCGCCAATATTCACGTCGCCTGAGGCGACTAATTGTTTTAGTATAATTACATTGATGATTATTTGAGAAAATAAAATTATTGATCAATTTCCGACCTCGAAACATCAAAAAATCTGGCTGCCATTTTGAAAACTGCTAGCCTTCAATGCTATAATCACCACGTGGTGATTATAGCAGGATAGAGCAAAGCTCCTAGCCAATCACAGCCTCTGTTTTTGATAGTCATCGATGTAGTTATACTAAATTTTTTAGTTGACTCTCGGCTTGAAGACAGACATCTCTCTAACAGGGTCTGGAGGTCTGGAGGGGCTTTCGCGTGATCCATGAATTGACCTGTAAACAGAGGGTGAATCAAGAAAACTCATGAAATACAATCATGATTTGCGAATTATATATTCACTGTGACGTGTGATCCTCTAACAGCTGAGAGCTATCGAAGCGAATTTGTTGGTGAAACAGATGTAAGTGTTGTGATGAGGGTTTGAAGTTAAACCATGTAATTTGTGAAAAATTGTAGAGCTTTAATTTTATAGCAATAAAATTCATTGCCAGTCAACTTTCTAGTGGTCAAACAAAAAGCAGAGAATCGCCAGTTTGATTTGCACTATACTTTTTGTTTCCTTTCCATCATGGGGTCTTTTGCCTACAGTTGTCCAGAAACCACTAAGAATCATTGATGGACTTGATCAGTTCGTCACCCAATCAAGTGATTTGTCAAAAGACTCCAAAAGGTACTGTGATTCGTGAATGAATGGAAATTGAACCCATTGTTCGTGATCCAGACCCCTTCTTCCAGACCCTGCCCTAAGATGGACACAGTGCCAGTCTCAAAGATGTCCGTCTGTGTTGTCTTTGAGTGTACAGACAATACACTGTACAATTTATGTTTTCTTGATCTCTCTCTACTGCACCCAATTTTCCAAGTAGTTTCATAATGTAGACGTGAATAGTGTCTAAACAAATATAACAAATTAGTTTTTTCATCAACAGTGTCTGCGTTAGATATTTCCAGGAGCAACAATCATAATTTTTTATAGTCTGCCCCTATTGGAAAAATAATATCAAGATGATGATGACAATGATAGACATCCTAAAAAGTGAAGTTAATATTGTTTGAATTCTTTTCTAGAGTTTTGACAAGCTTCGAAAAGTCTTGTAGTTGGAAAGGAGAACAAGCCAGCATTTTTCCCTTCTGCATCAGTGATCTTATCTTGATGCACTTATTTAAATTTTTATTCTGACCTCAAATACCAAAACGAAAATTAACTATTAGTACAATATTTTTAGCCTTGCTTAAAAGCAAATGGCAGTTCTCTTGTTTATGGATGTGGTCTAGTTATTTCAGTGACATTAAAATGTCATTTTCAAGAGCGATTTTGCAACTCCAAGAAATTGATGGACGTTTAAAAGACATCCATTTGAAGATAAAACTCGAAGTGAAATTTTATGGAAATGTGTTTTGGGTGGCAAGTTTGTTGTTTGATACTAAACAGACCTGTTTTATAGCTTGTTCGCGCAACCACAAACTAGACAATTTATGAGTTAAAGATACTTCCTGGGACTCAAATGAACTCATAACTTAGTTGCACGACGATTGAACGAGGTTCTATAGTAAGAGTAGAGTACAACGCTGTATGAGTTAGCTAGGATAGAGTTATTCTTCCGGCTAAAAGGGAAAAAATAAAGACGAATTTATCCCTAAAGCTGCGTTACACACCATTCTGTCCGAACATGTTTGGCGAATTTGCCGGAAAAAAAAGGAAACCTGGCAAGAATTGTTAGGTGTTGTAAAAAGTTATTGTAAAGTGTATTTTCTGTCAATAAACCAATAAATTATGAACATTAGTAAAATCCAAGTAGTGGTCTATTATCAATGCTGCGCTCTGATTGGTTAAGCTACCACATTGTACTAGGCTATGTGTTATAGCCCACTAGTAGCGAAAAGCGCGGGCTTTTTGGCGGCAAAAAAGGGTTAAAGTCTAGCTTTAAGTAGCGAAAATCTTTTTATTCTCGATATTTTTGACCAACTAGTTGGATTTTACTAAAACAATTATTCCTCTCGCACTCATGGGCTATTGACTCAGAGCCCATTCGGGCTCCAGGAATAATTGTTAAATATTTAATTCCCTGTCTAGTTGTAAGCCATGTAAAATTACTTTCGTATTAAGAAACGTGTTTAGAAACCTGCTCGGTTACGCCCAGTTTTGTTGTTGTTGCCGTCAAAATCACCAGCCCACTATGAGTGCCAGTGTTCTATCCCGCAAAATAATAAGCAGGGGTGCAGGCAACTTTACGGGCCCTAAGTCAAATATTTAGGTCAAAATCTAAAGCGCGTTTCCTAGCGAAGAAACCAGAGCATTTTGTTTTGTTCACTGAAAGCTTTATCATATTATCTGCAAAACTATTGAAAGCTCGATCTTTAATGTAAACGACGTCAGCTTTTTGGGCCTGTGTTAATTATGGAGACTTTCGAGAAACGGGCTCCAGGCTCTTCGGTGGGGTAAAATTAAAAGGCAGAAAAGGAAAACTGGCGAGCGGAACTCTGGGAAGGGAAAAACGTGGCGGCCCTTTCCCCATTCCCAGACTACTGCTCGTCTCGCTTCGCTCGCTTGTTTATTTATCATTATTATTGTTATTATTTTATCTGTTTATTTTTTTTTTATCTGTTGAACCCATCCCCTAAAAAAAATTCGCGTAAGCTATTGTGTTTTAAGTTCTCTTGGTAGTATGCAGTCTTCCTTGAAGCATCTGTAAAACCAATAGTTTATGCAAAATTTAGGAAGCCGCAAAGTGTATTATGGGGAATTCGAAAATACTACGATCCGGGCACATAAATGGTTACCGGGAGGTATGATAAATGTATACAGCTATTTCGAGAAAGGTTGTCGGAAAAAATGTGCACGCGACAATCCCGAAAGGTAATATGGGATATGAGCAATACGCTGTTCCTGACACTGTAGCTGTCGAACCTGCTTTTGTTGCTTTCCTTTAACACTCGCAAACATACGTCCATGGCCTCTCGTGCCATTCTTTCAAATTTCTTTGAAGAACAGTGAACTCAAAACCACCCACAATATCTTTCGGGATTGTCGCGTGCACTTTTTCCGACAACCTTTCTCGAAATAGCTGTAAACATTTTTACGCCACCTGTACATATTTTCGAGCATAAAGCATTTTCAAAGTACGAATTTCACAAACAGCCGACTTCACCAAAAACATTTTGCGAATAATCAGTGCTTTGTTAGGTTATTGGTATAGATGTAATAGTGCATGTTTAAATAAAAAATAAAGAAAAAAATTCTAAGTCTAAAAAAAAAAAGGTTGATTGTACTTTCCAATATTTGCGACTTGTGAATGATGTCCCAAGTCAGTTATAACGTGCTGTTATACCGACATGATCTCCACCGAAAATCTTTTTCCAAATAGTTCCGTTGGGTTAATTGTTTGCTCCTTGGGTGTAGTACACTGATGCCAAGTTTCTGTAGCTTGCGGCTTCACGGGCAGGATCTTCACTGCCATCGTCCGCCATTTTCTTTGTTTCTTCGAGCCAAAAAACCGGTCTTTAGGGCTCCTGGAGAGCATTCCAGAGATTCGGCCAATGAGAGTTCTTGTTAGATCATTATCGCTCGGAAAGGTCTGGGACTAAATTCGAACACCAATCAGCGACCGGGAAGTGAGGTTCGTAACTGCCGTGACCAGAGGGTTTTTTCCCGCTCGTCACGATCGCGGCTTCGCCGCTCAATTTTTACCGCAAACAACAGGAAAAAAATACCCTCTGGTCCCCAGGGTATCTCGTGAAGTTCTTTGGCTTGATTGTATTTTCCGATCTTCTCGTACACTGATGCCAAAATGGTAAAACTGCTACCTTGACTTTATCTTCACCGAAAATCTTTTTCCAAATTATCCGTGCTTTTTCGTTAAGTTCCTCGGCTTCATCTTGTCTTCCAATCTTGTTGTACACTGATGCCAAATTCTCATAGCCTCCTGCTACGTAGGCATGATCTTCGCCGAAATTCTCTTTAAGAATAAGCAGTGCTTTTTCGTGAAGTTTCTTTGCTTGTTTGTATTTTCCAATTTTTTCGCACACTGATGCCAAGTTGCTGTACGTGTGAGCTACATCGGCATGATTTTCTTCGAGAACCTTTTTCTGAATCTTCAACGCTTTTTTGTGAAATTTTTTGGCTTTCCTGTGATCTGCAATACAGAGGTATACTGATGCCAGGTTGTTATAGCTCACTGCCACATTCAGCTGTACATTGGCAGGTTTTTTATCGAAAATCTTCTTCCGAATTTTTAGCTCTTCTTCGTGAAATTCCTTGGCTTTATCGTATTCTTCCACAAGCCGGTACACTGCTCCACTTAAACTGAAAATCCTCCCTTTGATGGTTGACGTATTTGAGTCACTCTCTTTCAAATACTTAAGTAAGGTGCGTGCTAAATCAACCGTTTTTTTTGCAAACGATTTATGGTAGAATGCAAGACACACACATGAGACTGTGCGTAGCCAATCGATAAATATGGCAATATCGATCAAGGGTGATAACATCTTGAAAATGGTGCCTTCATCAGAAGAGAAATCCGATGTAATGTAGTGAAGCAAAAATCTACAGTGGGGCGTCAGTTTTTTCAAAAGCGCATAGTTTCCTCGGTTCACTTTCATTAGGGACTGGAAAATATCCACCATTTTGACCATGTCGTGCCAGTGATCGTTCTCTCTTGAATTCAGGTTAAATATTTGGCCTTCCTTTAAAGCTGCATGTACGATATTATGCAAGTGTAAATATGTTCGTTCACTCCCTTCCTCTGAAGAAACAAGGATTAAAGAGGACCTTATGATCGCCACTTTAATTAGCTCTTCTGATTGGTGCTTTACTTTCGCCATGACAAACTTTGAAACGGCTTCAAGGGGGAGATCTTCCCGAGCGCAATACACAAATAAAAAGAAAACCTCACGAAGAACTTCATCTTTTTTAACAGCTCTTCGAAGAGCCATTTCTACAGCGACCACGGTTGTTTTGGGATACGCAAGATTCTCATTTGCCAGGAGATTTTCACTTGTTTCCCTTTTCTCGTACGTTGATATTTCGTGGAGATATTTTGTCCAATCATAATTTGAAGAGCCACTATTGACCACGGTTTGCATGTAATAAGCAGCAGCAGCTAAGGCCAGTGGCTGATAATCAAGAGCTTCGACAACAGCTTTAACTTGATCTTGGTCAGTTACTTGCGATACATTTTCTAACAACTTCATTGCGTCGGCTTGCTTCATTCCTTTGCTTAAAGATTCATGATAAGTATAAGGAGCGTCGTTGTAAGGAATTGTAGTGCTATCTTGAGTGGTAATCAGCACTTGACCATGGCCCCATTCCTTACTGCGAGTTGGAGGGAGGAAGCCCTGGACTGAGCGTAAGACAACCACATTGTCTGCGATAATTAGCCACTTCGTAAATTTGCTTACCTTGGACTTAATCAAACGATGAAGCTGTTCAATTGCTTCTGCAGGTTTCTCTCTTTTCAAATGTTCTAAGCTTGTCTGTGCGTATTCTGTTATTCCTACACGTCTACCAAGGTTGAGGTAAGACTCAGCAAGCGTCTCGACGCTTTCTGCATTTAGGGTAGCAACAAATGTCAGTTCTCCGGTTCGTTTAGAAAAGAACTCTTGTCCGATTTCCCGGGCAAGTTGACTCTTACCACATCCTGGATTTCCTGACAAATACACAGTACTGATTGCTCCGTTGGCACCACCGTAAAGTTCCTCCATTTTGTTTGTGATTCTTTTAATGTCTTCCGAACGACTGATGATATCGTGCGGTGGTGTCAATGGCAGGATGCAAAATGGCTGAAGATTTGCACTGATCTCCTGTGTAAGAGCTTTGTTTTCTTCTCTTGCAGAAACCAGATCAAATTTTGTCTGATCTAACTCAGCCTGGAGATCATGAGCTTTCTTTTTAATTTTTTCCAATTCCTCCGTTGGAAAGGTCGTCTGCTTCTTAATCTCCTGGATCTGGGCTATAGAAAGACTAAGGGATATGAAAGCTTTCAACACTCTATCTACAGAAATTTGGAAGTCGGAATCTGTAACCTTAGCCTCGGTGATATGAGCGATCTCGTTTCGCACTTGACGAATATCATCGACATGATTATAGACAGCTGGACTTAAGGTTTTACCAATGCTGTCTGAGTACAGGAGGGCAAAAAACAAACAGGTGCAGTCCCACTCTGCCGTGTCACCATTCTGGATTTTTGCTAGACAACGGGCGTTTTTCTTCCGACTTGCTCTAGATTCTCTGTAGTAGAAGTCACGGCCATTTTGTGGCGAGTCTTTCCACTCTTTTGTCTTGTAAAGGAAATTCCATTCCTGTTTGAAGATTTGCCTTAGTCCTACTGGAACCAAGTTAAATACCACGTGACAGAGCTTGAAGTAATTGAGCTGCTCCTGTTCGTATGCCATAACAAATATCGTGATACAGTTCTTTTCTCTGCTCAGCGAGCCAAAACTATGACTAGTTAAATAGCAAACGCCTCTTCACAGTGTTTAAATGAATCTAAGAATATGATGAAACCTCGACAACAGTGACAAAAAGGTTAAAATATTGTGAAGGATTAATGGAAATGCTTCTAACAAGCGTTCGTGAGCAAATGTGCTTTGATCATGGATGGAACGTCTGCCTTTTGTGTCCTCTGTCAAATGTGCACTGACCCGGATAAGCAAGTTCTCCTAGACGGACCGAAAATGATCAAGCTGTCAGTATTTGAGAAACATAAATTTGAATACTATAACACTTCTACAAATCATGAAGAAAGATATACATCCATAAATACAAATACGCCTTATTTGCCTTCAATGCCTAAAAATATATTTTTGCACCGCTAAATTTCTTGCCAAGACAAGCCACGCTGCGTAAATGTTGTTTGTCAGGTTGCGAGGCAACAAGTATTACACAGTAAGCTAAACAAGCAAAAACTCATCACACATCCTTTTGTTTGCCACCAATTCTTTATCACCAACACGTGGTCGAGATATAAGTAGTAATAAAGAATTATGCTTTATACTTTAATTGTTTTTTGTTTGTAATGTTGGTCAATAAAATAGCAACTAATAGATGATGTGGACCCTGGTTGGCAGCCGAAATATAAAAACAAGCATACAAGATTATAACCTCTTCAGTAGGGTAGAACTCGACTGAGTGAATTAAATTAAGCAGTTATCAAGTTTAGTTGAATAGAAAACTCATACTCACAGTTTCCAAATGAATCCCGGAAGGCAATGAAACCTCCACTGTGCTAAATCTGTGAAGGAACGAAACGGATGAAGCAAGGTGCTTTCCAAAATCGCTCGTCCTTCAATCAAAACTGAAAGCAACAGTGATTATCACGTGACGTCTAACCGGGAAAGTCCCAGAAGGAAGTAATTTTAGTCACGCATTTATTTAGTCCCGCTATTTGAGAAACACGCATGTGACTAGCAATAACCAAAGGTTACGGAGTGCGGGCAACAACGATCGAAGGTCAAAAAGCTTCTGCTCCATCACTGTGCTAGTGTGCTTTGCATAAGTGCGCGAGAAGAGAGATACGTCAAAACACGCGTGATCAGATTACGAGTGATAGAAGTTCCAAACGTCCATGATCATGTGCTGTGCATTCCGTTCATTCTTAGTGGAGGTCCAAACGAATGCTGGCTACATACATGCGACGCATGCGTAATTACAACCTGGAGATTAGGATTGCGGACTCCTCTTGTCGCCCCCAAATACGAAAATCTTTACATAAGAATGACCCAGACCACGTTTTATGAGCCCGCGAGACTGAGCACCCCACCCAAACCCTTGTTCTCACTAAAACCGCTGGACGCCAAAACCTGGTTGAGGTCATTGTTATCTAAGGTCTTCCTGCAAAAACACCTCGATCTACAAACCATGGATAAAAACATTTACTCGGACACAGAAACATTTGCTTGGTTAATGTTTGAGTTGGGAGGAGAGGATAGGCTAGAAAATCCTTTCCCCCTTGCCCTTTTTAATAGCCTGCGAAAACAGCCGACATTTCACGACGCCACCACGCACTGGTTTTACCGCGAAGTGACGTCTGAGAAATGAGTACAGAAATTCCATACTGGTGACGCTTAACTACCCAGATCTGAGTAGTGCTTCTGATTGGTTGTAGCAAATTTCCCACGCGGCTTACCTAGATCTGGGTAGTGATACATCAGAAGTATGGAATTTCTGCGAACATTTCTCAGACGTCCTTTCGCAGGGGAACCGGTGGTGGCGTCGTGAAATGTCGGCTGTTTTCTCAGGGTACCCTTTTATTCGTTTAGACCCAATATCCACATACAAATTCTCCAGACTGATCTCAATACATTTCGTTTAAGAATAAGTTGAGAGAATTTAATAAACGATCAAATTATTTTACTAATTCTCATAACCTCTCGAGATGCACTGATATTGTCAAGAGAAAATTAATGTTGGTCACCTTTGGCACTTTCAGGGTTGATAGAGAGACGTGCTGGTGACAAAGGAAACAGACGGTCATGCTACGTACAAGAAAGTCACATTGTAAGTAAACGTTGTCTTTAGTCCAACTCAATTTCAGTGTTTTATTATTTATAAAAGTGAAGCCACCGCGTAAAATTGTCTCGTATATTGGGAGTAAAAGAAAAGTATCGGTCTGCCACCCCCGGAAGAAACTGACATATGAAACGTGCAGGGGAGGGGAGGGAAGGGGTGCTCGTCGTTTCTTCTAGGGGTGTAAATTGAAGATCTTTGTATCACATAAAGTGTTAAGGGTGGATTTATTTGCATTTGAAAGGCATTTTAAATGTCAGTTATTGCCAGGGTTTAGAAGTCTTGCTTATTATCAAACTTGTCGCAACTTTGATCACACAAATTTATAGTGTCATTCCGAATTCGTTTCAGAGTCATACTAATATTTAAGCTGAAGTTACAGGATTTTGGAAACAGGAATCTCGCGTTAAATCCCCCACATTTTTAATCAATCTAATAATCGACAATCATGCATTCTTGCTTGCCTACTCATACATTTCACGTCAACTATTTCACAAACACTACAACACGGTAACTTTACAAAAGTCATTTAGCAAGCAAGGTTGTATGAGTGGCAACAATGAATATTCAAGGCTTGTAAACTTCTGTCTTGAACATCTACAAAAGAAGGCAAATTTGCATGAGGCATTAAGGATCTGTATAGTCAATGAAATAATGAATGTAAGCAAAAACATTCTTAGTGTTCCAAAGGTTACAAGTGTCTCCTTAGCGACCAACCGCTGGCCAGGAAGACTGATCGAGGTTTCTAAAGGCTGGCTTTCACTAGCGACGGAGAGTCGGAGTCGTAATCAGAAGCGTAAGACTTTACGAAGTGAAAACAGCGTTCTGATTCCGCTTACGATCAAGTAAAAACTAGGTTGTCGGAGTCGCAAGCAGAAGCGGATGAAGTAAACCAATCACGAAGGGTGAGAACATGCATTGTGACTGGTTTATCCCTCCGCTTCTGCTTCCCACTCTGACCATCTGGTTATCGACGAAGTCGTAAGCTGAGTCAGAAGAAAATGGAAACGTTCTGATTCTTCCGACTCCGATTCTGTCGCGCTCATGAATCCGCTTACGACTCCGTCGCTAGTGAAACCAGCCTTAAGTACGATATTAAGACGATAGAGACATGAACATGTATAGCAAAAAACATCCATTGAAGGCAAACAACGACCATGCAAGTGAATAATAGGTTTATACAGCACAATCATGTTTATGATATCGACACAAATACAACATGAAACAAACAAAACTGTAATACTGGACAAACATGCGCAATGCAACACAAATACACGCAATCACTTACACATCAGTATACACAGACACCTTGACGTCATAACTACAAATCCTCACACGTACACTCACAAACAATGTTCATATTGACGTACATAACATGTTTTTTTTACGACAAAAAGGACTAACCAAACAACAAACAAAAAAACAGAAAAAACTATTTTGTGGATGCAGTATTTTGTACACAAACTATGTATATTAAGAAAACAAAAATGCTTTGCCATAATGTCTCACTTTTTTGCCTTCTAAAAGAAATACTTGTCAAGTTTTTCGCGATAAATTTTCCTTCACAAGGAAACTTGTCGTGTAAAGGAGACTTTAAATAGTTACATAACATTGATAAGCCAAACGGCGATAACGACACGCACAAACCAATAAACACTAATACAACTGGACAACGACATTGATGATAACGACACAAAAACAAACCAACAAGTAATTCATTAGACTTTCTCAAAGTCATTCGCTTGGTTTTCACTGTCGCGCTACGCGCTCAAAAGTTCGACTTGTGAGCAAGTCTAGTAATTCATCAACACAAACATGATAATGACAACAAAAAGCGGAAATTGACAAACAGTTTTACTGGACAAACATGGTTACCACGACACAACTACAAAGTGACCAAACTTGGGACACACGAACAAACCAACCAACACACGTAGACACAAATAAATTGTTGTATAACGATTTGTACTAGAGCAATTCAAAGGACTAAGATATCTATAACAACACAAATACAATAAGTACATTGTTACAAGGACAAACAACGGAAAAACAAACTGAAACAAAGCTCCCTAATCTCCCGGCCATACCAGAGACGTTCGAAACCAAGAAAACTATTTATACACAGATTTAAATTACTCCTTCAGTTTGAAAAATGGACTTCAAGCCAAGGAGCATTCACACACAGGATAAACAGGTACTGACATAAAGACACAGAACAGTAAAACACGGATAGAAAAGACGGTACACAACGACAGTACAATTGTACAAAGCAAACTGACATGTTGCTAAAGACACAAATGCAAACACTCCCAAAAACTTACAAAGGACACAAGTACGTCTCAAAGACAAGTTAAGGAACATCAATTAAATAAGAAAATTAAGGTTGAGACAACACAAAAACAGAGGAAAAACTTCCACATAAGACATGACGCCAGGAATGTAATCAAACATGACAACAACAACAACAAAATAATGCTAACGATTTAAACGGAAGAAACATGTAAACACATACAGGACAAACATGTTTAACACAGCCACTGATACAATAATCACATTCTGTACTGATTTCAACAAATAAATGCTTTTTTGCTGAACAAATATATGCAGACAAACATTTGTACACTGACAATTTCAAATAACATATTTTACGAGGGAATTTATATGTGGGATGGTAAAAACAAAACCAAACAGAAGGGCAACCAAATTTAAGACAACGCAAAACAAATAAACAAAAATCACACAAAAGAAACAATTTATAACGACACAAACGTGAAGCACTGAACAAACATTTATGTACAAACACAGTTTATAAACTACCAAACACATCCTCACCACGTTTACACAAAAACAATTATTTTTCTTACGCCGAATGAAATACAAGACAACACATTATTATGTACAAGGCAAACATTTTTATGGCAATCAAGACACAAATATGACAAATAGAACAAATAGCAACAACAAATAAGACACACGTTCTTACGCTCCAGACACAAAAAGATAAAACTCTGTACATAGAACAAATAAGATTATGACTGATCACAAAACAGAATGACACTGAAGACTTATACAACATTTAACATATTTAATACAACCACACGAATACAAATTGACAATGATTTATAAAACATGTTAAAGACGACCGACGCCAACACAAACAAAGAGACATTTATACACAGCAATTTAGACAATCTAGTTCAGAAGTTCAGTTTAGAGTTGTGGAGTGTAATCGAGGGTCACGTTGGCCTTGCTTTGATGCATCAATTCCTGATCTTTATTCTAACTCTTTGTAACCTAACTAGTATTTGTCCAGCAAGAAATTTCAAAAGAAAAGTGTGTATCAAAACAAGGTCAGCCCAGCCTCGCATTCAAACGCAAGACTGTGTCACGGTCAATTGTTGCATTCACGTACACAGGGTAGTCTCCCCCCAGGTCTGTTTTTTGGATGTCACGCAACATCCAAAAAACGGCTGAGTAACAAAACTGTATTGAAGTGGAGTTCGGTACGTAAACTTACAAACATAAAAGAACCTGCAGGAAAAGAATCCACACACATATATGACGTTCTTAGCCAAGAAACACTTACACACGACACCTAGCCCATGTTTAAGACATCAGAGACACAAACTAACAAACAATTGTACAAGACATTCAAATTTAGAACGTACGATCTAGGTACAACAAAAACAGACATGTTTAGCACATCATAGTAAATAAAGCCGCAAATTTATGCAGGATGTGAACAATAGATTCCAACTATTATACGTATCTGTCTGTTCCCATTTTCCTTGTCGAAACAGTGCGTCTCGTCAATACTGTCTGATGGTATTTCCATATGTCCAGTTTCTGGTAGTGTCTGTCTCTAAATCAGTCAGTCAGGTTAACTTCGGAGAAGTATGTCTAACAACTTGATCAAGTCATTTAAAGTGAAATCGATGGTTTCAAGATATTTTGTCGTGTAAGTCTTCAGTTGCCGTAAAATCCCAGGTCAGTTTTTGCATCATTCGTCTTTTGTGGTCAGTTATGTCACATCTATAATGTCTTGTTACCTTGATGAAAAAAAAAACAAAGATATTTATTAAGCAACTTTATAAATAGAGAAAGTACTATTCTAACAAGAAGAAGAAGATTTATCAAACAAGAAATATTGATCGCCTAGATATATTTTTTTTTTCGCGCGAGGCAAGCAAAATGACAACATAAATATTCAAAATGGCGACACGCGGATAATTTCAAAATTTTGTTAGATTGCGAGTTTAACTACTCTTTATTTTTTTGTCTTTTTAAGACAATATCATTATGAAACTATGCTTTCCAAGTCCCATTTTTATTCGTATGCCATGAGACAAAAAGGAGATAACGGATGTTACCGCGAAGATTCGTCTATTCCATATCTTATATACCCACCAATAATCAACGTACATTGGGAAATAAGCGAGCTCTTGACCAAGGTACCTTATAATCAGGGTTTAAATCAAGATAATTCCACCATTACACGAGAACGCACCTCTCAATATGATATCTAACGACACGCTTTCTTCTCAGGTGTTAAAGCCTTCTAAAAGCTGTTTTCTTTCAATCTTTCATCCAAGTCTTCTGGGGACAGTCCGGTCAGGCTTCTTCCCTTACAGGGGAGTTGATGCCATGGAGAGGCTGTTAAACAATGAAAAGTAAAGTTTTTAAAACCATTAAACATAGATTGGCACACTCTTCTAAAAATTTTAAATTATTTTGATTATCAAAACCGAATCTTAAACGCTTATGTTAAAAAAGAAAGGTTTTGCAGGCTTATAAAAGGTGGCTTTGATTGAGACGCTAAAATCATTCAAGTAAGACATATCTTCCAACTGAAAACCAACTTAAGTTAAGGCGTAGTTGAAAAATATTCGCGATAAATATACAGTTTTTATTAGATCAAAGTAGATCTGTCTAATGTTCATTTACCTGGAAATCATCCACCACGACTGACAACATTAGCCCTGTAGTTTTGTACCTCCAAACATGTATAATGCCCACGGTCTATACAGCATCGAATAAATTTCCGGTTAAAACGTTTCCTTTCAAATATTTCGTCATGTTCAGCATCCGTGCTCCTCTAACAACTGATTTTCCCAGTCTATAGATTAAGCAAGAGATGACTTCTGTAGTCTTTGCCACGCCTTGGAAAACGGTTCCGCCCAAAGCTGATGCAATAAAATGTCAGCCAATCACTGTGCGGAAGCGTGCAACGCGACAACGAGGTTAATTTCGTGGGCTCCAAGAAAGCGACTGAGGTAAACTCGTTGAAATCAGTGACCTGTTAATAAACATGATAGACTTGTGTTTCCATGGAAACAAAACGAAAATGATTGTTTTTTATTAACTTGTCAAACCTGTCAAAACCACCAGTAAAATTGAATTGTTTTACGACTTTCTGAAATCAATTCTTGACTAACTTAGACTTTGAGAAAAGGGAACTGAAATACAATATGTAGGACATAACTGTGATAGCGAATTCCAGATGCCAAAATTATGATTTTAAACAAAAAACTGTAAGCAAAGCGAATGCAAAGAGTCCAGTCTTTCCATAATTTGAAGCAAATAATGTTCGTTTTCATGTGGTGATTTAGATTTTTTTGGCACTCTTGTACACTCTTGAGCAGAACTAATTAATTAAGTCTTGGGAATTTTACAAAAAGATATTTTGCTTTTTTGTGGTTATTTTTTCTTTGGCTAGCATTAGAAGTGAGAGGGTAAATAAGTTTTAATCAGTGGCGAATAATAATTACCTTAAGTTAAAAGATCATTTAAAAAAAACCTTCCCCGGAGGGGATATTCTGAGATAACTACAAAGGTATAACAATCACCTTCAGTTACAAGCATCATTAGAAAAATAAGCTAAAATCATTCGTTACAATTTATATGCTAAATAGTTCACGCCTTACTTTTTAAAATTACTGAGTGACTCGCTGTCTCTAGAGTTTAAGCAAAGGGAGTTCCAACTATTTATTGAATGATAAAAAAAGGAACGCTGAGCGGCAGCGGTTCTACAAAAGGGAGATTGTAACTGATCTTTATGCCTTGGGCTGTAACTATGTGCATCCGACCTTTTGTTGATCTTTCTGGCTAAGTAAGCAGGCGAAAGGCCACTGATAATCTTATACAAAAGTGTGACATCCCCTACTTCCAGCTGACTCTTGACTGAGAGATTCGCGTGCACGGCCGTATAAACTCATAAGTTTGTAAGACTGTTGTGACTGCAGGGAGGGGAGGGTGTGCTTCACTACGGGAGGGTGGAAATGCTTCTCGTCTCACTTAGTTAGATTGCCGGTTTTAAAATCAATAAGGGTATTGCAGAAAATAGGCCAATATTTCGACTTCACAGGCCTCGGCTAGGCCTATGGGAGCAGAAATAAAAAAGGCCGGTGAAAAAGAAAAAGAAGGACAAAAGGTGAGAATTCGATTTTAAAAAGTCTAAATTAAAAATCGCTGTAGCTGTTATTCGGCGGTCTTTTTTTATTTTATCTCTCAGGGGTCACAAAGAGGTTGAGACACACCCAAGTTGAACTAAACACAGAATGGCAAGCCGAGCTATCGTCGCTCTCTCTAGTCCTACCGAGCTTCGACTCGACTGACCAAGAAGTCTTGTGGGCTTAGCCAACAGGATTTTACAGAACTAATATATTGCAGCGTCATTGCTGACTTTCTTTCATCATGAGGACACCTTTCCAAGGCGAGCACTGAGTGGCGATCCCAATGGCTTTCCGTTTTAGAGGAAAGAGAGTGCAAAGAAGGTCCAAATTCCAGTTTCTGCAACCTCGTTCCCAGGACATTTCTCTTCGCTTCGCTTTCAAAACCCAGAAGGGAAAGGATCTGGGAAAGAGGTTAAGGTTGGCTTTATTCTCGTGACAACCACGTGATACCGTTTGTTATTCAATGCGTTTTTTCCGCAATAGTTTATTTTATTTTATTTTTTGACTAACAAACAAATGGCCTGAAAAAAAGCATAACTTTGCTATAGGCATTTCATTAGACAGCAAAAAGAGTACTTTGAAACGAATGTACGAGAAACAGACTCTGAAGTCTTGATACAAGAATCTCTTTTGAGGATCGTGAAAAGCAACTGTCTCTATGAAGTTATTTTATTACGGAACGTTACCATCATTTCAGTGTGGTTTTAACCGTTCTTATGAATAAAATCCATTATGGTCTCCCGTCAAACTGTACATTCTTTTTAAGATCTTACGTCTTACATTTGCAAATCCCGCAGCCTTCTGTAGTTTTCAAATTACCTGCACGTTATTACGGATGCAGTTCCTGTCCTGTGTTAATTCAAAGAGATTTTGCAGAACAGTAAGAATTTTCTGTCAATTTTGCTCAGAGATCGAAAGCAAAGGACGCTGGCCAACAGCAATTTTGTTCAATTTTGTTGAGACATCATATCTTGTATATCCTCTTTCCGTGATTCTATAAACACAAAAAGGAAAGTGCGTGAGGAAAGTGTGAAATTCGTTTTCTTGTTGTTATAAATTTTAACGCTTTTGTTTTAACGTCGTTTCTTGTCAAACATAAAATTGAGGACAAGCACCGTTAAAATTTCATATGGCAAAAAAATTAATGGCGATTGAAAACGACATTACTCGATAGACGCGATGCGTTTCACTTACACTTCGAAGAGATGTCAAGAGTCATATAAATAGACGTGAAAAATTTACGAATTTAATCATGTTTAAACTCTGATACATGATTTTTCCAAGACCTATTGAGAGATCATTGACCCGTGACACGGGCGCATTAATTCCGAAGAGTGGTGACATTGTCCTTAAGTTTCGCGCCATTTTTACAAGCTAGGGGACCAATAGTTTGCCACCCGCTATTTTCCCGCGTTTGAGTTATGTCATATGATGTCATTCGAAAATACCAGGTGCTGTTATTGAACTTGACACAAACCGTTTGGACGGACCAATCAACTGCAAGATGGCTGTCGCCATGACAATTGCGGAAGAAACCAGATTGAAGCTTGAAAATGACATCAAGCATATGGCATGGCATTACTCATTGACTAGGAACGGTAAACCACCTCCCGCGGAAACGTACCCCTGGCTAGACGAGGGCGGAACAAGGCAAACAAATCGCAACCACCCGTGTTAGTTTCCTTAGGAGCGAAGAAAATAGACTCGCAATGTGAAGGGAGCAAGGACAAACCGAGGTATCCGTAGAGTAGTTTAGATGGAGGAAACAAGCGATACCCCATTTTACCAGGACGAGGGGATACCATCGCATGTTATTTCTCCGTACCTTTTTGACAAGTCCTCGCTGCACTTGAATTTACAAACCTTATCAGAGGATCCAAAGATTGGAGAATTGAAAAAACATGCAACTCCATCGGAGCTTCGGTCCCCAGATTTGGGTTTGCTTAAGCTCGGCTCACCCGAACTAGAAAAAATGATCATGTCTCTGCAGAGTAATGTAACGGCTGGCCCGAACTCCAGCTCGCTATTTAACGCGAATATTCACGCACCGGTTCACACGGAACACGATCACGAACCGTATTCACGTGGATTCACTGATGCATTACAAGACCTTCACGATAGGCAGATCACCAGAGAGTCTTCTTCGTTAATAGATTTAGCAGACAGCGCTGCAGAGTCAACAGATCCATTTTTAGGGCATAACACTGGGGGAAATGCTTCTGCTTTTCTGGCAACTGTACCCGTGTCTACTATACGGACTTCCGCGGATGAAGCTACATTCACATCATCTTCTTCACGCGTTGACGCGAGCGATTTTTTCTCAGGGAATGGCACTTCATTTCCTCCAATGAAAGGAGGAACTATTTATCCTTATACGAGCTCGGGACCGACAAATTTCACGACTCTCTATTCTTATCCATCGGAAAATGCACCATATTCGGCTTACCACGATTTCAACATGGAAAATTCAGCCACACTTCGGGCTTTTGCATCATATGACAACGCGCTGGCGCAAGAGAAGGGAGATTTTTCCGGTTATAAATTGGAAAATCAAGCGCAAATGATCTCGGATCACGGCTCTCTTCAGCCGATTGATCTGGAAGTTCAAGAGATCGTAAAACGCGAGAGAAAAAAGCAGAGGAACAGAATTGCTTCGTCGAAGTGCCGTAAACGAAAACTGGAACGCGAAGCAAGGCTGGAAACGAGGGTCAAAGAACTTAAGGAGAGGAATATTGAGTTAAATGCGGTTGCCAATGCTCTAAAGCAGCAAGTCTGTGATTTGAAACAACGAGTTATGGATCATGTTAACGAGGGTTGCCAGATTATGCTAGCGCATCAGTCCCAGATGTAGCTAACAGGTAACTTCATTGATTATAACACCTCGCTCCCAAACAATATTAAATTCATCAAAAATATAAAATAAAGATCAAAAGATAATACCAAAATTATGATGCCAAAAGAAATAACCGCTGAGTAGCTTTGATTTGAAAGATCTCTCGTTATGATTTCATCCACGCACTCGAGATTTAGAATTCCTTAGCACCATTACCTTGGAAAATAGAAGAGCTTTCATTTGAGGTGGTTGTTTGAAGTGACTTTTGTTGACTTGTTAGCAAGTCAGCCGTAAAATCACTTTGACAATAATAATTAATTTAACGGGTAACGTTTCTCTCGCTTGATTAGCAGGGGAAAAGGTCGATTTAGTAAGTCTCCCAAACCTTTTAACCGAGCCAATCGCAGTATTTTTCTCACGACAACGTGGAATACGTATATTTTTTTAGAAGATGGCAGATTTGCACAAATGTCAGATCTCATTATTTTATCGCTGACATGATCTCATCGGAAAACCATACCAAGAAGTTCTCTGTAAATAAGCCACGACTCAAAAGAATATGAAGTTAGGTCCAATCAGCGCTAGTACATTCCACAATCGGGGAATCAGATTTGTATTCAGACTCACGTTGATGTATCCATTTCACCTACTTTCATCGAAAGGTATTCGTTTGGAATCAGATTCTTTTACATAGTTAATACTGAGCCATCGACAACTGATTCAAATCGTGTTGTGAGGGCTCCCATTATCGTTTTCAAAGAAAATAGTTTCAAAAGCATTTTTAACCGATACCATTTATAATCGGTTAGTCGACGTTCTCGCCTTGTTGTAAGGCTAAAACGTATCGAACGCGATGCGTTTCTTAGAGTAGAGGATAAGGTTTAGTGTGTTTTAGGCAAAGTAGAGCCATTTTACACAATACGCCTTCACCATGGAGGTAATACAGTTTCAACTGTTAAGACTCGAGTATTCGTCTAGGAGTAAAATTGGTCACACTGAGAACGCATTTAGATATAGTATAAGCACAGGCTTATGCGAAAATGATATTATCTTTAAGGTAAAAGCATAGTTTATTGATAAAGTAGTTGTGATAAGTGACGGTTTCTATTTTAACGCTTTTGCGCAAGCGCAAAACAGTGCACAACCCGATTTGCCGCCACGGTCCTTTTTCGTTCCTTGAGCCTCGGTCCTTTCGGTTAGTAAAAAAAGAACGTATTTCACGTTTTGGTTTTGTTTTGTTTTCGTTTTTTTCTAAAAAAGGGGCTTTGAGACCGAAATGACCACAAATAAGGAACAAGGCTCAAAGGATGTGAGGACTTGTAACCATGGGATTAAAGGGCCCATCCGACTATCCACATAAAGAGCCTGAGAACTAGGCCCTTTCTAAGGCCAGGGGCGCGTTTTTCGAAAGTCCCTGTAACTGTTCGGGCCGGAAATGCTGTTTTATGTTCGTTGTGTTAACATTCAAGATCAAAGTTTCAATAATTCGAAAATAATGCAATGAAACGGTCCATTAACGAGGCAAAATTGACTGGTTTATGAGCTACGAACTGTGCAACTATTCTGCAGGTTTTGATTTTAAAAATTGCCCTCGGTCCCAAAACGTTACTTGGCCTTGCGAGAAATGGGCTCCTGCGGCGGCAGCCGATTATTAACTAAGGCCCTGTCTCGGGCGAGCTCATTCCTAGGAATGTTCCCTTGTAAACTGGGATAGAAAAAATGGGAACAAAAATGCCATTCCTAGACTTGACACGAGGCTTTGAGTTCCACAAATACCAAGTAAAGAGGGTGACTTCAAGAGAATTATTTGAAGAAAAACAATTTTTTTAACGATTCTCAGTCGGCCACAATTTCTCTCCTTTGAGCCTTGTTTTAAATTATCACTAGGAGTTATTTTATTCAGTTATTCACACGAGCACAATATCTGCATAAAATTTATTTTTGCTACGATGTATATAAATTTCATCATTTTATCTACGTGTTGGTGTCAGAAGTGTGGAATTATTTTTTTGCTTACACTTTCGTTTTTGAGAAACTCATGCAATTTAGGTAGGTGAGATTTCTCCTTTCTAGGACGGTAGATTCAATAGATTTCACAAACGCAAACACAAGTTACAAATCTTATATAAACGTTATGATGTCTAGAGATAACAGTCAAGATATAATTCATTGCTTTTTATTAGAGATGCTGTTTATCTGACCCTAGCCTGCGTGCAGACGATAAAAATACTCTGATTAGTACCGTCTGCGAAGCAGCGCAGAGATCCTTGTTCTGGACAACCAACGGACTCAACGAATTACCGGAAGTGCGTTTCGAATTTCCCTTCAACCTGATTGGCGATCACGACAAACAAAACAAAGGTCTTTTTTAACTGGCCAATCGTGGCGCGTACTCAAATCTGGGTACACAGCTGGAAGTCTAGAACAAGGATTTCGGCGCTGTTTCGCAGACGGAGTTAACCAGGGTTTAATTTCGTCTGCGTGCAGGCTAATCTGACCCAAGCCGTTCAAAAGGTAGATAGCGCTATCCATCGGATATTTCACTATCTAGTGGATAAATATTAGGGAAACCAACCGCGCCATCCACAGGATACAGATTTATCCGGTAGATAGTACTGTCCACCTTTTGAACAACTGAAGCTTGACCTGAGGAAACTGGGCCAAGTTAGCTTTCGCAAAGACTTCTGGGATCGTTACTGGTGACGCGCCGCTGGTCAGCTATTGGCAAAGTTTTCCTTGCCGCCAGAAACAGTCCCAGAAGTCTTTGCGGTAGTTACTCGGCCCAGTTTCCTTATCGTTTCTAAAGTGGCGGACTGGCTTAAAATGGTCTGTTTTAATGCCTTCTGAGAGAAGGGTGCGAAAACAGCGAAAACTTCCTCTAGTGCTGTTATCAGTTACGCCATGACAGTGTCGTGTTCCATTAGTTTCTGTTTTAACATAAAGCACAATTTATATGTTCTTGAGAAGTATTGTTACTTAGTCATTGCACGCATTTACAGATTTAGAACGCAGGCCCATGCTTACCCAGAATGCTTTGCGCGTCACGATGAGAATTCATGCAAGCTCTTTGCGCTTCCGAGGCTTGGACGGGCATATTACCATACGTGAGAAGAGCGTATTAACCATTTTTATTGCGTAGATCTCATATGTGTAAAGGAAAGGTCATTAAACAAGGATAACAAACATTTATTTAGCAGAAAAATTTGTACACATTATTTCGATGAAAAAATGCCTCCAGGACAGCTTTTGCAAAATTAGAAATTCTAACGTATTTTAAGGCTTTTCACAGGGTCTTGACCCGAGAGTTATTGCCCTTTACCCGTGAATTTCTGACGATCACCTCGTCACTTTTTACGAGAAATCCCCCGGGTCTAGACCCTCAGCTAAGTATCGCATCAGGTATCGCATGTAAATAATATTTGAGCGTACTGTGACTTATTAGTTAATTGAGTCGATAATTAGAGACACCCAATGAGCCGAGTTCGTCCAATGCTTTAAGGGAACAATCTTATGTTTCTTTTGATAGTTTTAGGTCTTTAAAACAAAATTATCATTCGTTGAATATCTCATTCGTTTAAAATGTTTGGAAAAAACGTTCAAACGGTCTAAATCCCTGATATAGAAAGAACTAGTTCGAGTTCTCTATCTATTGTATATCTTTAATGACAAGCTGGCTTCAACACGGGCTACATTTCCAGTATTCTCTAAAGAAGGATTTTATGTTAGACTGCCCTGCTTCATGCCTCTTCAAAATTTCTTCCAGTAATATGTAGTGCCCATTTGACGTCAATTATGACGTCATATTGATGCCGCGATATGTGTGTGACATGGCAGATACATTAGACGAAGCGACTCTTTGGGTGTCCGAACTGTAGAATCGATGTAGAAGGTATGAAAAAAAGGTAGCTGTAGCAATTTGATAGTGTCAATAAATTCTGAGGCCACTAATTGCTTATTACTTTGTTATATTTATAACGACTGAAATGTGGATTCATTTATTCCTTAAGACGTGCGTGTTTTATAATTGATATCCTGAGATTAAAGGCAAGTCTTCTTGAATCTCTGCACAAAACCTCATAGGTTGATAATTTAAATCCAAACCTCCTTTAGCAGTAGATTCGCCTAGTACTATTTGTTTGAAGTACTAAGTAACAAAGTAAAGTTTATTTCTTTAATATTGGCGGTATGTTTGATTTTTCACTATTCATATGGTGCTGTTACTCATAAAGCCTCAAGATAATGCATTTAGTGCACAGTTTTTGTTTACGTCTTGTAGGTGAGTAAGGTTTACTGAATATCATTATTCCGTTAGCTTGAATTAAGTTCACAACAAAAGTATTCGAAAAAAATTCGTTTACAACTAGAGCTATATTATCAAAATAAATATTCTATGATTTATTTCAGTAGGGTAGAAATGTATGTCTCATATCCATTTTCTTTACGCATTTAAGTTTCAATCAGTAAACCTATGCTCAAGTCAAAAAAAGTTACAAAAAGTTGAGTAGCTAGCCAAATCATTGAAACATTCTTTGGCTAAACTTTCTCTTTTATATATTTACTTACTACATAAAATTTAGAACACTGAGTGCAACCTTGAGTGCAAGGACTTCTCGGATCGTTTTGGTGGTGGACAGGCGATAGTTATCATTTGACGATAGCATTCCCCCAAACGAGCCGGATTCTGCATCCATTCTTCCTATAGTTCATAGAGTGGCGAACAGGAAATGCTATACCTGATCTCTTAATGATGAACATTGGGCTGCCCGAGGGAAACATTTAGATGATTATATATTTGATCCACTGTCGTCGCATATAATGTTTCCCTCGAGTGAGGTTTACTATACTCTCCCTTTCCTTAAGGTCATCGGAAAAGTAAACGTGAAATTCAAAGTAGCTGGAATTTAAACTTTGTCACTCGAGGTGGTCCCGAAGTAGTTACTATTCTCGTACTAACCTTTTAATGCAAAAGAACATTCTTAGCTTATTTCACATTTCCAGTTCATTTCGCAGCATTCCCCTGGGATTCGCTTGACCTTCAGTGTTGGGTTGATGCAGGTACGAGGGACGGGAGGAGGACCTGGGCACTGCTTATTACGCAGGAAGCCATTTCTACATTCCATAACAATTGCGCACGACGCGTCTGTGAGTTTCTCACCATGCGACAGCTTGAGACCATCATATGTGCAGTTTTTATCTGAAAACGAAATGCTGGGGCTTAACTCTCTGGGAAACTCTCCACCTACCCCTCCCCTAGCCCAACATTTTGCCCTAACTGATAAGTAAGTGTTAATGTTTGCTTAGGGGAAGGGTAGGTTGGGAGTTTCCCAGAAAGCTTAATTGATCACTCCAGAAATACCATAACAAACCATAATGCTCTTTGTTTGTCACCCCAAATTTTTGCTGAAGCATTGTCTTCAGTTTCTCTTGGGAGTTAAAATGGCCCCAAGAGAAACTGAAAACAACGCTTATGCAAAACTTTGGGGTGACAAAAAAAGAGCATTATGACATAAAACGTTTTCATGGCGGCACAAAATCGACGGCAACGAGAACGTCAAAAAAAACAATGGCAAAATAACAACTTTGCACGTGCAGCACGCTTTTTGTACATTTCTTCACCATCGTTGCATGACTACGACGTGAGCAAACAACTTCGTAATTTTAAGTTTTATGGAGGAAGTGAACACATATTCTTTTTCTTTCTCTCATGACTTCGATAAATTGCTTTAGAATTCGACTCCTCCACAATCCCCAACATTTGACAAATTTGGACGAAATGGAATATGGGCGTTAAAGTTTAAAACAGCGCGAATTCACCTTTTCAGTGAAGTTTTCGCCACCATCACTGTCGTGGTTGTTTAAGCTCTCTATTACTAAAAAAACGTATTTTTCTTTCTTGATCATCATTCATTTCATCATTATTTCGAGCGAGCTCGAACTCCATTAACTAGCTTCATCCATTCCTTCCGGTTTCCCATGATGCTCTTCAGTTCTGCAATGCTCAAACCAGTATCATTTCGCAGCTGGTCTACATATGTTGTTGCTGGTCTTCCTCTCTTTCTTGCGCGGTGCTTTGGTTCCCAGAGTAGCAGATCGCTTATCACCTTGATAGAGTCAACTAATTGAAGTAATAACTAAAGTCTTACTAATTTCAGTTACCTGAACAAACCCAAATTTTTTTACAGCATTTTCCAGGAATTTTGATAGTCTTGAGCTTTGGTCGTGCACAGTCTTTAGGCTTGTTAGGTATCTTAGGACAGTATTCCATGTTTAAATGTCCATTATAACAACTCACAACTCCAGTACAAAGAGGATCACTGAGTGTGTATCCATGCTTGATCAGACGATTGTTAAAGATACAGTGCCTTGCTATATGAAGCAAAATAAGAAATGATTAACAGGGATTTACTAATTCTTGGTTAACAACCACGTGGCTAGGTGGTCATGTTGGGGGTCAATACAATATAATTTTTTCGCAAAG
Organism: Porites divaricata; assembly: GCA_038088405.1. Taxonomy (NCBI): domain Eukaryota; kingdom Metazoa; phylum Cnidaria; class Anthozoa; order Scleractinia; family Poritidae; genus Porites; species Porites divaricata. The sequence continues at coordinate 3,828,009 of JBBMOI010000011.1, forward strand.
AATTTACATGAAAATAGAGTGTTGTTCCCAGAGGAGAGAAATGCTTTTGTTCTTGACCACCAACATGGCCGCCGTCGTCACGTGCAAACCAGCAATGATATCTCGTGTATGACTTTCCTCTGCATCGATCTGCATGATTGCACTCAGGAACAAAACGGTGGCTCTGATCCAGCAATTTGCTAACATGGTAATGTGACGCCACCCTTTTCCTCTCTATAGCTGACTGGCTCGTCCAGAGTAACGATCCCAGGAATAATTGTGGCTGGCTAATTTTTTTAGGAAAGGGACAAATATAATCTTTAAATAGAAGTAGGTGAACAGCGAAATCGGCAATGAATTTTTACCCCAAATGTTACTTTTTTGCGGGTGTAATTCTGTTAGGATTGGTCGAAATATCGAAAACGAGGTATCAGAGAATAGACCCATCTTTGCTGACGTTGTTGCTTACCAACTTATTATAGCTTAAATTGAATGCTAAATGGGTCCAAAAAGGAAAACATGTATCGTTCCATATGGAACGAAAACGACCAAAGCCGTCGTCAAAGGGTTTTAAACCCTACATGCAAAGACAATTAGCCCTGAATTTTACACAGGATACCTTTACACTTCCACTTCATCTGGCAGCATTTTCCTCTCCGATGTTTCACAAGCAGACGTGGCTTGGCGCAGTCGTCTGGTTTGGGTGGGATTCCTGTGCATTTTTTGACGGTGACAATGCCATTTTTACATCTAACCACTCCGCCACAGAGTTCACCACTCCATTCTTCATTATTCCGCAGAGTGAGGTTTCCATACTGACAGTGAAACTCTAAAAAAGGAATATTAAAGCACGGAAACGAACCTTTCGTCACCTATAATTTGAGGGATCAATCGCTATCCCCCTCCAGTGAAGGGGGGGGGGGGGGGGGGGCGCTCACTTACGGGTATGTGCCGCCGAACAGAGTGTGGTTTCAGGGTGTTAGGTCTTAAACAGGGTTTACGGTCTCACCATTTAGGTTCTTAAACTTTCAAAGTGTCTTTTTGGAACGGAAGCTTTTTCAAAGAGTGAAGATTTGCTTTAAAAGGTCTACATTTCTGGTACTAGGAATTTTTTTTCCAAAAAAATATTGTTACATTATGACTTAATTCTGTATGCGAAACGAAGTGAATCAGGTCATGAAATAAGGTGGCTTTTTGGGTAAATGGGGAGTGAAATGAACGATTTTTGTCTTAAACGAGCCATTCAGGGTTTGAAGGCCTAGACGACACACCTCCCCCCAAAACATCCCTTGAGTTCCCCCCACCCCACCCCTCAAAGAGGTCAATCCCCAGTTATGAAGTTGCAGTTTTCCTACCTTGTTTTCTCTCGATTTCTCCTCTCTTTTGTCCTTTATTTACGAACCCAAGTTGCGAGAATATAAAATGCGGATGAGGTACTGGAATCGCTTCACAGAGATCATCACTGTAGCAGTCCACTCCATAGCATCGCCCGTCAATCAAAAGAGCTACGTCACATGTCTTTTTAGAGCAGCACCTCTGAAGACACGCGTGCATGCTTGCAGCGTCGCCCAAGACTTCAAAGTGACCGGCCCGAGTTCCACCTTTTAATGAGTGCCCTGCCAAGATCTTGTCTGATTGGCACATGGCTGGGGCAGCTGAAATGGTGTCAGATAAAGACATTGAAAACGAAAAACGATATTTTTGTGTTAAAGAAGAAACAACTCAGCCTCAGTTTTAATAACCTTGTTCCCAGGGCTTTTTCCGTCAGAAGAGGGGCATCCGCCTCTCCCTGATTTTCTAAGAGAAAAAGCCCTGGGATTGAGGTTGCAGTTTTTTAAGTTTTGACGGATCGCTTACAGAAGGTTCCAATGTACTATTTCTACAAAAATAATTTCTAAAGTAACGTAATTGCGTGACATGTATACACGATACCTTTGCTGATAGTCTTGGTGTGCGTGACTTTCCTATGACTTTCCGACATATGATGATGGGTTACATGGGACGCCAAGTACTTGTTATGCATTTTTTTTCTTGCTAGGTGTGGTGAGACCTTAGCAGTCCTTATGGCCTTCACAGGTCTGTTATGAGGTTGGGTATTTTGAACACTTCCTTTATGCGTAGCTTTTAATGACTTCTCTACTTTGCTTTCCTTTTCTTCTTTGTGTTCATCATGTGACAATGTATCCTTGAGTTGAGTTGATTTAACTGAATTGTTACTCTTCTTGTTCTCATCTTGTTTATCAATAACATCAGTCTTATTCTCTGTAACCCCTCCATCACTTTGCGACGGTAATATCACTTTCTCTTTTTCTTTCTCCTTGGTAATGCTATGATTGTAAGAAACGCTCACATTTTTAGGATGTGTCTTTAATATAGGGTGCTCGTGTCCTACCCCTACTCTAATTGTATCATTTTCTGGAGCATAACTAGTTAAGAAGCCAGAATTTTGCTCCGCATTTTCTTCATTTGTGTCTTGATCCCCTGAAGAATTGTTTTCTTCTTTTTCACCGTTTTTGGAGTCTTTAATTACTTTCTTTATCATGTTCCTTGGTCGCTTGTGCAACAAGTTGGACTTAACATCAGCATGATCTTTATTCCATTCGTGTTCTTCGTTGCCGCTATTTTCTGCTTCATCTGATTTCGATGAGGCTTCTTCATCACTGCTGCCTTCCTTCTCTGAAACGTGCTGGCTGTTGAAAATAGATTAAAGCTTGAAATGAAAGCCTCCATGGTCTCGTTTCTTAAGCAAACCTAATTTCTTTTGTAAGCCTTATAGTCATTTTTTTTTATTCGGTTATAAATAATGTTATATCTGATAGGCGCCCAAAAGTTGAAGTTGAATTAAAGGAGAATAGTTTGCCTTCATACAACTACAAATTTACCGTGAAAATACCCCTGTTTTGCCCTGGTCCACTTCTGCTTCCGCCATTTTTGTTTTCAGTTTCATTAGACAGGCCAGAGATTCATAATTTTGTAAAAAGCTTTAGATGCCACAAATATTGTTTCAATAGATAGGTAGTAAACTAAGAAGACTAGATGTTAGATTATCCGACTGAGAGAAGGAAAGAGAGAACGAAAGATAAGAAAGACTCGTGATGAGAAGAATCTGAGAAATGAATGGAAGTATAGATGGATGAATACTGGGAGGGATGAGTGACTGTATGCAAGAGCTCCTATATGAAAGGACTGAACAGCTCAGGTTCTTTGACAGAATAACAAAGGGATGTCAGTGGTTTCTCGTAGGGCGATCTCAAAATGTTTGGCTCTTTTTGTGGATTTGATCGTCCCAAGCCTATATCAGGGAGCTCCGCATGGTTTTTTGCCTTAATTCATATAAGCAGAAGATACTTAATTTACCTTGCAAATACCCCTTGACCTTTGTCCTCGTCACTTCCGCTTCCGCTTCCGACACTTTTCTTATCAATATAATCAGACAAGCCAGACTCATTTATCTCGCTGTCATCTGCTGACTGTTGTTGCTGTGTACTTGTGTTTTTGACACTCGACGAGCGAATCTCGCCTTTTTTGTTAACAACCGACGAATTAGAACCTCTGACAAGACCCTGTCGCAAGCTTTCACCTCCATCGTCGTCATCATCATTGTCATCATCATAGAATCCCTCATCACCAATATCACCATCATCATTGACATCGTCATTATCACCATCATTTATCCCAGGGATATAATTGTCTATGATGTGCGGATAATCCGCAGGGTCATCATCCAAGGTGTTCTCCCCCGAGTTCCCTGCGGTGTTAGAATCAGCTGAAAAGTAATGATGTCAGTAGTCAGTGTATTCACCATTCATTGTCATCAACGTCATCATATAATTCAGAATAAAAAAAAAATCTTTTGACAACTAAATTAATCGTTATTCCTTTGCCTTTCTGTGGAAAGTCCAGTTCCAAATTTTCAGAATTCGAACTTTCTTCGTCATTCCGCTACAAATGAAAGTAGAAATGAGTCTCTTAGCGTTCGTGGGTCGTGTGTTATCAAACTTAAGGATCTCACATTTGCTGAATGAGATGTTATGATCTTGCCACCACGGTCTTTAAGTGCTTTTAAACCACGTACACAAAGTTCGGGGTTGCTTCGCCGTGTGATTGGTCAAACAATCTTACGTCACGTCTCTTGACCAATCAGATCAGTGAGTAACTCACGGTCCCATATTGACTGCAGGCACTCGCTTCCCCCCTTTTGGCGTCGGCTAAATGCATTTTCCTTGCGTTCCCATTGGCTACTTGGAGTTTGATCGGACTTTGGTTCAACTTTTAGAACACAACCAAATAGAAACTGCTGTAATACAAATATGCACTTAGACTCACCTTTTACAATCAAACCGGAATAAGCGAAAACAACCTGCAGGTAATTAAAATAGTAAAATTAAAATGTAATGTTTAATTACCATGTATGATCTATCCATGGCATTAAACTTTAGCTCGCATCAGACCAGAACACAGCAAAGGTCAAAGATGTGATGCGCGTTATACAAACCTCAGTCGCCAAGTTAGAAATATACTTGACAGCAAATTTGCCTAGCTTTTTATTTCGGTAGCGGCGTGGAAGCTGTATCTCTTTTGGCGAAGCTCGAAAAACCCTCAGTACCGTAGACGGTATTTCAAAGGCTTGGGAAACACCATATCTATGGCCTCTTTTGGTCCTATGGCAACGGGTGAGGGCTAAAGGCGATTCTTTGAGCCACTAAAGGCCGCTGTTACCAGCCTAGCCCCTATCAAAGTTATTGTTTTTTCGCTGCAAAAGAGTTTCTTTAAAGAAAAGTACTTGAAATTAGATAGCCTGATCCTACGTGGATCAATATTGACCACATCAAATGCCCTTTTCTGCCTAAAGTCAAAATTGATAAATGTTGCGAAATTCAGTTTACCTTGTAAAAACCTTAAAATATTGGCTAGAAAGTTACTCTCTCAGCCAAATCGCTACACTTAAGAAATGTTCGATTTCATTAAAAGTTAGAATCATATTTTTCGCGTATCGTGTCAATGTTTATTAGGACAGTGCTGTTAAAAGAGCAGTTAGCTGAGATTAAAGTTAATTCTACGTTAGTGCAACTGAGCTGTTTTTAATCAGAATCGAATTGCCTAACTATATACAAAGAGAGAAAAATGAAAAACTACATAGTTTCAAGTAGTAAAACTTAAATAATATTATTGACTTACCGCTAAAAGCAGAAATAACGTGAAGCGCAATTCCAATTTTGTCATTTTCGAAACAATTACTCTTGGAAGCTCGTCGATTTTGATCTAATTTACTCGGAAAAAGGTTTTAAACAAATATAACAACATTAATACGGAAAGAAAAGACGGAAGATTTCCAGTTTTCCTTTGGACTAAAATTATGTATTATATTTCATTTGAGAAGCAATGTAAGCGACGCTAATATCAACCTGCGATAAGGTCCCGGGTTCGGTCAACAACGCATGCGCGCATGTTGTGAAAAGACCGTATCACCAGCAAATACTGGTAGATAACAGGTATAAGGAAAATATTGCCTGAAGGTTTAATTAACTGCGGACCAGACATGTACAGAAAAGAGACAGGTCTGGGAAGAAAAATTGACAAGCAACATTTTTCCGGCGATTAAAGCCATGGTATTAGCTTTAGGATTGAAAAATAATTATAACAATTCAAAGAAGGCTTTAATACATTCTTTAAAACAGTGCACAGCATTTTGCTTTCTATTTTTTTTAGTGCCACAGTTCTCATACTATTACGTGCAGACAGCGTTGAAATGATAAGACAAAAAAGCAAGGCTGATTTTACAGTCGGGAATATATTATCTTTTAACCAATAAAATCAGCCTTCTACTGCCCGGATGATATGGTTGTGCGCATGCGTAAGGTACTGGCCATACCGCGGAGTTGGTAGGTGTGCTTCATTGCTGTCAGTTGGTATTGCTTTTTTGTCTTATATTTTCACTTATTGCTGATTAGATCCTTTATTAGGATCCGGTCCTTCTTTTTTGTAAGCTGGTCCTTGCTCAAAAAATTGAGCGTTGAAATGCAATTTTTTTCCTGAACACTTAGAGATCTCCAATAGTGATTTTTACTAAATTTCTCTCACAACATTAATGCTTAATCGACCAGGGAGGGCAAGAAAAACAAAGAATTAATCACCCTAGGAAAAGTATGGGACAAGAACGGAAAATTCGCATTTGTATATTGGACGTCATTCGTCGTCGTTGGATCGTAAGGTCCCTATTGATACCTGCATAAGAGTCAGTTCTCGGGAAACGAACGAATAAATAAATAACTAATGAAAGTGGTATACCTCGAGCTCCAGTCAGGCCCTTCCGTAATGCTTTGTACGTATTAAGAAACATTTAAAACACGAGCAAGTACCATTTTATAAATTCATAAAGTTATCCTTTTTTATAAATACAAAAGAATTCTTTTAAGAATTTTTTTGATAAATATTTCCCCTTTAAGAGCAAATGTTACCAAAAATCAAACATTTTCAAAATTTCGTGGCAACAGCTCAAAAATCAATTTGGCTCATAATCTCATGGTAGGTAGACCTTAATGTAAAACAAAACACTGCATAGTTCGTTTGGCTAAATATCGATTAGTTTTCGAGAAAATCGATAATCACTGAATTTTGTGAAAACGCCGCCTTTTCAATGTGAAATTTAGGGCGATTTACGACGCCTCGCGTTACAAAATAAAACACTCTAGAGCAATGAAATCTACCACATATTGTTGACCAATGTCAAAAAATACCGTTAAAGCAATTTTTATCAATTCTCCGCTATTTACTTTTAAAATCTAATTTAATTTGCCCGACCTATTTTTATCGAGAAGAAATCTTATCTAAAATTACCCTGTTATTTGAGCTTGTGGTACTGCATATAATTCGTTGAAAACCTAGTGACTAAAAGTCAAAGAGTTGTTCTTTTAGAGTTCCAAAGGGTTTTCTGGGGAAATGATTCAGAGCGAAGAAATCGATTTCTAAAATTGGATAAATTTCCGTGTTTCAACTTGTCCCACGCGTGACATGACACTGCAACGCACATTACACTTGACAGAAGCCCCTAAAAAGTTAAGCAGAATACAGTAAGTCGAAGTCTATTTTAACGTATAGAATCTAACCTTTTTGTCTTCAAATCAATGATGAAGAAAACTGTATTTCTGCAGGTCTCGTTTCGTTCGTGAACCAATCGTTCAAAATCATTTCCCACGACATGACAGCGGAACGGTGGCATTGTTTGTTTTGCATGCTTTGGAGGTTGGTTTTTGTTGTGCGTGATCACTGCTTCCATTTTCCTCATAATGGTCTTAGATTGCCTTTCATAAGTCTTCTTTGCCGCAACATTAGTTTTGAACTGAGCAGCAAACCAAAGCGGAACCAAGAGACCTCAAGTCAAAAACATATGTTATCACGTGGGTGTTGTGGAATACCGCTTCATTCAAGTGAAATCTACAACTACAAAAAACGGGATTGGAACATGGAACAAGTGACTAGTGGATCTTAGCGATTTTTTAAATTAAATATCAGAGTGAAAAAAGAAGGAAAGACAAACAGAAACCCGTTAAAGAACGAATAAAGGCAAAAGAGTGACAAATATGATCGCTATACAAAAATCATTACCTGAGGAAACAAAAAAAATTGCGGTGTTGCCCTTGGGAAAAACCTTGTGAAATAATAAAAACGTCGTCGCTATCACTTTTTTCAAATAAATTTGATTAAGAATGTCGAGCGTCTCAAAGGCAATGCGAAGAGTAAAGCATAGTGATGGCTCTAATATCTTCGACAAGCGCACTTCACACAACTACAAATAGCAGGATTTTTTTCTCGCTTGTCAGCAAAGAAATGAACGTATAGAAAGAAATGAACTGATAACGGAGAAAGCAATCGAAAAAATGTCCAACGAAGTAACGAAAGCATTAGCTCTTCAGCCTCCCATCATGTACGAAACATACAACATCTGTGAGATCGTAGGTCAGTCTAGGCTGGCGAAGTTTTCGATACGAACACTGCAGAACATCTGTTCAGCCTTAGAACTGGATGTAGCAAGTAGCCGTACTTGGAAATTATTGAAGGCGTTAACTTTGTGGCCAGGTGTGGCTATAAAACTAGTAAGACTGACCAGAATATGTAGAGATTAACCTACGAAATAGTCAGTGATGTCGAGAATGTCTTACTTGAGGTAAACTGAAATTGACGGCTCTGTTTCATGCTAACGGTGTGTCGTCTATAGAACTTTTTACAGACACTCTTCAAAGAGTGACGACTGACTGGTGTTGTAATGTGTCTCGTCAAAATTATCCCAGTAGCTTTTACGATAGAAGCCAGGGGAAAGCTAACAAAAGGAAAAGTGTTATAGGAAACGGTAACAAGTTGTTATAAATTAGTTAAGTCTCGAGAGAAAAGGAATCACAGCCACCCCCACAAACGGAGAATTTGTACATCTTCAAGTAGATTTAAAGATTACTCAGAATTTTAAAAGGGGGATGGTCTAATGTAAAGCTTTTTCAAGCTATCCTGTGACTAACGATTTAAGAACAATCATAAGGAATCTTCCAATTTCATTTTTAAAATTATTTTAACTGCATCACATGATCAACCACGCTCTATTTTATCGAGAAATCCTTCGAGCTGAATCGCCCACTGGACAGAGAGCAAACCGTTCTTCCTTTGTAGGTCTACAGTGGCTAATAATACTCTTCTTGTAAAAACAGGTAAAGGAACGGAAAGAAGTCATATGCGTCTCGTCCTGACGAAAACTTTAGTTAGAAGAGGACTGGCACTAGTCAATGAACACCAGTTTCACCTGCAAATTGTAATGATTCGGGAACCATTCCGAGCAGATTTCGCATTTGCTTTGATATAGAAAAACTGGAGCTACACGTTAAGAAAGTGGTGGGAATCGTTAGTTACAATTCTCGAACACTAGAGGATGGAGGGCGTAGTCGATCACGTGGCCAAGTAATTTGGATTTCTTTTTTTTGGAAAAATGCGCATAAAAACCACTTACTCTTTGTTAAAATTAGTTTATCGAGGAATTTATTATCCGTGACCGGTCATGTCTGGGTGATCCCGTTTAACCCACTGAGGCAATAATGTTCTTACCCTTTTCATAGCTGGAGACCATTACCGGCTGAATTGTTAAAAAAAAAAAAGAAATTAGGTGGTGATGGTCAAAGTCAAGTGTTAGCTTTTCCGAACTTGAGATGTGGCAACGTCTTTCTTGTACAAAGCAGAGAATTAGCCGTGGCACCTGCATTTAATCACTTACATTTTCTAGTACGATTTGGGGTAAAGCTTTTAGTAGAAGTGTAAAAACTTGTGTTTCATCTTTGACACTTTTGATGATTCAGAGGCTAGATTATCTTGAAGATGGTTTACGTGGTTTCTCGCCGTAGAATATAGCTGAGCGTACAAAATGTTAAAATTGATATTGAAACTAAAAAGACTCGTTAATTTGAAATGTTTAGCAGCACCATTATATAAAGGGTTCATGATTTTCCAGTTACAAAAAGTCCGTGCACATGAACTTCCGCTCTCAATTCCGGAAATAGAAATTGGTCACGCAACCATTGACTTGCTATAAATACATGTTCTGCGAATCCAACTTTCTGAAAACGCCCAGCTCCGTTTTGGCTACGTTCGCAAGGAAAATGTAAGTTGTTATTACACTATGAAAATGTGGAAGTCTTCTTATGCTGGTAAAGAAGGTCAAACGACCCTTTAATTTCATGATCAAAAGATTTGATTCTTGTGCGAAATTGTCACGGATTTAAGACATGTTTTCAATGTGTCAGTTTGAGATGGCTCGTTAAATTGTTTGCCTTTGGTTTGCTTATTAGGTCGAAACTGACTTTCGACGAAAGGCAAACGAAAATAACTTTTTAAATCTGATCTCTGATCTTGAATTCAGAGATAATTGGTCGGGAAAACTTTCCAACAAAACATCTCACGACTCTGGTCTTCACGCCGGCGTGTAAACAAAGATGACAGCTGCGTTATCTTGACAAATTATCTTGCAGTTTGATTAAAAGTTGTATCAAACGAAGGGACAACAGAAATACAATCTATGTCTTTGATTTTAAAATATGTTGGTTGAATTTTTACGTCAATTCCGCTTTTGATTGAATGCTCTCTTTGGAAAACTTGTATTTCTGTGTGTTTACTACATAACTTGGAAGGTCGGTTAAAACGGGGCATTGTATCCAACTTTAAAATTGAATTTCTTCGCGCTAAATCATTTCCCCAAAAAATCCTTTGGATATGTAAAAGAATGATTATTCGGCTTTCGAAATCCATATTTTTCGACGTATTTCATTTAGTACCGCATACTTAGATTAAAGGTTATTTTTTGGCAAGTTTTAATGTTGATAAAAGAGGGCTCGCGAAAAGTAATTATATTTTCAAAGTAAATAGAAAATAATTGCTCTAATTTGCTTTTAACACATATTTCGGCATCATTCTACTAGATTTAGTAGATTTTATTGCTCTAGAGTGTGTTATTTTTGTTACGCGAAGCATTCTTTTTCGACCTAAATTGAAAGCTGAAAACGTGGCAAATTCTCAGGATTCGGTTATTACTGATTTTCTCGAAAACTAATCGATATTTAGCCCAACGAACTATGCAGCGTTTTGTTTTACATTAAGGTCTACCTAACCTGAGAATATGGGCCAAATTGAATTTTGAGCTGTTGCCACGAAATGTTTGACCGATGGTAACATTTGCTCTTAAGTAACCAACAGCTTATCTTTACAATATCATTAATTTTGTCCCCAAAAATAAATTTTTGCCTTTTTTCCACTGGCCTTTTTGAAGCTGACTGTTTCGTATTGCTATATTGGATTGTTTTGGAGGCGCTTCCTCTTCCGTTATTGGCTATTAAAGAGGCTGCGCAAGAAACTGGGTCCAAATTTGTTCTCCAAAGCAGTCCCACAGTGCAATAGGCCATTTTACAGTTATGTGCTCAGTGCCTTGCCCTTTGAATAGAAGCGAGGCTGGCGGTGACCTTGTTTTGTTACAAACCTTCTTGTTTTTCATATGTAAATGATCATGTTCACGGGCTTGTTAGCTGAGAATACCATGATTTGCATGTGGAAAGCAGGAAGGTTTGTAACAAAACAAGGTCACCGCCAGCCTCACTTCTATTCAAAGGGCAGGGCACTGGGCACACAACTGTAAAATGGCCTATTCAAGACAACACCAAATCATTCTCAAGAGCAACCCAAAAATTGCCAATGCATCTTAAATTTTACCAGGTGAAGAACAACAAAATATTTTGAAGCCCTTCATTACTTGCAGGGGTGTGATGCAGATAGGGCAGAACCCGGGACTCTACTTCATTCCTGCAAGTTCAGAATTAGAGTTTTTCAAAAAACCCTGCCTTCAAGTGGCTCATGCTCGATTAGTTGATGCTGTCTTTATGCAAAGTGTCTTCCAAAAACGAAATGGCCAAATGACATTAACATAGAGTTCTACAGGTCACTGTTTGTCTAACAATGTTGGAATCCCCAAGAGCCCGCATTCCCCTAGTCCAGCAGTTGGAAAAACGCATCACTTGTTTTTCGTTCCACTGGATGAGTGTGTAATGCGCACTTTCCTTTTTATGAAGATTGTGCTATTTCAGAGTCCATAGCTTTAGTTGGGTGCAGTGAAGAGGGAAAGAAAATAATCACCACCTCCGATATTATTCTACATTCATTTCTGAGCCACTGGTAGAACCTGAATTGCTACTAGGTTGAGTCTGTCCATCATCCACATCTATAACTACCTCTGCTTCATGAACAAAACCATTAATTAACTTGTTTTCATGTCCATCCTCTGAACTGCTGACAAGTCCATTCTTTGGCTTTACCATGTGCTCATCTGATGTTACTGGCTTCACTTTGATGGTGTGCTTGTGAAAATGTTTCTCAATTTCTGAGGTCATCTTTTCTGCATATTTAGCATAGGTGTACTGTGCACCTCCAAGAGTGTTTAGAAAAATTCCTATTATTGTCAGTGCCGTCACAGGTACCCCACCAAATGTAAAGAAACCAATGATTGTTGTTGACACTCCTTTGACAACCCCCACAAGGCTAGAAGAGAATGGAAGTTAGATTTAAGTAAGTAAAAGACAACAGCAGCTAGAAAGGCATAAAAAAGGTGAAACATTTGAACCACGTGTGAAGTGTGGTGTAAAGACAAAGAGCATAAAAAAATATGGAGGAAGAGAGGAGAGGGAAAGGGGTCCATTTGCTTTCACAGCCCACCCCACCTGTCACTGTTTTTCCCACTCATTTTGTCTGTGTGCTAGCTTGCCAGCAAGCTCTCCATTTGGAAGAGTTGTACATGTAAGAAGTCACTCGAGAGCCCCACATGATAGGAAACACGAGTGTGAGGGGTTCACTTTGCTCACCGTAATTGCAGAGCTTGCTAGCAAGCTAGCTTTGCACCATCTCCACTGTTTGAATGCCTGGAAAAGGCTACTGAACATCAGGCCCCAGTTCAAAAGGGAAAAACACTATCCACTGGATAAATCCCTATCCAACAGATAGCGCAATTACTTTTTCTAGTACTTATTCACTGGATAGTGATTTATCAAGTGGATAGCACTATCCAGCGTTTGAACAACTGGCCCCTGGATTACAGAGGCAATGTTCTTCCCAAGATATGAAAACACATAACAGACGCAATAACTCTTGCCTAGCAGGTGTAAATATGAACAGGAGAAATTGGTTTGAAATAATTATTCTGACCACTCATACCAGTAACACTTAGGAAAATTTAAAATGATGTTCATTTTTATCAAACAAAACTATCATCGCACTTTGTGAAACCTTACACCATTGGAGTAAAAAGATAAAACTTATGCTGTGATTTTAACTTTGAGTCTGGACAACATCTAACATGCGAATACAGCTGTCTCTCCTCACCCCTCGCTGCTAGGGACATTTCGCAAAACTTCCATGGGGTGAGGAGTGAAGACAGATGTCTGTGTTCACAGGCTATACAACATCCTATCATGAGAAACAAAATAGACAAACTTTAAATTTGAGATGTTTACTGAATATTATCATGTGGCAATTTCTAGGATTGAAAACATTAACATTTCGAATCATTATACATTTCTGGGAAACCGTCCACCTAATCCTTCCCTAAGCCAACATTTTGCCCTAAGTGAAAAGTAAGTGTTAATGTTGGCTTGGGGGGGGGGGGAGGTATGCAGTTTTTCCCAGAAATGTATAAATGATCCAACATAGCTATGCACTCACCTTGTTGTTAGAGCAGAATTCATTGTTGTGCATAAAAAGAGAGAATAACTCAGCAGGCAGCCCATGCTGACGTCAAGGAAAAGAGCAGCCTAGCCAAAGATAAAAAAATTAGCCTCTTCTTGTGTGGGGTGAGAGGGGAGAAATAGCCTGTTTAGTGGGCATTTCTGTGTGAGAAGGAAGTGAACATTGCAACTTCAATTTTTTTGTGTTTAACCCTTAAAGTCCCGATAGTGTCCAAGATCAATTTTCTTCTTACAATTATCCATACACTGTAAAGGGATAAGTTATGAGAATCAATAAAATGATCACCTAAGAGAAAATGCTTTGATCTTTGAACAAATTGTCTCAACTAATTCTTTAAGGAAATGTAAGGAGATCAGTTTGGAGAATTTGTATGTGGATACTGGGGCTTAAAGGGTTAACAGCATACACAGTTTTGGGCATCTCTCCAGTTTCTCTAACTCTTTATTTACTATGATGGACTGCGCAGAGATTGGAAAATTCCGACAACAGAAAGTGATGATCTTAGAGCACAATAGGACAGGAAAACTTCTTAGCCTGCATAGGTGGCGGGATTAACATGAATAATTTATTTCTCTGATGCTTTTAGTTTTTGTTTAGGCTGTTAAGCCTCGAGAAAAATAGGGGTAAGTCATTAAAGGTTTTTTCCTCAGACCTCACTGCTAATTATGCTTAACACCTCTGTCACTAAAATGCACTGCTGTACCCTGATCCTGCCAACTGTACAGGCTAGTGACCTCTCTCAGGAACCATTTAAATAATGCACCTATCAATGTTAAGCCCCAGGGTGGGGGGGGGGGGGGGTGGGCTACCTATGGGAAATTGACTGAGCGTGCCTTCCCCTGGGTAGGGATTTTGACATTTAAGCGTTGCCCCAGGGTCGGGAATTTGACATGGCCGCCATCTTGGAAGTCAGAGAGAAACTGGAAATGAGTGACCTGCCATCTTGGTAATACCCAGAAGTCACCAGAGGTAAATAACCTCAGCTTTTCTTGAAAGTAACAGGACAACATGAGGATCCTGATAATGCCCAAGAACAAGTCCTGTGGACACAGTGTGACACATGTGAAATGTGGTACCATCAAGTTTGTGTTAGCGCATCTTGGCCACTTTTATTATGTCCTGCAGATGATGATATTTTCTGGCACTGCCTCTCTTGTGTTGCTATGAACACTATGTGAGGTTGTAAAAGACATATCCTTTCCAACCTGTCAATTATTAAGTCCTGACTCTGGTAGAAAAAGTTACCCCAGAGGCGGGAAATTGACATTTAGTAGGTGCCTGGGGGTGGGGAATTTGACTCTGGCTTCCATTAAAATGTCAAATTCCCCTGGGTCTGCCCCCCCCCCCCCCACCCTGGGGTTTAACATTGATAGGTGCATAAAGTGACTATATTACAACAATAACTGACAAAGTTGGACAAAAAATTTGATCTCTTTTATATAAATCAGTCTGAAGAATTTTACTGTAGATAATGGGACTAATCCTACTTCACTTATACTTATAGAGACCTTAAGATTGAGGTTTTTTGGCATTTCCCATGAACCACAAAATGTCAAGAGGTCAAGGGACAAGCGCCTTGCCATCAGGTTTGCAGTTTGAGATTTATGTTTGTACGGCTAGATCATGCTCTTGAGGTAAGTGATTTACTGCAAGGTGTTTTGGACTCTAAAACATCACGATCTCATGTTTGAGCGAAAATTCTCCTTTTTAGAACTCTTTTGTTAATTAATGTTATTGAACCATTTTTCATCGAAACGTAACTTTGAAGATGATTTCTCTGCTAAAATAGAAGCGAATAAATGAGTAAAAACAAACATGGCAGCTGCGAGCTACCACCTGCGAATCTTAATTCCTTTTTAAATATGGGCAGGCAGATAACGTGAAACCACTAACCCCAAACCGTGGTTTGCCGTTTGCGATAAGATGTCCAAACCTTGATCTTAAGGTCTCTACTATCGAAAAACTAACCTGGAAGGCAATTGTGTCATATCCATCAAATCTAAAAGCTGCCAGCAGCTCATTGTTGAAAATCGTGTACAAAAATAGTAGAGGTATGCAGTTAACAGAATTTGTGTGAAGCACAGTCAGAGTACAGAAACCCTTCTCTACTCCAGTCTTCTGTATGTACGTCAAGTAGAACGACTGACAAACAACACTTAGTAGGGCATAAATGTAGGCTAATGCAGAGAATTCCAGATCCCCAAAGCCTAATAATGAAAAAAGAATATTCTACTGTTCAGTCAGTAGAGTGATGATGTCTCAGGGCTTTGTCAGGGGTTCCTGCATTCCTAGGACAGGATTGTGTGACAAAGCAATACATGTAAGACCATCTGTGTGGGTCAGGCTACTGGCTTGCAAGGAGGGAGTTCATGGGTTCAGTCCACCAGGCCTTTGCCCTACAAATGGCTTGACCTTCGCATGGGTTGGATATGTTACTGGTCAAAATTAAATTAAGGTTAAAATTTTTTAACCAAGGTTGATTCTCAATTTCCTTTGTCTCCTAGCCCTAATTCATGAATAATCAAGACTAGCTAGGAGACAAAGGAAATTGAAATCAACCTAGGTTAAAAAATTTTAACCTTAATTTAATTTTGACCTGTAACAGATACACAGAAATGGCAGTTTTCTCTCAATATCAACAAGTGTTTCCTTGTAACAACAAGCTTTTGTTGAGAACCAGTTCTCAGGATAATTAACCTTGGAGGAGTGGTCCCAGGTTAAAAAGTTTCTGGATCAATTAAGGTTTCTGGGTAACTGCCCACCTACCCCTCCCCTAAGTCATGATTTTGCCCTAAGTGAGAAGTAAGTGTTAATATTGGCTCAAGGGAGGGGTGGGTGCTCAGTTACCGAGAAACTTCGGTTGTTCCGAACCTTTGTTAAAAATGAAAAACCATGAATATGTACCTGCAATAATACAGCCTAAAACAACAAGAACAACAGCAGTAACAACCATAATGGAAGGTTTCTTCTTTAGCATACAACAGGCAAAGAGCAAGCTTGACAAAGGAAGAAGTCTTCTCAAGACATTGTACCTGAAAATTTGAGCGTTATCAATATTTTGAGTCACTACCTTGTAATGACACTGCATGCAGATATCTATGTATTTCCTTTGCTTCAAAGGAATTAGGAGACAGGTTCTCTTGCAACTGACAGAAACAAAACCAGTTCAGTAGGAGTACAACAAAATAAGTTATGGGGGTGAGGAGGGTGGGTGCTAATTCAGACCTTGAGAGACTGTGACCACATTAAACTAAGCTTGAAGTCTTGAATTTCAAATTTTGCTTGCAATATTGGACCCTGTGTGCAAGAGAATTGTCAATTACCAATGTTGGAAGATTTGTTTTCCTTCAGCCAACCCCTTAGTATCTTGCCACAAAATTGCAGGAAAAAACATGCAGGACTTATGTTAGGTACACTGAGCGCAAAAAATTAATTGTGCAATAGGAAAATCAGCATTTTCTGACAACCAAAACCACAAATAGTCCCTCATTTTTGCCAGGGATAATTGATTGAGTAGGTAAAATTCATGAGTGTGCGTGAAAATAACCTTCTTTGGAGAAAGTGACAGATGAATGGGAAAAAATTAACATGAGCACATGTGAAAGTTGCTACCTAAGCTGGGGCCTGTTTCTTAAATGTCCCCTCTCTGGTACTTTATTTGGGCCTGGAAAGCCGTTTTGTGTTTGCCATCTTTGCTTTTAATAATTTTGAAAATGATACAATGAAACTGTCAGTTAATAACTCTGAAAAGTTGCTCGATGCATAGCATAATAAATAAAATTAAACTATAAATTGTTTGAAAATAATAATTATTATTATTTTCATACATACATAGGTATGGATAAATCATCAAGGGCTCTTAAAGCCAAAGTGGTATGAAGGGCAAAACATATTGAAGGGATAAAAAACATCCTTCCTCTGTTGAAAAAAGTACATAAATTGACACAAATTAAAACCAAACTTACTACTACTTAAATTGCTAATGCTAAATAACTCTGACCTCTTAACTGTCATTGATGTTATATTTCATAGCCACCATATCTCAAAAGTTAAAGTTATTTCACCTTCCTGTTACCATAAATTTTACATAATCTTTTTTTGAAAGGCCACGGCACTTAATACATAAAGTTTTATCTAAAAGAGGGGGTGGGGTGGGGGTGGAGATGAAGGCACTTACTTGATCAGAGAGGATGCTTCATCAAGGGGGGTGTCATTAATTTTGTTAACTTTTTCCTTCAATGAATGGAAACTATAATTTGGAACATGATGCCAATATGAAAGAGTCTCCTTCACACCTGCTCAGGCTACAGTCACATAATGCCCCCAGTCCTCACACAACTAGTTCAATCGATGCAGCCAATCAAAGTGCGACTTTCATTTTCTTGCAAATAGCAGCTGCATGGTGATGAGGAGCATTGCGTGACTCTGGCTTGGGCGGCTGTGAAGGAGACCAATATGAAGAGCATTAAACCTTCAATCAGGCACTAGCTCTCTTCTTTGGAGTGCAAACAACAAGAAAAGTGTAAAAGTTGCCCCATTTGTACACCACCACCCAAACATGTATAACCTCCACCTTTCACTAGGCAAAGCAGTACCTTTCCAATGTGTAGTTTAGCATGCTAGAAAATCCCAGTAGCCTTCCTCCTTCAAGAATGACAGATGTGACGACAACTTGTGCCAACATAATAACATTAGGAAAGTGGTAAGAGTATGAGGTAAGAACAATCTGAGGAATATACAAATATTTCAAAAAAGTGAACACAAAGGTGTCAATGGGGTCAACTGTCCAGCACAAAATAACAACAATTAAAAAATTATTTTTTTGCAGTTGTAATCCAATTATAAAATGTAAGTAATAAAATAAAATTTATTATGTATACCTGAAAAGGAAGAATTGTCTTAATTATAATAGTGTTTTGCAGTGTTATGGCTTAAAGAAATCAATCTTACACATTTTCTGGGAATAATACGGTGACAGATTTTAGTTTTAGTAAACTCTAGTTTTTCATTAATAAGCTGCTTGAGGTTCTTAAAATTATTTTTTGACCTGTGACTTCATAATGTGATAAAATGTTAGCCTGTCTTTTACTTGTCTAAAACTTTCAAGATGATCTGCATGGAAGGAGGCCATGGGTCAATAGAAAGAGAATTCTGTGGACAGCTGGTTGGCTTTTTTTATTAAGAGTAGTTGATCTGGTATGGTCACCTTCACTTTCAAACTCAAGAAATTATAATCCCAAATTATGTTCATTGTGGTGTGACCTATTGCAACAAAGATCAAAACACAGAGCAAGCCTCAAGACCCCAAACTAATAACAGTTGGTGCTTGTGGTTTAGTTTTCTCATGCCTGATTGGCTTTTTCCTTGGAACAGAATATTACATTGCAGAAGTATTACTGGTGTTCACAGTATTCTGAGTTTCACAGTTTTTGGTCGCTTAATTATATCTCCAAATGACACACAGGGGTCAAGAGATATCTGAGGAAAATTGATAGACGATTTTTAGTGCAACACTGCATGGCAACATTGTTTCTAATGGTCACAAAATTGTTCCAACACTGCAACGCTGTGTTGAGCCTCATTTCGCATCGTGTTGCTGACCAAAATATTGTAAGCATCCTGGATGAATCATGTCAAAAAAAGCTTTACTCCTCTACCACAATTTTAACTTTCGAGAAAAATGTTTTCTAGTTTTGCTTCTTTTAATTTATTTAAGCTTATATAGAACTAATTAGAAATAATATCAAATGATCGCAGTTCTTCAAGGCCTGTTTACACGACCGAAAAAATTGGAACGGCTTGGATAAAAAGACGAACGGCTCCGACAAAATTTGACGTGTGAACGGTACTTGACCCATTCCAGTTTTATCCGTTCCGTTCCTAAAAAGGTCCATAGGCGGCTATGGACCCCTTTCGGAACGGAACCGATAAAAAACGGTTCCGTACCCACATTTTTGTTTTCTTTTCAACGTGTAAACGTTCGCCCTTTTTTTGGTACCGTTCTGTTACGTTTTTTCTGAAAAAAAAAAACGCCAAAAAAAAAAAACCCGAAAAAAAACGCATCACAATACCCATGACGAGGCGAAGAAGCCTTTCGACTGTGAAGTGCAACACAAGGGCTGTTAAGAGAACCGTAAGCCCTGTTTTTCGCCTGATTTGGTACATCATCTCAGAAGCACTTCTTTGAAGAATCGCACGTGCTGTCAAACGTGAATTTCGTGTTCTCTTCTTTAGAACAAACCTGGAAAAGTGCTTGTAAACCTGCATCCATGTGTAAGCGCATATGAACAACGAATCGAATCAGTTTTATTTAATTATCGCGGGCTCTATCGTTACCGGTCTCGAAGAAAACAACGTGTAAACAGTCTAGTACCCGTTCCAAGGGGCTCTCAAGTACCGTGCCTTTTTCGGTCGAGCACATTACAGAATTTGTACGTGTAAACAGGAGATTTCGTCTGGAACCGGTACTTGTTTCTCACCGAGCCGTTCCTTCTCGTTTAACGTGTAAACGAGCCTTCAAGCTTTAATTTGCATGTAATGAAGGACTGTGAAAGTTGTGCTAATTATTAATATGCGATCGTATTTATACAGGTCTCTCTTGGTAGCTTACCTTATTTACAAAGGACATTGATCCAGAAACTAGTCCATAGAACAACGCCGCCAAAATTCCAGGACCAAAAGCTTTGGTGAAGTTAAGATCTTCGAATGCGGCGGCCAAGTCGTAGAATATTCGCCGGCGTTTGCCATTTCGCGGGACAGTCATCACCTAAACCGTTAAAAAAAACCACTTATGTGTACCTTGTTGAATATAAAAGTTCCTCTTTTTTTCATGCCTTGTTCTGTATAATATTTATGCAAGCATGCGGATTTTTCCAGAAACACAACGTGGATGAATCAGTAGCCCTGAAACACAGCATGAAAATACCGCTATTCGAACCGAGAAACGCTAGGAACTGAGTACGAACGGAGTAGCCATGACAACGATTAGTGTCGGTCAAAACATGTCTGTTTCTTTTCGCTTTCTTTCTCTTTTTTTTCCTAGACTGTTCACAGTCCTCTATTTTTCCGCGAGATCATCGAGATATAGTGCGTCTTACCGTTACCGTTAATTGTGGCCATCTTGATTTTCAAATGTACCGAGGGGGCGGGTGTCGGGGATTATAGCTCTAGGGGGAGGGGGCCCTCGCCCCCTAAGTAGTTTTGACACTCATGCAAGATGGCAGCCCGTAACGCAAAGCGCTCGATCTCGAAAATCTTACGGAAAAAATAGGGGACTGTGAACAGTCTAACAATAAACTTCAAAAATGCCATTTTCAATTCAGGTCTGTAGAGAGAATTAAAGGAAGCGAGAGAAAGCAATGGGGAAGATATAAATACGACGTCACGCTTTTAAGTTAGAAGACCAGCAACAGCCAGAGAACGCATCCTATGAGCGTTCGAAGATTACGATCAGTCAATAGGATGAGCAGGTAGAGAATGAACCGGCGACTACAAGAACTAACAGCTGGCGATACGAAGGACTTGCTGTACTTGCAGGAATATAGTCTGCTACAGAGCCGTTTTTAGTGTCGTCACGCAACGCTCCGGAACACGAGTTATTTTTTGTAGTTTTTTTTCGGGCGAGTGGAGGCAAGAGAAAGGCGAGCGCGTTCCAAAAAAAAAAAAAAATATGATTATGCCTGTACCTGAACGCTCACCAATGTTCGTCTTCTTCACGCAGGAAAGCTACAGACCAGTGTTATTATTCTACCTTTTTTTTTCATTTTACTTTAGTTTCCCGGGAACACAATTATCCTCAAAAGAATTTCCTTATTAATATGGGAACGGCCTCCAACTTTTCTAATAATGCAGTACTATTGAAGTTTTTGGAAAGGCTAAATGTCTTCATGCATGAAAAACTTTAAAACACAAACAATTGTATGATTTTCATTAGGATCATCAACGGTCGATGCTTAAAACTAAAACAGCTCTATATAAATCACTAGTACAATAATAAATTAACCAATTTTTATATCAAGTTTAAACGCGCATGCTTTCATGCGCAAGTTTCATAAAAATGCCACATAATATTGCGGCGAGACCCTTGACCGGCCCTAAGCTTGGTTTTAAACCTCAATACGATGTAAATTCGCTTTCACTTGCCGTTTTAAAAGTGGACACAGAAAAGACCATCAAGGCTAAATGTCAAGTTAAACATTGCTGGACAATCTACTTTAATAGGCCGATCAAAGGTCAAAGAGGAACTTACCTCCGTTTAGTACGCTTGAAAGTAACGACTTTTTAGCTTTTGAATCCTAACTTGCTAAATGCTCGCTAACACTCACTCTACAAATGTCCGGTGCTGGTAAATGAATAGGAAATTCAGTCGTTTGAAACTTGTAATGATGTTCATTCAGCTTCCTCTCTTTCATAGAATATAAATCAACCAATATCAACCAGTTTGTTTAAATATAAGATGTAACTGTTTTTTTATTTACAATGCAGTTTAACGTGGCCGAAATTGCAAACTCTTATCACCAGGGGTAACAAATCACCAGGGGTAACAAATTTGTTGCTGGAAATTTGCGCACGGATCTAGTGATCTATGGCAGACTTACCCTGGTCCCCAGTTCCTCTGCTTTGTCCTCCCCCAAATTTTGCATAACCGTTGTTTTTCATTTCTCCTGGGTATTACAGCTGTCCCAAGAGAAACCGAAAACAAGCAGCAGATTTTTTCTGGTCAGTTATTATTTCTAATTCTATCATCATCATCATCATCATCATCATCGTCATTATTATTTATTTTATTTTAAGGAAGAGAATTACATTTAATATTTCAGGGGCACCCAACGAGAATATAGTTCAAAACCACTTAAACATAGCATTGTTAAACGTATTTTAGTATTTAAACGGTAGATATAGGCATATTTTTATCCCCTAAAATTTTTCATCTGTTCGGATTTCCTAGCTGAAAGTCTAGTGATCCGAAAATTATAGGGATCAAAACCTTCCTTTTCGAAAATTTTAGCCAGAAAAAAAGCTCCCGAAAATTCTAGGTGACCTTTTTCGGGTAAAAATTAGTTAAAAATAGGCAATTATACCATTTTTTAGATTTTCGAAAATTCTAGGAGAGGCAGGCAAGCAAGAAATTTCACAACAAATGTTCCGAAAAGTATAGATCTCAAATCGTCTTCCGAACAGATATTTTCCGAAAATTGTCGTTGGGTGCCCCTGATATTTGCATGCGCATGTAAAATATTTACATTTTCGAATGTTTCTCTCATTCACATTCAATGACCTAAAATTTTTATATTGTCAAAAAGCCTTTTAGGCGCCAGCTTTCTTTTATTTTTATGATTTCATTTATTAGTCGAGCGTGCTTGAGCAGAGCGAGACTCTTCAAATGCAGTCGTTTCTTTTTTTTGTCGTTCCTAGCGAAGACCGTGGAAACTGGGCATAAGAATCGTGACGACTTTCATTGTATGGAAATGAGTCTCGTGATGAGCATGTAGTTTATTTTGGGGGATGACTGGAATAACGCGCAATGTTTATCACGTTTAAGTGCTTTTCTTCCTTTAAGAAATCAGATTCTATCTTTTTCGTTAAAACAGGTTACGTTTCATGCTTATATGACATAGTAAGCCGATAAAATCGTAAGCGCAAAACAGACGTAACAAAAAGTAAAACTGTAAACACGTGCTCTCTCTGATCTTATGGTAATTTGGTTCTGACCTTCACGTGCGAAAAAGTAGCCTGTGTACAGCCGCCCCTGTCCTCAAAAAAATCGGAAAGGAACGACGCTCCTTTCCGATTTTTTTGAGGACAGGGGCGGCTGTACATAGGCTAGCGAAAAAGTAAATACAGCTAAACCTGACAGAAAGAATGGTTTTGTAAACACGTGTTCCGGGTCATGGTAGCGCAGAATCTGGGAATGAAAATCGACACGATGCTCTCAATCTCTGTGAACACTTTGAAAAACAACGTATCATTGTCCGAATGTTATGTTTTGAGACGAAAAATTTGCAAAGATTAATGGATTATACGGTGATCTCGCTTACAAATCCCCACACCATTCGTGGTAGACCCACACTAAAAGATGTCGAGCGTTTTCGGAATGGGTCGTTCTACGAATTTTGTCGTTTGAAAGCGTTGATAACTTTGAAAGAAGTGAATACATCAGATGTTGAAACAAGTCAGAATGTTCATGAGCAGAACTTCCGATGATGAGGTAAAAAACAGCAAGCCAATTGTCGTTAATTTACCTCTCCCGTTCAACGGAGAGGAAATGTACGAGCAGACGGTGATTTAAATAAAAGAGGGATTTACGATTTAAGCGAGCTATTTTGTGCCCCACAAGTTCAGTACAATAATGAGCGTACACTTTATTTTAGACAATGATTCAAATGACGCACCATACACAGGATCCAGAGGAGATGTGTTTATTAGAATATCAAAACCCGTCGAAAACCTCTGAAAAAATGGGTTATTTTAATCGCGTTACAGTTTCGTTACACATTCTATAAACCGCTAACCAAGACACTGAGAGCTCGCAAGATCGGCTTACAGTCATAATAAAATACGGAATTCGAAAGGGAGGAAACAGATTTGGGGCCGATTTTCGAATCTTTGAAACTCAAATGAAATTCAATGAAATCGCCTGATTTGACTAACCTGTCCACCGCAACAGATGATGAGGGAAATGACGTAGTAAAGTAAATGTGTTCAAGATCAGAGCAATAAAAGGAGATGGTAAACCTACAAGACTTTTACCTCATGCCAAAACGCTGCTCGTTTCAATAAAGTTTTTTTCGTCTGCTGAGTAGATTATGCTCTGGAACGTTCTACATTTTCACTGAGTAAATGTGATTTTACCTGCATGTTTCACACTCAGTGTGTGAGAGATCATGACGCACATACCGATTTGCTGTGGTTATTAGCAGGGAGGAGCGTTGCGTGACAACACTAAAAAACGACTGTGTAGCACACTCTTTTGAAGCGTGATCGTGAAGCTTTTTATTACGCCTAAATAAAGGTTCCAAATTTCTCCAAAATGCCATCTAGATCTGAATAACTAAGCGATTTTCTTTAGTCCATTAATGTAATGTTTTTGTGCAATGCTGTATCACGTTAGGTCCAACTCATTAGTTTTGTTTGGAGAATCTTAAATTATTACGGGTAATGATTTACAGGTCGTGTGTACTGTTGCAATAAAACGTAATACTGAGTAGAGCGGAGGTACAAGGCAACTGTGATATATCATCACGACTGAGCCATTCTTCGGTGGTCCCAACAATCTTACCTCTTGCATCTTTGCATTTGCCTGTGCGTTTTGCGACTCAGTACTGGGAAGCATTTACACAAGCAAAACCTCCTTAAGACATCGAAGACTGTTGACATGTGCACAACAAATCTCCAGTCTTGAAGTTGTTAACTTCACTTAAAACTCTGTTGCCTTCGCATAGATCTCTCAGATCTTTAAAACTCCCTCCGCAGCTGATGTTTTGATTCTCGAATTAGCAGCGGTCTGTTGCTTTTGCGTTTCCGGCCTCATTCACTTCCGTCACCGAGAAATGCGGTTCACAACGAACTAAGTCACGAGGTACAAGTATCCTCCATTATCCTTTTTTTGACTCGCCACTTCGCGCTTCGGGAGCCCTTCGGGCGACGGTCTTCCGTCACCCTTCGGACGACCTGCTGTGCACCAACGAGGATATAGCTTGCGGTTATTGATTTTCAAAATACCGAACAACAAAGTCGATCTGGATCAGTTACAAAGCAAAGAAGTCATTTACAGTAGATTCATAAAGATCCCGTTGGGCTAATTAATCGTGCTAAGCGACAGCTATAAACATTTTTCGAGGTGAGACTTTAAATAAGTAATTCATTTATTCACACGCAGCTCCTCTGGACCCTGTGCAGTAGGTCGAAAGCATAATTCAACTTTTTTACTTGCTGTCCGTGACTCTGAGAAATTATGACGAACCCCGGAGGAGGGGGACTCTGCATATGAAAGGCAAGAAATTTTGAATTAAACCCCTACAAGAGACCAATCCGGGCGTAGCCCAAGCTTTTTTGACCCCTAATAGAGACTATGTTACTGAAAACACAGACAATACACATATTTTTATATTTTTGCACGTGCAACCCTAAACGAGATCTTAAGGTGGCGGAACACAGTTTTGGCAGTTTCTGAGTATATGTCATTTGCCAACTTATGGCAAGAGAAGGGTTGCAGCTCACAAGCTGAAACTTGGCAAGTGGAAAATATATTAATGAAAGATTTTTATTCACAGGTAAAATTTGACATTTTCGTGGTTTCCATGGCAACATGAACGATTGAATACAACCTTAAAATTTCACTTTCGCTCAGTTTACAGAAAATTCACTCATTAGATTTTCCTATAAAATTGCACACAGCTTACTATAATTAATCATTACCATTTGAAACTTGTTTGACCAAATTTTAACAGAGAGGTTTTTAGATAATCAATAGTATAATTGTACTGTAATTATTAAAAGTGTCACAAAAATCGTCTGTTCAAATTCCATTTTAAAGTTCTCATTATTTAAAACACCATAAAAGTAAAAATTCTGCCAAATATTACAAAATTTTAATGAGTAGCAATCTCGACCCAGAGCTCTTCTGCGCATGTAGAGGAGAGAGATCAAGAGCTCTGGGGAACCCTGGAGCTCCCTGGAGCAAGATTGTCTCTAATTGGTTTCAGCAAAAAACAATAAAAGTGTTTCTGATTGGTCTATTCAAGTTTGAACGAGAGCGGTTGAACGTGCGGCGTGTCTGGCGTGTGAGCGGGTTTTTCCCTAGACATGTTGAAGTAAACACGGCCGGCCGATTCTTGATATCAGCGATTCCAAAACAACATTTGAACGACTAATAATTACTGGATTTTCAAGTTTTCAAATAAAATAGCTTAGCTACATATCGAAAATTGAACCGTGAACCAGAAAAAGATTTGAATGCGAAAAAATAAAATAAAAATATGATAATGCGACTAGATATTTATAGTTCTCTTCTTTTCCCACGATATCACATTTCAAAGCAGCTTCGCTGAAGTGTTAATGTTCATGAACAAACATAAATAAAAGGACGCTAAATTCATATTTTGGAAAGTTTTATTGGAATTTCCATACGTTTATTTTAACAAGCCATTCGGGTTTCACTTACCGCCTCGTGAAGTAGTCCACAGGAATATTAATCAACTGCCAAGCATACGCAAACTTCAAGTCTCAAATCTGTGATTGCGAACGTTTAACGGTATTTTCTCAGCAGCTACCACAAGAGCCTTGGATACCTGAACATTCTTCACGGCCGTTAGCTGATTTTCTTCAGTTCTAATACCGAAGCAACAAAACACTTAGCAATGAAGCAGATATAAAAGATGCAAAAAGTTTGGGTTGGATGAAAGAGCATGCGCTGTGAGGCCCAAATAGCCAGATTTTGGCTACTCCTGCGCAGAGTTTCCCAGAGCTTACGGGCGCATTCCCAAACCCGTAAGCACTGGGGTCGAGAATGTAATGAGTAGATTTTGAGAAATCGTCTTCTGTGTACCATTGCTTTTTCGCCGCCATGTTTGTTTGTCTAAGTTAAAACACTTGCCGTCACGCGAGTTACCGCTGACCGCCCGCAATACTGTGTTCAGCCACCTTAATCACAGCTAAATATAATAGCGTTTTGCCCAGAACACCGTAAGTGAGACCAAAATCCGAAATTTACAGCCCTAAGCAAGACGACGAGCATCCCTAGCTCTTTTATATGCGGAGCTCCCCTCCGAATGACGAACGCTCGCGCTCTATTCGCCTCCTCACTTCTCATCGTATCTACAAACAAGCGAGACTCACCGCGACTTAGAGCGTTTAGTCCGGAAGATTAGCGACAGAAAATTGCGGAATTGTTCAAATTAGTGATACAAGTGTGAAATTTTCAGGATAAGTGCTTCTTAGCATGTAGATTCATATTCCAATGAAATTTTTTTTGGATCCTGATCATGAACGTACGTTTTAAGTCGTTTTACAGGTGGTCAGCGGTTCGGTATCGCAGGCTCAAAGCTTGCCGTATTTTTCAACTATCTTAACGAAATTAAGGCTAATATAATAATATATAATCAAAAGAGCCATATTTTCTTTCGAAAAAAATTAGAAGTCATCTTCATGATCCCGGCTTATTGGAAAAATTTCCGAAGTAAAGCAGAAAAGGTAGCATGGAACGCCTGACTGATTTTTTCCCATGCATAAACAGACTGTTTTAAGATGGAATAACTTATCAGTTACATTCTGTGGATCGTACAACGGATCGAACACCGTTTCGTGCTAACTGGGATTTATGTGCTTTATGTCCAAGGGAAAATAAAAATGACAAGCTTGTTTCACCGGTTAATTTTACTAGAAGAGATAGCGGATCAGGTTATATAACGTTAGCCGATAATCTACCAAAGTTCCCCGTTGTTGGCCAATTGCTGATTCAAGTGCCCTTGGGCCCATTTAGACGAAGGGAAGGGAATTGAAGAAACGCTCAGATCTCATAAAGCATCGAGGCACAAGTCATCTTTCAACAAATGGAGCAATGCAAAGCTCACCAGTGCTTAAAAGAGGAGGCATACAGAGGTCAATCTGGACTCTAACGAGGATACGTCCACACAATCGAGTCCAATCAAAACTAGACATGCCTCACTTGAAACAGCAGTCAAACTTTTGACCAGTGATGACATAAAGCGATGCTTCTTTTGCGAGCAAGAAGGGAGAAAAATCAGGATGATCACGATAAAATCCGGTCTGGGAAGTAGTGACACAACAGTAAGTTAGGGATCTTCGACCTGAATATGTTCAGACTATTTTTGGTCGCGAAAAAAGAGTTCTCTTTTTGTCCACATAATAAATTCAATAAATCCATTTACTGACCAAGCTTGTGCCATCTTGATCTCGCGCTTAATCAATAACGTATATTTAACATGCATTCAAACATGATTTTAAAAATATTGCCAACAAAGAATTACAAAAGCGGACAACACATATTCATTAAACGTTCCAAACTTTACTTTGATTGTAAACAAACGTGAGTCGATTTCGGTGGCGGATTCAGGGGAGGGGCACGCGGAGGCCCGGCAGACCCTTATTTTTAGACCAAACTGAGGCCCAAAGGACTGAAATAATATTTTTTGTTTGACCGCCCTCCCCCCCCCCCCCCCCCCCCCACTTATCTCAAGGTCTGGATCCGACACTGGATTTACGGAGATTTAAGTCAGTTTAAAAATAACAACATCTATCATGAGTTGTTAAATTTTAAATGTAGAAGAACAATTTGAGGATGAGATCGTAAAAAGAAACACGATCTTATCTCTGTCAAGCAAAAGAAGGAAACCTCGAGGAATTTTTCAAGCACGAAAACAGTCATTGTCGGAGACCCAGGGACAGTCAGTCGGGTCGGGAGAAAAGGCGGGACGAAAGTTTTCAAGTACGGGCGAAAGAGCCCCTGGGTACCGACTCTCACCAAACTATTTCCAATTCAAGCGAATGCTTGGTCCTGATTGGGCACAAAAAATGCTTTGCATTATTGTGCCCAATCGGCGTACAAGTCTCTCCTGAGTTCTTTTCGTGAGCTCGTACACGACGACTATTGTCTCGATCACGGCTTGTCCGGATCATGCACCAAAGAAATGCACGCAGTCAGGAAACTTTTAGTTTAGGGGCGTAGCTAAAGGGGGGGGGGGGGGTCCTGAGGTGCCCGTGACCCCCCCTTGGTAGGCCTTCTTTTGAGCAAACAACCTACAATGTTCAGGTGGCGAAAACGCCATGACAATACCTTGGCCGTAAAAGCCATTGTTGAAAAGCCCACTTTTTTATTTTTTGTAAAGTGTTTTCGTCAACGGCTCTTGTGTAGGGCCTTCATGCCGCAATAATACGACTGAGCCCGCTGATACACGAGGGAAAGCAGCGGTATAAACCACATATAGTCGGCGATCCCCGGATGATGATCTAGTGAGTAGCCTCTGTGACCCCCCCTTTGAAAAATCCTGGCTACTTCCCTGCAGTTTGATATAAAATCCCCATTTGATTTCAAAATACTGTCTGCCCGAGAACTAAAGTCCTCACGCTTTTCCAAAAATACAAGCTTGAGTTTACAACAGGTATTCACGGTTGCATCGGTCACACCTTGCGTAACTATTAGGGAGTTTTTAAAAGATACCACTACGGCTGCCAGCCACGAAAACGTCGCATGGAAAAGTGAATTCACATTTTTTCAGTCTCTATCGTGATTATTCCAACTCGCTTACTTTGTCAAATGCAAGCGAACTCTCCTGGAGCTGAATTTCTAGCT
This sequence comes from Porites divaricata, assembly GCA_038088405.1. Lineage (NCBI taxonomy): Eukaryota > Metazoa > Cnidaria > Anthozoa > Scleractinia > Poritidae > Porites > Porites divaricata. Next base: position 3,857,554 of record JBBMOI010000011.1, read on the forward strand.
ATGAACCATATCAAAGTTCATGTTTACGTCCTTCACAAAACGAGAAATTCGGCATTTTCACGGGTAGTCGTGCAGTTGACGGCAAAAAAATGTACAAAAAAGCGCGATGCACGTGCAAAGTTCTTGTTTTGCCTGGTCAAGCTCTTTCTTTGGGGGTGTTTACATGACACCGGGGCGACTTTCGCCCCTGAGCGAGTTCACTCCGGTTCCCTCTCATGGCTCTACATTTGTTTACATGATACCACCACAAATCTCATGCTGGCGCGAGTCGCCCCGGCGCGAGTTCACCCCGGTTTTTGTACCGGGGCGAGAATTTCACTCCGGTACGAAATCTCGCAACGGTATCTTGTAAACACGAAACGGCCACCTATTTCGGTGTGAAATCGGTCTGCCGGTAGACTGGAACGGGTAGCGCATGCGTAATGTTCACGATTTTGAATCATACGTGCATTTTATCAACATAAGGTGTACCTTCAAATAAAGAGACGTGAAATAACCCAGTCATCATGTAAACGCGATACGAAATCAAAAAGTCATGTCGGTATGAAACTCGCGCCGGTGCGAGTTTTCTCATGTAAACACCCCCTTATTTGACTTTCTCGTCGCCGCCACATCTCAAACTTCCTATTATTTACGGTACATTATGATCCGTCAAAAACAGAATATTCTCGAGGCAAACTGAAATACTCCTGCTTATAGCATCCCAAACTTTTTTTCTACTCATCGGTAGTTCCTTCGTTTCTGGTTAGGAAAGTAGAAAAGGAAAGTTTCCCTTGCACGCGCACAAGCTTGGTGAACGAACCGGGCAAGTGTGGCGAGACAATAGCCGTCGTGTACGAACTCACGAAAAGAACTCAGGAGAGACTTGTATACGCCGATTGGGCACAATAATGCAACGCATTTTTTGTGTCCAATCAGGAGCAAGCATTCGCTTGAATTTTTGGAAATAGTTTGGTGAGAGTCGGTACCCAGGGGTTCTTTCGCCCTTACTTGAAAACTTTCGTCCCGCCTTTTCTCCCGACCCGGCTGACTGCCCCTGGGTCTCCGAGGACGGAAAACAGTTCAAGTCCGCCTGCCCTTTGGTGTAATGAGAAGATGCGTACAAGACAGAAATGGGACCTTATATGGTCTTATATCACATGCATTGAGGTCAACACAACGTTTCAGCGTCCTTCGGTTAACATGCTTCCACCTGGTAAGTACAAGACCTTTAGACACTACGCGTTTTTCTCCCGTACGTCATCAACTATCGCACTCAGAATGTAAAGAGAATCGATTTAGTGTGGGCTCGTTACTTGGAGAACAGCCTCAACCAAGGTACTCATGAAGCTAGAGGTACAGGAACCCGCAGACGTGTGTGCGTGTGTATAACCGAACAACCCCACATCAAGATGTCAACAAGGCACATATTTCATGTTTTCCCAAGGTACCTGAAGCATCGAGAGTATCCCGCCAAGCCTAGTTGCAGTTGAATAACACATCAAGAGGGCAGCGTTCATATCAAACGTGTCAAGCTTGGGGTCAAACATTAGTTTCTATCCAGGAACGTCTTAGTGCAACAGATGACATCTATCTTCAGGCGGATGGACACCGACTTGGACAACCCTACCTAAGGCTTCAAAAGCGTGCAGTGAGCTCATCATATGTGGCTGTAGGCGGGCATACTGGGAACTTTGCAAGTGCACCAAGGGAAACTTCTCTTGCATTGCGCTGTGCGCTTGCAATGGTAAATGCTATCAAGATTACATTGTCAAAAAAAACCTCACAAGTAAGATTTTGTCAGGTAAATCTTATAATTGCTTAGCGTTTACCGCAAGAAAAAAAGTACCTCGTAAAACCAGTGGAATAAATAGCTCAAATAGCTCTTTTTAAACGTTTTCCCTTTTTTTTTGACATTGGGTGCCCTGTGGTTTCCTATATAAAATATATTGGAACTTTTCGTTGGGAAATAACTGGTGAAGAGATCAGGATCTCAAGTGGATCTTGATTTCTTATCATTACCTACTTGAAAAGGACCAAGAATATGAAATTTGGTACTTGTATCACCAATTTGAACAATTTTACGCTAATCTTCCGGACTATTCTTGTTTTGCCTTTAAATTTCAGAGATATCCTTAGAGGGGGATGGAAACAATTTCAATTGGATCTAACCCTATCACGACGGCGCGAAACTGTCCCTGGTCATTGCCCATTTCAAATTTCCTCTTGTACGGCTGTAAATTTGTTTTATAGGAGGGAGTGTCTTTAAACGGGTGCTTTCTGAGAGGAAAATGGATCTGACTAAAGTTCTCGAAGCCACGGTTTCTCCAGGTAAAGTTGCTGTATGATTTGACTGATCGGTTGTGACAGGGGAAATTTGTGCGGAGCAAAGCACATGGTCGTCATTGCATGATATGTTTCAAATTTCGCTTACATTTGAATGTTAATATTGATGTTTATTAAATCGTGTAGATCAAAATGAACTTCAAAGCGCTCAACGTTATCTGGAAGAAGCGGCCCAAGGAAATTTGGTAAGAATAGTTAGGCTTAGGTAGCCGTTTAACAGTGGAAAGCTTTCGGTTTATTTTGCGCGCCACCCGGTAGTGGAAGTTAGTGAAGTTTTACGTTCCATTCACTTACTCCACAATGAACAAGTTTCACCAACGGAATTTGTACTTTTCATGGCCTTTAAATTGAAATTTACTCGTGGTCTCATGCGTTTCTTTCATTTCGACAGCCTCAGTTTTTAGCGGCGTTAGTGAACGAATTAGCTGATGGAGGCAAGTCTCAAGTTGCAAGAATGGCTGCGGGGTTACAGCTTAAAAATCAGCTCACATCGAAAGATCCCACTGTCCGAATGCAGTACCAACAACGATGGATCTCCTTATCTGACGAATTAAAGAACCACGTTAAAACGAGGGTAAGAGACAAAATGTGGCTCGTTTTGTTGTTGTTTCGTGAAGTTCTAAAATAAAACATTTGGTTTCTTGCAGGTTATTCAAACACTAGGAACAGAGAAAGCAAGGCCCGCCATTGCTCCTCAGGTAGTCCAAAGTTTCCGTTTATAGGATCATTACTGTTTCAGTACGAAACTAAACAAAAAACATCCATCCCTCTCCAAAGTTTTCAAGGACCCGGGTAGTTGTTTTTAATAGTGGTGTTTTTAGATCTTTTGCATACAGCACTCGTTCTGTGGGGTACATCATGGTCGATCAGCTTGCGAGAAAACCTTTAAAAATAAGCTTTTCTGCTCGTGAACTATGGATGCACGACTTAGCTGTAATTTACACTGTATTAGAGCATTCATGGGCGAAGTCGTGCATTTCAGAAGTTTTATTTGAAGTAAAATCCGTCTGCAAGTTCCTGCAGCTGGAATTATAATTCTGACAAGTGCTAGATTGGATCAAGGCATGACGAGAAGAAACAATAAAATCACCCAGCTCATTACACATTGTCTTCGCTAAGGAGAACAACATGTGAATTGGCATAAATTTACCACTGTTTACAACAACTGCACTTCATAGTTAAAAGTTGAAACAGTGAACAGTGTGAGCATGTGTGGGTTCGCATTTGTTGGACTTTACACCTGTGGGTCAGTGGATCCATTGTCTGCCATTGCTTTATATCCTGAGAATGGCAGCACCCTACAAGCAGAGTCTCCTTTTCTCTTCTTTTTTGAATTACATCAAGCCTTTTAATTTGCCGCAGCCTGAATTTCAGGACTTGTCATTCTTTTTTACTATTATTAACTGTTTCAAGTGTGGATATGTGTTTATTGATAAACTAGTGGTCATAACTGAGCCCACTGTACCAAGTGCACAGACAAATTTTAATTGCACAGCTACTTGGCCTGGGTTTGAAAACTGTATTCATGTAACATGGTTCACATGCAACGAAGATCTTGCTTGATTCATGTAGAAATCTTTTTCAAGTATGCCAAAATTGAGCAAGGGAAAGAAAGGCTTTTGTGGCAGGGTGGAGTGGAACATGCCAGTCTCATAAATTTGTACTCATGCCCAACTATGAAAATTCTTGGCATCTAGTGATGGCTATGGAGTGCCTACACCCCTGATGTGAAAGTTGTTCTCCTTATCAGGTGGTAACTGGTAAAATTTACTGGCTGAAGCAACACTTCTTACCGCCTGCAACTGCTTGAAGGTTTACTAAAAGTAAACAAGTAGCTTTGAAAAATGTGGAAGTTGTGTTCCGATCCAATCAAGGAAATGAATGAAAATATGGAAAAGTACTAAAGTATACCCGGTTTTTCTTTTTATGGGCCACACATTTTGGAAAGGGAGCATTACAGATGGAGTGAAATTATTGAAATCAAACATTTTAAATTGTTGTCTAAAGACAACAACAACCAATTTGCATGAAATTGGTCTTAAAGTGAGGGAGTGACATTCCAGAGAACTTGGTTCCTAAATTTCCCAGCAAGGGCAGGGCCATGTCCCTCATTCCCCCCCCCCCCCTTCCCCCAGGAAATGCTGCCTCTGGCACCTATTTTCTGCCTTACCAGTCATGAATGGTCCATTACCTACTGAGCTAAATTTTCAGGGAGAACATAGCATATTTATAAATTAATTACCTACATTTATTTTGTTTCATATTTTTTGCGAAAAGTGTATAGCAGCAATTGCTTGTGCTGAGATACCTAACAGGCAGTGGTTGGAAGTGGTTGATATTCTACAAAACATTGCAGTGCAACCAACCAGTGCAGACGCACTAAGAGAGCAAGCACTGGAAGCCATTGGCTATCTCTGCCAAGATATTGTGAGTACCTTAGTTACTAACTGACAGCCTTTCAAACCCTCATTGTTAGAAATGCAAGAACCCTTCAAAGAAATTGATTAATAGAGAATTACCTGAAAGAGGGGATGTTGAAATTGTTAGGAAGGCCTTTAATGATAAATTAATAATATTTATTGATTTGTATTGTGCAAATATCAATCCAGGGAAAGAAATTTTCATCTGCGCATTACATTACAAATCCTAGTACACATTCCAATTAAATAAATAAATTCTAAAAACAATGACTAATTAATCCTTAAAGTCTTATTTACAGATTGCTCCTAATAATTTGTTAAAAATAATAAGTCTAAAATTCTAAAAACAATGACTAATTATTCTTTAAAATCCTATTTACAAATCCTTCTTTATAAAAAGAATAAAAACAGTAAATTAGCTGGGAAACGCCTTCTGAAATAAATGAGTTTTAAGAGCCTCCTTGAAAGCAGTAAGTGAAGATATATTTCTATTAAACTCATCAACAATAGATGAGCTTGGAGAAGGTGCCTGGAAAGATAGGGAAGCACAATAGCTGAGCGCATAGGGCAACCATGACAACCCTGTGAGCGGCAACCACCAGGCACGGTCACACTGCAAAAAACAGTGGAACCATGATACTTACCTCATACTTACCAGAGAGGGAGGGAGGGCAGGGAGCAAAATCGCTAAGCACAGCCGAACGGCACAAATGCACGTGAGAATGAGTCGACCTCAAAAGCCACGTTGTAAACAACCACATGACCCCCCGCAGACCCCACACTACAAAACTGTAACTAGTTCAACTGCACAAGGTTTGTTTACATACTCTGGATGCTCTTCTTACTATCTGTTTCATGCGCGTGTCTTGTGATATGCAAATCAGCCAGACCAGCTAAGAAATGATATGAAATGTGCATGTGCATCAGCTGACTGTGTCCCTTTAAGGTTCGAATTAACGGAAGTCGACTATACATTGTTTTTTGACTCTGTCACTTACTCTAATGGACCCCCGGAAAACACCTGCTTTTTTTAGTGGGTCCATCAGGTCACGTCTGTAGGTTGTAATTGGTTGATTTTGATCCATGTTGTTTATTTTGTTTTGTTGTAAGTATGATTGACAACCAACTTTCTTGGAATGTATTATTATTTTCCTGTAATCTGCTTGGTCAACTTTGTCTTGGTTGCTCCAGTTAGAATGGTCACACTGTGAGTGCTTTAATGGGCTTTCAGCAGCTTGACATTATCAGGCCATCTGATATTATGCGATTGTGTGATTTTGCCCAATTGACCTCAAATCGCATCCAATCACACAATTTGAGGAAAATCGCAGAATTCGTAAAAAAATGCTAAATTCAAGTAAAGTTAACAATGAATTTTAACTTTATTTAGACTTAATGTTATTTAAGGTGATTTACCACTAAATAAAGCCTTGCAAGACATCTGAAACCTTCGATCGCGGTATCTGGGCAGCCATTTTGATTTCAGAGATAAGCAGTGTGTTCAGCAGTGTAAGGGCGTCATGGAATATTAAGCAAGTGTCCTTTTTCTTTTGCGGTTCAAAATAATCGTTTTAAAATAGATGTTTTATTATTCCTTTACGTTCAAATTGCCCATTAAACAACATTAAAGTGGCTTTTCTCCTTTGAAACCTGGTAAAACAATGTAAATTAGCCCTGAATAAATCGCACATTTTATCGCATAATAGTCCTGTCTTATCGCACAATCTACCCGGAAAATATCGCACAATTTCTGATTTTTTATCACACCTTATCAGATGGCCTGCATTATGCATTATGTTGAAATGCTGATGTTCGTGGAGTGTTCTGATTGTAGTGGTTTCCCTTTTAAACTTTCTTTTTTAGGAACCAGAGCACTTAGTTGATCAGTCACATAAAATTTTGACAGCAATTGTGTCAGGAATGAAAAATGAAGAGCCGAAGTAAGTCTAGTTTATTTTGTTATTTTAATTGTTGGGCAGCATGAGGTAACCTTCTCTATAATATACCAGTAACTAAAAATGACACTTTTTCTTCAGTAGGCCAAAAAAAAGAAAAAAAAAATGCACAAACACTGCTCTTAATTATTGTACACTGGTGAAAACCAAAGATTAATTGGTTTTAGTATAATTACATTGATGGTTATCGAAAATAGAGCGCTGTGATTGGCTAGGAGCTTCGCTCTATCCCGCTATAATCACCGCGCGGTGATTATAGCATTGAAGGCTAGCAGTTTTCAAAATGACAGCCAGATTTTTTGATGTTTTGGTGTCGGAAATTGATCAATAATTTTATTTTCTTGAATAATCATCAATGTAATTATACTAAAACAATTAGTCACCTCAGGCGACGTGAATATTTGCGAATAGTCACCTCGACTTCGTCTCGGTGACTATTCACCGATATTCACGTCGCCTTCGGCGACTAATTGTTAAATAATGAACTTGGTTTAACTTTTATGTACATTTTCGCTCTCAGCCTCCAGATCAGAATAGCAGCCACCAATGCCCTTTTAAACTCCCTGGAATTTTCAAAGCAGAATTTTGAAAGAGAGGTAATTTGGCTTTTTGACATTTCTAATTTACTGTTATCTTGTTTAACCTTTTTCGTTTAATTATCTCTCAGGGAGAACGTAATTTCATCATGCAAGTAGTTTGTCAAGCAAGTGTAGCAGATGATACCCAGGTGATTTTTTTTCTTGTCCTTATTAGAAATTAATGGTTCTTGTGTGCCTGCCATTTCTATGGAAATTTTGGTGAAGATTTTCTGACAAATACTACTGTTTTTACAAATTTACAGTCATGCCAGCTCAGTGATTTTGTTACAAATAGTTGTGGTGAGTCCTGGGACTTATCTTGTGAAAAAGTATTAGTCCCAGTCCAGAACCAATGAGTCCAAGTTAAAAAATAAAAACAAGTCCGAAATTGAAAATGCTTATGTCCTTTTGTAATCAGACAGTTAATCTGAAGACAGGCTCCAAAACTCTGTATTACAATATACTGCTTATACCACAGCTCAAGTTTGTAGAAGTCTAATGTGTAAAATCTTGCTTCTTCGCACATACCACCATAATGCATGATCATTTTTGTTTGATGATCACTTCCAAATGTAAGCTCCAGGAACATGTTTTTTAGTTAGGCTTTTTAAGTGTGGCATTTTTATGTCAAATGTGGGTGGCTTTATACAAAGGGAGGGGCATATTTTCAGAATTTTACAATATGTGCAACTTTCTGGGTTTTTCTTACCATCAGAACACATTTTGATTTGTTTATATCCAAGTCATGTTTCTCCTGACTTACTTTTTCGATTTTCCTCACTTTTTTTGTAGCTGAAGGTTGCAGGCTTGCAGAATATTGTGAAGATAATGTCTTTGTATTACCAGCATATGAAGGCGTATATGGGTAATGCATTGTTTCCAGTAAGTTTTTGTTAATTCCCATGTTAGAAAGTGTTTTTTTTAGAAAATAGGCCATTTCCGATTTGCCCTAATTAAAGCCTATGTTTTAATGCGAGGCTAATTGTGAAGCCATTGATATGAAAATCATTTCTCATTTTCATGCAGATAAGGCCCTGTTTACCAGGAGGGAGGGTAACCCTGGTGCTAGGGTTACCCTAGCAAGAGGGTTACCCCTACATTTCTTCTTTTTTTACACGACGTGTTTACAAAGCAGTAGGGTAACCCTAACACAAGTGTAACCGTACCTACCTTGTAAATGCTCTACTTGGAATAACTCGCCTACCCAGGAGAACTTTTCTCTGTCATGCGTGACCAGCATTCTTGACAATTTGAACAGAACATCCAATTTCTGAGTTTTGAACAATATAAGGTATTTTCTGTATATAATGAAAATATTTTCCCTTTTTTTCCTGAATTTCATTTGGTTTCCATAGAGATTTTCGAGTTTTATTTCAAATCTTGGACGTTATAAAAAGAATGTCTTGCATGGCGAAACACATCAGTAAAGCTAGTAAAGTTGACCAGGGCCCAGTTGTTTGAACGCTGGTTAGCGCTAACCCGGGGTTAAATTTTAACCGGGGTTTCCCTATCTTTTTATCAAAAGCACTCTCTGGGATAATTTTCTCTATTCTTTTTAGAGTTTCCAATCATCAAATTGTAGGCAAAGAGAATTAAACTGAATTTTCTTTTTAAGCCCTCATATCTGAGTTCAAATTTCGCACTAACCCTGGGTGATAGGGTAACCCTACATGTGAAATTTGCTTGTTAACCAGAGCTAACTTTAACCCGCTTGCTAGGGTAACCCTAGCACAAGGGCAGGGTGTTCATTATGCATCGGAGATTGGAGAATTCTCCGTTTTTTATGCAGAATTATCTGGCTACGTTCAGTAGCCTCTGACTATTATTTATTCAGACGTGGAGCCACTTTCAAAATATTCTCCTGTAACATTACACCTTTCTCCTGCTACTTGAATTCTTAATGAAAACTGGTTATTTGGGTAAAGTTTTAACAAAAAGAGGCTTGCAAATCAACAGCTTAAGCAAAGAAAAGTGCTGCACGTCAAACAAGCAATTGTCATTGCTAAAAATGGGTCTGATTACACAAGGAGATAAGGAGAGCTTGAAGGAAAGACGGTTACCCTAAAAATGACAAAAATAAAAATCAACAGGAACTCATTGTTCTTGACTGCCGGTGCCAGTTTTAACAAATAAAATTATGTAAATAAACACAGGATGTTGCAATGGCAGGAACTATGTGCATCGGCTTCTGTGATCTTTTAAAATTTTTAAAATAAGATAAAGACTTTATTTAATAGGAGGACATGCAATTTATTTGTGTACTGAGTAGCATCATTTGCGCAAACTAAAGGGAAACATACAGTATAACTGCTGACTACTACAGTGTATGTAGTAGACTGTAACTTTTCAGCTCTAAGTTACAGAGCTTCTTTCATAGATTAATAAAGCCGTTTTGAATGTGAAAAACATGATCCAAAATAATTTCCGTTCTGATGTGTCAGTTCTTACTGAAAGTGAAAGGAAAAGCAACTGATTGGTCGGCATCTCAGGATTTCTTTTAGATCTGCCATCAAAACAGTAAGAAAGGGAAATTTCCTATAATAAATACATACATATTTTAGGTAATTTAAGCTGCATTTAATTATTCACGTAAAATTTTTTCATGAGTGTATTTTGCATGTGTTTTGCATGTAAATCGGCCATATTGCATGCAATTTACCTTGGGGGGTAAATACTGGACAGACAGTATATATAGGGGTTTTACTGCAATAGTTACATTCTCCCATTGTCCCATTTTGATAAATTAATAGTCATCTACACCTTTTAAAGGAGGTTGGGTGCCTGGAGTATCCTAAGGCATGCAGAAGTAGCCCCTAGGTTAAATAATAATGCCCCGCAATCTGTACAATTTTTATTTTGCCCTGTTAGATTTGTATGGAGGCAATGAAATCTGATGTTGATGAGGTGGTTCTCCAAGGAGTTGAGTTTTGGTCTACAATATGTGATGAAGAAATGGACCTAGCTATTGAAGCTGCAGAGGTAATAAGTGATTGATATCCAAGATGTTTATGCCTGTCTATTAATTAAGCTTCTGTGTGTAGCTGTGCGTGGTGGAATGTATTGGGTATCTATTTTGTTTTTAAAACTTGTTGCTGGTTAATTATTTTGATCCAGAAGAAGAATTTTGTATCATTGAAAACATACTTTTTTTGTGGTCTTCCTAAATTAATCCCAGGGCAAAAAAAAAAACTTTCACTAAGGGTGTATGGGTCATTGGAAATCTGAAAAGTGGTGAAATTTAAGAGCTTCATTTTCCAGGTGTGGAAAACCATGGAATTTATGGAACCATGGAAAGTTATGGAAAATTGAAGTCCAGTTTGGTAGATTTAGTTATTGCAGATGTCAAAGAAAGGACAAATTAAGATAGACACAAGTAATTAAAGACTGCAAACAGCCCCTGTGTTGATGGGCAGCAGAGTTTGAGTCTGTTGAACTGAGTTAGGTAACGTGAGAGTTGAGAACAGAAATTCCCAAGTCAGTGCTGGGCTCTTCGACGCTATTTCTTTGCATGCTGGGATCAGCCCGCCCTGTCACCACACTTCTGCTGATTTGGCTCTTATGGATGTGAAAGAACTCACACTGCTATCTGTTTAAAGAGTTGGCGGGGGACATGGATGTGACCCCACTTGTGTGGTCATAGCCTTAAACATCTGTATGTGTGTATTGCTTGTAACAGGCTTGTATCAGCTTAATCGAGGCTGCATGTTTATATATCACCCTCTACCAAATAACAGTGATGTTGATACCATATTACATGACATTTTGGCAACACATTAAATTGACTATTTTACGATGCGTATATTTCGCGACACTTAAATTTCACAATTTCGTGAAATTTTTTTACTTTGAATTGCTTTAATTTTGTGATCTTTAGTAAGTCGCTATTTATTTAACTTATCCTTGAGGCAAATAGAACAACTTCATTTACAATAATGTTTTATTTTGATCAGGCAGCTGAAGCTAACAGGAAGCCAGAGCAGTCCAGCATGTTTTATGCTAAAGGAGCATTGGAATTTATAATTCCATATTTGACAGATTGCCTCATGAAACAGGTTAGATTAAACTCCAAAACTCCATTTTGTAAGAATGAATTATTTTTAAGGATTATAATGATCTGTGATATAATTCCAGTGTAAAGGAAAATATATAACTCTTAAAGTACATTGCGTATTTATCAAATATCTTTTGTCTCCAAATACCCATACCATAATCAAACAATTCGTTTGAGTTGTTATTCAAAATAATAATGTGAGAAAAGTTTCTCCAATAAAAAGAGTGAATGTTTCACATTTGTTGTGATATTATGACCGTTACTTCGAAGAGCCCATGTGTGGTACACTTTTTAAGCTTCCCGAAAGTAGCAACCTCCTAAAGACCCTCCAAAAGTGTCAAAGGAGAAGCTAGGGTGCTAAATCTGAGAGTAACTAGGTCGTTACTTTGGAACTTTAAGGTGAATTGTTTTTACCTATCTTTTTTAGGAGGAATTTGATGATGAAGATGACTGGAATCCTTGTAAAGCCGCTGGTGTTTGTCTTATGCTGCTAGCCCAGTGCACTGAACATCACATCGTTCCTCATGTTTTGCCATTCATTAAAGAAAACATCAAAAACCCTGACTGGAGAAGAAGAGATGCTGCTGTAATGACATTAGGTGAGTTCATGTTATGGATCAGTTTAGGTTTTTGGGAAACCACTTCTCACTTAGGGCAAAATGTTGGCTAAGGGGAGGGGTAGGTGGGCAGTTTTCCAGAAACCTAAATCAATCCCATATTATTTGGTTTTGAGGCTGGGAGAGGTAAACTCAGCTGATGCATGCAACCAAATTCAAGCACAATAGGTCAAAGGGTAACCGTAAACTGCCACTTTAGCCCTGGGCTTAAATGTCGTTGAAAGAGGTATTATTGAGCAAGGTGTGCCAAAACGTATGTCCAATTGTGCAGAATAGATGAAAATTTAGTTTTAAGTAGAAAAACTACCAAAACAGTTGAAAATTGGCTTCAAATTGTAGTAGAATTAATCTTATAGCACAAAAGCAAACCTCATACTTGACAAAATAAGCTTAAATATTCCTTTTAACTTCGCCTTTCCGTGGCCATTTCATTTGTTTTTGTGAGCTCCATTTCAGGTTTAAGTCAAAAATAATTTACAAGGTCCGAAGGATAATTGGCCAGAGTGGAAAATACCGTAATATTCATTAAAATGCTGTTTGTGCATGTAGTGCTTCATGTAAACCGTACTTATGCATTTATTTTTTAAGGTGCAATTCTTGAAGGACCTGATCCTAAATATCTACAAGACCTTACTACTGAGGTGAGGTTGAGTCTGTTGAAATAGACCTATCAAAGTTGCAAAGCATACTTAGTAGGGACCTTAAGATCTGATGACAGCCTTTGCATTTAAAGAACGTCAACAAAGCAACAGGTTTAATGAGCAAAACAACCACTTTCCTCATACATCATGCCTTTTAATACATTTCTTTGTCATCATGCACTGCATGACTGTGATGTAAAAATACCCAATTTCACATTTTATGGAGGATGTAAAGAAGCAGCAACAACATTTTCTTTCTATTTCTGAATTTGGATACTGTTCTTAGAATTTAACTCTTGGAGGGTTGACCTACATATGACAAAGTGAGTTAGAATAGTATTAATGCAGATTGAAAGAATTCAATTCACTGCTGCAGTTAAGTGATGTGAGGGTAATTTCCACTCACTCCATTGCTTGTTATCTTGATTAATTAGCCAGTAATGAGGGGGTTGTACTTCATGTTTCAAGCTTTTCACAATATGGGTGATAGCAGTCATAGCTAGATGACAACCAGATTTAATATAGGACAACCAAATTTAATATTAGTGCTTGTCCAAAGAACAAGTGGATAAGAAAAATTTTCTCTTACTCTGTTGGTCACAGCTGACATTTTCAACTTGCTACTTTCAGCCTTTTGAGTGCCTTCTTGCTGCTAATTTTCTTTCATTTGAAGTTAGTGTTTGAAGAAGGGTTTCTTTTGCAGGAAATGCCCTCACTCATAGAGTTAATGCAAGATCCTAGTGTAGTTGTAAGAGATTCTGTGGCATGGACTCTTGGTCGGATATGCGAGATATTGCCACAAATAGCTATTGACCATTTCCTACAACCACTTGTGGAAGCTTTGTTGGCTGGCCTTGATTCTGAGCCCCGTGTTGCTGCCAATGTTTGCTGGGTAAGAAACTACATTTTATCTTGCAAGAATGCAGAAAAATAAAAGAGGCCTTCCAAAGGTAGAAGCGACAGGCGACGGTGACAGTGACAATCCATTTTTTAAGTTAAGTGAAAGTGATGTCTGCTCACTTTTGCGGTTTGGTTGTTTCAGCACCAAAATATCAAACTCTCTTCTATTTCCAAACATTCTCTGTCATTTTCTTTGGAATGTTTTATTATTATGGTATTGTTCAAGAATGTCCCTTGAGGGAGAAAGGTTAGTAACAATTAACTCTTTCCAGGCACTATATATGATGTAAATTCCAAATTGAGTATCACAAAAATTTATGCTGAACCGGCAGCAACGTTATGTCCTAGTGACATTTTTTCCTAACCTACCAGGTGACAGGCAGTCTCATAAGTGATTGACGAGGAAGCAATAGCATACCCCTCCTTTCTTGGAAGGCTTTACAAAACTCAGGGAGTGTTTACATGAAAAAACGCGCACCGGCGCGAGTTTCATACCGACATGACTTTCTGATTTCGTATTGCGTTTACATGATGACTGGGTTATTTCACATCTCGTTATTTGAAGGTACACTTCATGTTGATAAAATGCACGTATGATTCAAAATCGTGAACATTACGCATGCGCTGCCCATTCCAGTCTACCGGCAGACCGATTTCACACCGAAATGGGTGGTCGTTTCGTGTTTACATGATACCGTTGCGAGATTTTGTACCGGAGTGAAATTCTCGCCCTGGTGCGACAACTGGAGTGAACTCATGCCGGGGCGACTCGCGCCGGCATGACTTTTTGTGGTGGTATCATGTAAACAAATGTAGAGCCATGAGAGGGAACCGGAGTGAACTCGCCGCGGCGCGAAAGTTGCCCCGGTGTCATGTAAACACCCCCTCACTTTATGAAAGTCTTGCCAGAAAGCTTTCCTTTGAGTGGTCACTTTACTTATGGATTTTGACTTGTCTCAAGAGTTGGAATCACCTTGCACAGCATAATATGTAGCACCTTGGGAAAGTACTGCTCAATGGCTTTCATCTGAATGGTCATACTTCAGGTTTCTTTGACCCAGACTCATTAAGTTAGAACGACACCTTGCGTACATAGAGGATATTACACGGTGGTGCGAAGATATGAATTTTATTTTCGAGTGGCAAAACAATATTTTATGAACGAGCGCAGCAAGTGAGTAAAATATTGTTTTTGCCATGAGAAAATAAAATTCATATCTTCAAGCCGCCGTGGAATGTTCTTTTTATTATATAGACAAAAAGACATCGATAAAGTAATAGAGGGAAATGACCGAAATTACGTCATCGATAAACTCACGTGTGAGATTATGGAAAATAAACCACTCGGGTCCCGGATGTAGTTTTTATGAATTTTACGAGTGGTATATTTTCCAGTAAAACACTCGTGTCTATATAATAAAGCGTGATAAACAGCACCAAAGGAAAGTACTCCCCAGGAGCTCATTTAAATAATAGAGCGCTTATTAAGCCACAATGACGTCCACTGCAAAAAGACGTCAAAGTAACAACTTTGCACATGCGTTGTGCTTTTTTGTGCTTTTCTTGCGTTCGTTGCATGGCTATGACTTGAAAATGCCTAATTTCTTGTTTTATGGCACTGAAATGAACAGATAATGGCAATTTTCTTTTTCTTTTCTGAACTTAGATACAGTCCTTTAGAATTCAACTCATTGAACATATTGAAGGAAATGGAATTAGAATATTTTAAGTTTGAAATTGCACGGATTCCCATTTTAATGATATGAGGAAATAATATTCTGGCTGGGTTGTGCTTTCAGGCATTCAACTCTCTTGGTGAAGCAGCATATGATGCTGCCCCAGCTCCAGACGATGAAGAAGAACCACCAACTTATGCTCTATCCATATGGTTTTCTCAAATATTAAGCAAGCTCCTTGAGGTCACCATAAGGTATGTGATGGCCATCTGACATTTTTCTGAAATTTGCACTACTACTACTACGTATTGCTGGTACTGCTTCTACTACTACTACTACTACCACCACCATCACCTCCGCCTCCGTGGCTGCCGCCCCTGCCGCTGCCACTGCTGCTGTTGCCATTAATTATAATGATAATAATAGTAATATTTATTATTATTATTATATGCCCATGATCTGTGCATGCGGTGATCAATTTAGTGTGGATTACGCAATGTTGTGTCAGCGCGGTGGGTTCATTATCCAGCGCCATAACGAACTGTGCGACTTGGAAACAGAGATGCTAAGGATGGTCTGTAATGATGTGGAAGAAGAGCTGGTACTTCAGGAGGGCATTGGGGAGACATAAAATCATGGCGCTAGCAAAGCCCTTAATGCCCCTTTTGGATATTCATGCTCAAGGCTTTTGGGAGAGACAGAGATCTGCATTTTTCCACGTTCAGGTGTGTCACCCCAATGCAGACTCTTTCAGAGACTTGACTCCTAAGCAGATCTACATGAAGCATAAGAATGAGAAGAAGAGGCAGTATGCAGAAAGAGTAATGGATATCGAACAGGGAATTTTCACTCCCCTAGTTTTCACGACCACAGGTGGAATGGCGGATGAGTGTGTTTAGTACCACAGCAGACTTGTGAAGCAAATAAGAGGGTAGAAAGTTACTCATGTGCAATTTCCTGGATAAGAGCTTAAGTATCTTTTGCCATTGTACGCTCTGCGCTACTTTGCTTGAGAGGCTTAAGATCCAGAAGACGACAGCTACACTTTGTTGACTGAGATTTACAGATAGAAAACATTAGAGCGTGCCCAAATTAATCTTTCTTTTTTTAGAACCATTTTAAAGGAACTTTTTATTTTCAGAGGCTGATAGGCATAATGGATGATTTTGTCGTGCACATGTTTTACAATGAACTTATATATACATATTTTTCCACTAACTGCTATGCTTTTAGTTTTGAGAATTTCAAGGTATCTGGCGGGGAACTGTAATATTACTCTACTGCAGTTTTTTTTTTCTTCTTTTGTGTTTAATTCAATTTTAAAAAATATATTTTTATTATGTAAACAACAAAATGCTAACATTCCCTGATAAGAGCACATTTATCACTTTAAGTGTAGACTTTCCTTTACGAATTTTTAAATTCATTTTAGAAGGTTAAAGTAATATTTTTTAATATCTTTGGATAGCTAGCCTGTGAACAGACATGTTTCTGGTCATCATGCCCTCCTTTGCATAATTTGATATAAGGTGTTTTCCACCTTTTTTTTTGCAGACCTGAAGCTAACCAAGGAAACCTTAGAAGTGCAGCATATGAAGCTATAATGGAATTAATAAAAAATAGTGCTAAGGTATATAAATACAGTAGAACCCCACTAACTTGAACTCCCCTCTAAGTCAAAAGAAGTCCCATTTCCCTTGGATTTCATCCCACTTTTCAGTCATTTTTACTCAGTTAACGCAAACTCGGAAAACTCAAATTAAATATATCAAAATTTCACTGAAATTTAGCCCGATAATGCAAATTCTGGTCCTTGTAACTTCACTCTGATGCCATTTCATTAGGTCTTGTTGCTGTATAATATTAGTAAAACCACAGTAAAACAAACACTACAGCAATTCGATTTTGATTGGTTCAAGGAACAGATCACGCTTTATCATAAAAAGCATAATCATGTTACCGTTTCTGATGAAATAAGGTTAATTTGCACTGTACTATGCACTGAACCTTTAAAAATCAGTAACTAATTATTATTAAGATGGCAAATTTGACATTCAATCCACGCCAATAACTCAAACACCCACTAATTCGAACTGTTTTTCGTTTCCCTTCAGAGTTTGAGTTAACAGGGTTCTACTGTATTGAGCTTCTTTGTGTGACAATCATGCAAGTAGTGTGTCGTGATAATGATTGGAAATCTGTGTTTAAAGGACCCTTAATGTCCTCTTGCTTTTACCAATTTATCATTTCCTTTTTTCTTAGGTTCTCAGTGTTCAATTGAGCAGTGTTACTGTGAGGAGAAGTTAAATGTTGGTCATTCTCTTTTTTCCCTCTTACAGGACTGTTATGAAATTGTACAGAAAACAACGCTGATTATTCTAGAACGACTCCAGCAAGTCCTAATGATTGATGTAAGCTAACCAGTCACTGTTGGTACAGTCTCTTTTTTCATCCTCTATTTCTTGGTCACTTCAATTTCTATATTATTTTTGGCATCCTTTACAAAGCCTCCTTCTTGGAAAGACAAGAAATTAATGATGTTTAAAGGTTGTGAATACTGTACTTTGTTTGTTTGCAGAAAAATATGTCCGACAGAAGCCAATACAATGACCTTCAGTCGCTCCTCTGTGCTACTCTCCAGGTTAGAGTCAATGTATTTTAATTGTGGGAGCTTCTCTGGGAAATGTTTCGTGGATTATTGTGACAGTTTGGGTGGCTCCACATAAAATTTTCTAGTACTGCGCAATTGATGTAGGATTTAATGGCGCCGAAACCAGTTGTGGAATTGTGGTGGAATAGAGGTGACAACAATGGGAGAACTCTCGTTGGGATGGCCAAAAGGTGGCTGCCTAGTAGAGGTTTAATTTCCCATTCTTTTCTACAATTATTTCGAGACTTTAAAATACTGGCTGATTAATAGATGGTGGCCGCTTAATGGAGGTTCAACTACTGTATGACCCTTTTTGGTGTCATTTATGAATTGAAACCATTGTGTGGAGATATTATGCTTATTGGGAAAGTTTAACAAAACTAATGTGACATTATAGAATACACCAGTGGCAGAGGCTCAAAACAAGCACCAGAAGTCTTGTTTAGTTCTTTGGTAGGCTTTTGCATTCTCATTTGACATAACACTGTGTTAGCCCAAGACTTAGTGTAACCTGTCTGGAACTGACATGATGCAAAAGTCTCAGCATATTGTAACAGGCTGAGGCCTTGATAATCTAACCCATATTTTGTTTTGTTATTCCAACAGAGTGTTCTGCGGAAAGTAAACCCCTTAGACGCATTACAGATTGCTAATCCAATTATGAACGCCCTGCTTCAGATGCTTAGTTTTGGTGATAATGTAACAGGTGGGGTCCAAGAAGATGCGCTCATGGCCATAGGCACTCTTGTGGAGGGTATGTGACTTTTGAATGTTTATTATCATTGTCATTATCATTATTATCAGACAGAATGGCTACATGGAGAAGAGTGCATAGTTCATCTATTATCTCTATTGTTATCAGCAATGATATCTGGCTGGTTGGCTAATATGGCTTTGTCTGTCTGCCTGTCTGTTCATTGGGCTGATTTAACAACAGAACGGGAGCATCAGTTGATGGGTAAGTGCGCAGAAAGGACTGTGCTCGGCTTCCGATGCTCAATTTGACGCTGTACTTCTGGTCAAGCCAGTTGTTTGATTTGCGTGCGCTGCCATCAACTGACCCTCGGGTTCTGTTGCTAAATCAGCCTATTATTAGTTACTGTAAGTCCGTATTTTATAATTTGTCAAAGCAGATACTCATTTGAGCTTTGAAGTTAAAGATGTGTTTGAGTTTTGACGATGTTATCATTACCTGTGTTTGTAGTTGTTGGTGAGCAGTTTGTGACATACATAGAAGCATTTAAACCATACTTATTAGAGGCACTCAAAAACAAAGCTGAATACCAGGTAATAACTGTTTGTTCCTTTCCTTTTGAAGGACAATTCCAGTAATTGCGCGTATGCCTACTGACATTACAGTGCTACAACCAGTTGCAAAAATGTTAATACACTAAGACGAAAAAGTGGCCCTTTTTGCTGAAAAACTGCTAGTCACACTTCTGCGGGATAAAACACTCAACCCCGCTCCCCTCCATTCAAAGTTGTTCCTCAAGTTCTGAGCATGGTCTTGTATAGCTAGCAACTCTGACAAGGAGGAGAGGGGAGGGGGTCACAAGTACAGGATCAATAATAATGGACAGTCCATTTAAACCGAAAGAAGGTTTCAGTTGCTACTGGTTGTAGCAGTTTGTTATATGAACCTACGCTCTGATTAGTTCCACTAGTCTCCCGTGGCTCAGTGGGAGAGCGTTTGGACTGCCTCAATAACCATTGCGTGTTCCAGGCGTTCAGAAAAATTGACGAGGTGGAAAAAACGACGGGAGACTATAGAGGGAAAAGGTAGTGTGGCGGGGGGTTGCAGCTCTCGCCCCTGTCTTCCCTCGTTTTTCAACTAGCTCCCCACCCGCTGAACGCTGCGTCCTGAAACAGGCTAGAATAACCCTTCCAGCATAGTGAACCTTTCGAGTCCCCTGTCTCTCGCGATCGCTTATTTTGGAACATTTTTGTTCGATCACATCGTGCTCATATACTTGTTCTTTATTATTGCGCTTAAGGTTTGTGTAGCTGCTGTGGGGCTTGTGGGAGACATTGCACGAGCTTTGGGATCAAATATACTGAGTTACAGTGACCTTTTTATGCAGATTTTACTGGAAAACCTGGCGGTAAGTTGACTCTTTCGCCGATTACTGGTCGT
>JBBMOI010000011.1:3882500-4115000 GCA_038088405.1 Porites divaricata
ATCCAGCTAATGATATGCCTTTCCGTAAAATCTTTTTTCGACTTTTTCGTGTGCTGATGACATTTTTTTTCCTTTCTTGTTGTCCTTATTTCGCTTATTGTCAGAAACGCCGTTCAGCTTAAATTCCCGCCAAAAACGCGGGTTGGCCTTATGATTTCCCGCCAAAATGCGGAGTATAGCACTGGGTTATTTCGTGTGTGACATTTCACAGTGGCTTACATATAGGGGGTGGACGGTCATGACCGCCATGAGAGGCTGCGATCCTATTGATTAGCACTAAGGATTACGTAGGGTTAACATTGGTTAGCTCCCTCAAAGTTACAACGCAATTTTTGTTTGTTTACAGTGATATTTGCTCTGCGTTCGGTGCACAAGTGCATCCTTATCTAGAAAAACAAGCTATAAATGAACTTTTGCAAGAAGGAAGACGATCAAAAACTCACAAAACTAAACAAGTCGCCACTTGGGCCACTAAGGAATTACGCAAGCTCAAGCAACAACAGGTGAGATATATCTGAAAAGCTTAAGTCTAAATCTCCACTCTTCTTTGTCATTTTACTACACTCTAGTGCGCCTGTGCCATATGCCGCTGAATAATTACAGGCTCATGAACTCGAATTGTTGACTTAACGAAAGCTCTTCTCTATAATGACACGGATTGTGACACTTATTTCAGTCTTTCTCGGTCAGCAAAGCCCAAGCATACGCAGTTATTATTGAAACCTTCGGCACTGTGTGATTTGCATATTTCCCGTTAGCACGTCAGATGTTTCGGAAAAATTTGCCAAAATACTCCTCGCCATAGCTCAGCAAAGCCCCCACAGTTTTGTTGGTGGTAAATTTCGTAAACGCCACTAATGTTAGACGCAGGTAATTTCATGTCTTGCATACAAGTGTAATGAAATTTAAGTATCGGAGATCATGGGTTGTACATGGTCGAGACTGGTCGAGAAAGGGTGTGATTGAGTCCTTGAGGTTAATGTGAGCGTTCCACAATACCAAGGTCGTTGATATAGATGCTGTAGGCTCAGCAGCACACTAATATAAACCATTCTCCTTTTCCCCTAGAGTTGATCACGTGACGGCGACAACTGAGCGAGCGTGCGAGAGTGCGTGAGAATCTAGCACCCAAGCGGTCAAGAGACGTGCGTGGCGAGCGAGTGTGTTACCCCACCCCTCCCCTAAAAAAGAAACAGGCTTGACAAGAAGCCTTTTCGAAGAACCAAAGACAGTCAACTTTGAAATCACGTGACGACAGATGATAAAACTCTGCGGCGGCGAGGCGATAAAAGTTGGGAGTCCGCATACAACGCTGAACCTGCCTTCCTGTTTCAGCCGGAGTTAAAAAGAGAAATATCCACTTGGCGTTACAACTTCAAGTAAGGAACAAGAACGGAGTACTTCTTCTAAATTGCGAGGCTCGACTATTTCAAAGACATTGGAGAAAACCTGCCGTCTTGGTGATAAAGACATATCCTTCCCCCTCAGGGGAAAACAGTAACTCCCCACTCTACCCTACTGAAATCTATTACCTAGACAAGTTGTATAGACCCTTCGGGAATTAATGTGGCTTTGAGAAGCTTTTTGCGTGGTGTATCTGTTTTGTATTAACTGTGTATCTGCTGTCGTAGTATAAAAAAGAAGTTATTTTTCTGGAAGATTTGGTAAGTTGGACAATGAAGAGACGAATTCAATGTACAGTGAATTTTGGTATTCAAAGCATCGTTCAGCGAGGGAAGGGGCGATAGAATTAATTGATACTTAACAAAGTTATTAAAAGCAGTTATCGAGTAGCTCCATCATGGTGTCGTGTTTTTTCACCTTAAATGCCATTCTAAAATAATAGTAAAGAAATTGCGTAATGATTTTGTAAGCGAGGTCCACTTTAGAATAAGCGCATGGCAAACCTTTTTTCACTACCTGTGCCCGAAGGCTGAAACGGTGTATTTAAAAAGTCTTTACACCCTGATCTAGCCTGCGTAGCAAGCGTTTCTGTGAGGTTTCGGAGCAAAGAAAGACCGGGGAACGACGAGGAACGGGATTTTCGGTTTTGGCCACGCCAAAAGTGGAACGAGAGCCAAAAAATAAAAGATGGGTTTTCGCGCGGTCTTTGACTCTTTGCTCCGAAACCGCACGGAAACGCTTGCTGCGCAGGCAAACCCTGATACTGTCTTGCTATGCAACTGGGCACATGTAGAAATCGTGATAATAGCTAGGAGCATTGGCCAATAGCTGACCGGTGCGTTCTCAATAACGATCCCAGAAACAATTACGGGACACATTTCGGCTCCAGTTCCCTTATCGTTTCAAAACGTGGCGAACGCGTGTTTGCTTGTCTCCATATGCCGTTTTCTCTGCATCATCTGGTGGAAAGCGAAGCGGTTAATTTCTCGAATCCGACAGCATTTTTTTTTCTTTTCGTAAACTAGCTACGACATGAAGCAATCGCAGCGTTCAAGTCGGATGTCCTATTTTCTCAACTTTTTTCTTGTGTAGATGCATTTGCGCATGCGTTTGCGTTATCCCCGTTCAAAAGCTTGCGTTTTTGTTTCTGTAGAGGTCGGTTCAAACCTGCGACGCAAACGCAAAAGGTGTTCGGTGATTAAGTTTGCGCTTGGACTGCCTAAACTCCGACTCGAAGAGACTCAAGAAAGAGAGGTGTTCGTATGTGTAATCAAATGGTGACGAGTGAAATTAGAGAATAATTTCACTCGTCACCATTTGATTACCTATTAATATCATGGGTGACGATTTACGTCGGCAAACTTGGATTTTTCACGTTTTTCCTGGATCGTATTGATCGAGAACTGCACTCTCTCGAACGTTTAGAGCTTAAATTTGGCTCAAGGTCAGAGTTTTTCGACAGAATACTTCTTAGAATCCTTCTTGATGTGCCCTTTCGTGTGTTCAGGTTTTCTAAAGCGTCTTTTCCTGGCATTCATGCAATTTTAAAACTTCGTCGCCATCTTGACACTGAGACGTACTCAAGGTTGCCATGGCAATTTTGAAATTTCACATACGAAATTTCAAATTATCGCTGAAATTTCGCGCCAAAATTAAGGAGTAATTCGTCACCTATGATATTAGTGGAATTACATGGTCCCGGCTCACAGGCGTTAAGTGCAAACGTTAGGCAAGAAAGTGAAAAAATGCCTGTGCCAGAGTCTGTAGTCTAACGTGTTATCCGACTTAAGCTTTCCTGATTGTAGCGGAAAAGTGATTTCCCTTTGATTTTTTCGAATAAGCCGCTCTATTGTTTCTACGGGTTTTTCTTGTCAGAGACATTCTTGTGTTAATTTTTTTCCTCGTGTTAGGCTGTCATGAAACAAGAACTCTTGCATTTATTGCACGAAAGCAGAATAAAATTAATTGCTGTAGTTTCTTTATATGAATAAATTATTATTTTCACCAAGTCGGCTTAATTAGTGGAGCCTGAATTAAGTGGATCTTTTAAGTTTCAAAGGTGCCGTCGCCTTGGCAGACATTTTAGACCATAAAAAGCACTTTCTTCTTTTGTCTTTCTCTTGCTTTTCACTTCCTCTTACTTTGAGGGTGCTCTTCCATTGTGTAAATCTTATTTAGTAAAACTGTTCGTCGCAACAGGGCATCTTTATGTTGGCACAGCTGTTGAAAAGACAGTCTAAGTGCAGGAAAGTTTTACCTGCGGGTTAACGTCATGCATTTTGTAAAATGTTCGAGGCAAAAATACCCCGATACTGGTGGATTTAACAGATAAGATGTAGCAAAGCAAACTGTCAAAACACCTGCCTTCCTTTCGTCTGAAGACTTCGTAAGGCTTGTTACACCTTGTCCTTTTTTTTTGTTCTTTTTTCAGACAATAAGGCACACGCCAACAATTTATTGAAAAATCTCAATAATTCATGAGCTTTAAGTTGATCTAAAACTAGGAGTCTGGCAGACGTGTGCTATAACCATTAAGGGTGGCGATAGTGACTCCTACTCTAGTCTGAAGATCGAAGAGAGCGCCTCTGTCGTTGATTAGGGACTTTAAGATCGAACGACGCGACGGCCACGAGAGCGTCGATTAAAAAGTGAACTTGTGCACCTTTAGTCTTTACAGCGATTATTCCTACCCACTTACGTTGTCAAATGTAGCCGAACCCTCCTGAAGCTGAATTTCAAGGGACCATATTCAAGATCACAAAGAGAAATGACATTTCGTCGTTGCTTGTTTAGGTCCTCCTTAAAATACGAAATTAGACATTTTCACGTCGAGGTCGTGCAAAAACAGGAAAGAAATGTACAAAAAGGCGTGATGCACTTGCAAAGTTGTTGTTTTGCTCATTAAACCCATTGTTTTTATGACGTTCTCGTTGCCGTCCGCGTCGATGGATCTTAAAGTCCCTTATTGAAAGCAAGTGCACCTGCTAAGTCTCTCGGAACCCAGTGTTTTACGTTCTCGTCGCCTGTGGCCGTTGTTTTTTGGTCACGTGGTCTTTAGCCGAGTGGCTGTGGGGACGAAAATGAGTGTTGCTTGGCTCGCTTGGATTTTGAGTGAAAGGTCACCACAGAAAACGTAGAGCTCAAAGATATCATCAGGAAACTGTGTTCATTGTTCACATCCGATTTTCCCCGTTTCAATATTCCTCTTAATTCGAGTGACTGCCAAACAGACCGCAATCTTGAACAAAACAGTCATAAAAACCAAATGAAAATATTAAACCAGATGTGATTCTGGAAGTTAACAGAAAATTATTAAAAATACATTTTGCGGTATTAAGTTGATTGCATGTATTACTGAGGTTTGTTCAATTTGGCCACTGCACTGTTCTGGAAAATAGATTAGGAATAGATCCCATCAGAGTAAGTATTCAAGTTCTCTGATGATCATTTAGATTTATTTCTTCATTCCGCGTTTCAAATACAGATAAAATTCATATATTCATTATTACGTTTTCTCTGATAAGTGTTATCAAGGTCAGCACTTGGTTTTGGGTCCGGCTAATAGTGCTTATCACGTGCTTGATATGTGCTTTATCTAGGTCTCAATAAGCGATATCTACTTCAGCCTCCGTCTTCCGCCAATAATAAACTATCGTATACCTTGTTTTTGATAAGAGGCCATTACCGAGATTTCGAGATTGGCAATTCAAAAGAAGGCCAAGGTCAATCGTCTTGGAAACGTTGGAGTTTGGATGAGAAAATAAAAACAAATATTTTTACATATTCCTCTCACTGGCCACGAGTGGTTGGGTACAACATATTAAAACCAGGAGAGTTCTTCTATATATTAGGACATCCAGTCAACTCTTTAAACACGAGCCGTGGGATTCTTAGGAGGGACTGACACATCCTGCGCGCGCAACAAAGGGGCAACGTCCTTTATACAGTTCCATAATGCCTTATTAGTCTTTCGACACAGCATTGACTAAGTCCAACGAGAAACGAAAAAATGGCTAGTGGTTCACGAATTTCATCCCCAGAATTGACACATGTTCGATCTTTGTAAAATTGTTATGCAATTCAGTTAATACGGATATTGTTCTTTGTTTTAACAGCGGCTAGTTTAAGTCCTGTGATTTAGCTAATACGGTTTAAAGGAACCTAATCGAAGAATAACAATACTTAAAAGCAAACCGCCTCTTTTATTAAGGATTGAGCGCTTTCAAGCTCATAGCTTAAACCGCGAAAAGTAAACTTCCATAGCTT
Source organism: Porites divaricata (assembly GCA_038088405.1). Taxonomy (NCBI): domain Eukaryota; kingdom Metazoa; phylum Cnidaria; class Anthozoa; order Scleractinia; family Poritidae; genus Porites; species Porites divaricata. The sequence goes on from JBBMOI010000011.1 coordinate 3,888,171, forward strand.
ACTTATAATGAACTCTTTAGCCATGTTTTGATCCCCCCTTGGAAACAACTCAAATCTGTGCTATAAACAAATACGGATGCTTTGTAAACGTGCTTTAGGATATTTCACAAGAATGGTTTCACCTTGACACTCTGAATTAAAACAAGAACATTAATACCTGGGGCCAATGCTTATAGATCTTATAAAGTATGGCAAACATGCGTAAAACATGGTTATTTGTTTTTGTTTTTAAAACCTGTATAAATACCACCAACACCCATGCACACAAGACTGATGGAAAAAAATGCTCATTCACAGAAAACATGCACTGAAAGCTAAAATATCATCCTTTTTATAGGAAATGTCGAGTTAATTCTGAAACGCACGTTTACTTAAGAAGTAAGTACTCCAATTTTGCCATCTTTAGATTTGTGTGCTGTCAAAGATTGAGAGCGATGGCTCCTTGCACGATTACTTGGACGTGTGTGGAATTTCGAGCCAGTTTATGGGGTTTATGCCCTCCACAACTCTTCTCCTTTCCTGATGCCGTCGAGCACGTAAAGAGAGGCTAGGGATAAACTTAAGCACTCGAAATTGGGTTTAAAACTCGCACTTGGATATACCACTCATGCTCACTCAATCCTGTCAATCTTGTATTATAGCATATTGTAGCATGAACCCTTTTAGAACTTCTCAAGGGCCAGTTTACATGGAGGTGGGGGACCCCAGGTAGGTGAGGTAACCCGTTTCGATGGGGTAACCCGCCTGTCCTTATAATCCCTCATTTCTATTTGATCACGTTTACATGATAGGTGGGGTAACCCGCCACATGTTACTTCACCTACCTGGGGTCCCCCACCTTCATGTAAACAGGCCCTAAGAGGTTTTTGTAGGGGGCATATCGACGGAGGGATTTTTACCCAAAGGGGCATATAACTGGTTATAACCAGATAGAAAAAGCAGGTTACCACATTTATAGGGGTACCAAATTCGTGCATCGTTATTGGAGGTCGCGGATGTTGCTCATTTTACCATCCACACGAGCAACTTGTCGCGAAACAGTTGTCAGTGTTGTTTACAAGTAATGCGCAAAGCAGAAGGCTGACTTACTTTCTGCAACATGTTGCTGCAGGCTTGATCACCAGAATGAATTGCTACGCGACAATTCGCTCGCGTGCAGGACTGCTCTCCATCACGTGCAGCAACAATGTTGCCCAGAAAGTTGCACGAATTTGTTGCCCTTACTATCCAACCTCTACTTAACTAAATCGGTTTACTGCCATGTGATGTTTGCTTCTCTTTTGCTATGTCAATCAAACAACCATTTCACTCTGAGCCAATACAAATAGAACTAAAATAGCTCGTTTTTTTTTTTCTGTGGTTATTTTTGCTCCACTTAATTTATGGAATGCAGATATCCTGCCCACGAACACACCCCCAACACCCAACAGAAGACGATAATGGGCTTTTTGGCTGTAATGATCATTCACTCTCAGCTATGCTTTTAATTTTGTGTGCGCGCAGTGCACTTTTTGTTTTAAAAAATAATAACAGTAACAACAGATAAATTTATGATTTACACTCACTGAAACACATCTTGCTGTTTTGTCTCTTTTTTACTTACACTTTTGCATAAGGGTAAGTGAAGGATTTAAAGCTATTGAACGTCGTAAGAAGCTCAAAGTCGATCATTCAAACACGTGGAAAACCATTCAACTGCATCCGGTACAGGAAAAGCATCCGAGGATTTAAAGAGCCATCAAGGAGATTTAAAGAGTCAAGTCCTACTAGAGTCTTGCTGAGGTTGTTTCTAAAGATCCCTAAACGACCCGGTCCCGGCTGGGCTAAGTCAAGGCTGTGCTCCAAGAAAAACTGCTGAAGGGAGCGATTTCTATGAAAAAAAATTAAATTTTCTAGTAGACTGAGAGCAAACGTTAGGGCGCAGGAGCCACAGGGCGCTGCTATAGGGCGCAGCATCAAGTGTCCTATCATACAAAAGAAAAATATGCTTCAGAGTTGCCATTTGCAATTTGACGAACCTGGAGCCCATAACCCGGAGAGTGCATCTCCCCATACTAGGCCTATGTCACGGCGTTTCCACGGACCGGTCTATTTTAAGACACATTTTTGAGCACTTTTTCCCGCGAAAATGGAATCTCCGCTCCGTCTATGAGCGCATTCGAAGTACAAAGACGAACCTGTACATTTTGGCGCTGACAGTGGGAGTCCGCTTATCATACAGAAAACAACAACAGACAACTAAGGCAGACAATGAAACTCGGGTCAACTTTCATTTGAAATCTGAGCTTGATGGATAGATGCGATTGTCAATGACGTAGAAGAGGACACACAAAAACGTATACAAAACTCAATTAACATCCGTTTTAAAAACAAGGATCTATTTATATTTATTTTATCGTGTGTATTTCATTACGTTACAAAACTGCAGACTTTGAGTCTACATGACTTCCGAGTTCTTCTCGTAGTGTGGAAAGAAATTCAAAATACGCCAAAAATACCACCAGATATTGGACCTACGAGTTGACCGTTTTTTTGAATCAAGATTTAATCACTCTCAAGGAACTTTTCGGTTCGTTATCTTGAACAAGTGCATTTTGGAGGTTACATCGGCCTCTTGAGCGACTTTGTTCTATTTGAGCTCATGCAGGGATATATATTTTTCTCACAAATCTCACATGACAATGCCTTTGGGTAAAGAATTTTTCATCACTGACAAAGTGCAACATTTGCATTCAGGAACCCCTGTGTTTCTTTCTTTTATTTTTGCAGAGGTGAGGTGCGTGTAGGGAAGGGAGTCGAAAAATCGACATTGAAAATAATGGTGGTTTTCTTTGGTTGATGAAAGTCTCTTTACAAATACTTGTGTAATGAAAACAATTTAAGCATGCAAACAACATACAAATATTGTTTTATTGGTTTGCAAGAATATCGCTTTTCAGATTTTTCGCGCGTTCTCACACAATTGCTTGACAGTTATTGATTGACATATTAATTATGTATCTCTCTTTGAGTGATCGCCGCGCTTGCCGAGCAAGACATTTGTGCGATGAAAACAAAAGATAATTTGGTATCGCGCACAAAATTTAAATATTGCGAACATCGAGTGAGTGTTGTCTTATTTGAAATTTCACATGGTAACGTAAGGCATAACGTACAGACAATATTTAGCTTAAAATCGCGTATATAAATCTCCATTCGAACGAAAATATCTTTGAAAAGAAGGGAAATACGCATCAGTTCTTTAAGGTGACAGACAGACAATTGCAGGTGAATCAATTTTGCTTTGAGAAATCCAGAAATAACAACTCAAGAAGGAACGATTTATTTAACTGACTTTCCACTGCGTAGCGTGTTTGTTTCTTTTGTATACAATACTATTTTTTACTGTGTGGCGAAAATAGTAAATAACCACCAGTTAAGTCACGCACCATAAAATAAGCTGAACAAGTTATTTTTCTGAATTGCCATCAAACAAAATGGTGACGTTTTGTCCTTTTTAGCGTAATATCCTGATTTTCTGTTCAATTCTTCAGCTTGTGTGGTTTATAGCTACTTTAGCACGTACGCGATAAACCAGCCGAGATCACGGTGTCTTCGCGGTGACTGACATCATGTGTTTTCGAATTGTCACACCACAAAAAACCCCAGAGATTTTCGCTTAAAATTCGATGGAAAGTTGGCCATATTTTAACGCTGATAATCAACACACAAACAGATAAATGGTGTGAAAAACTTAAGCCGCGACATCCGATTATCGGACGTAGCATTTTCAGCGAGAAATTTCCTAGCACTTCGAGCTTTGTGCTCCAGCTGATTTTTATATCATTGCCGAAAATAGACTCAACCTTATAAGGCTTTTGTTGAGTGATTTGTGTCGATTGGTCAGACACATTTGTTGTTTGGACTGATTGTTGTGTTGACAAAGGCTCAATCTTGATTGGTGGAATTTGAGACCATCTGCCAATCACAAAACACATGGGAATAGTTAATTTTACACTCGGCACTTCTAGCACCCTTGGGTCCCCCAACATTATTTTTACGATTAATTTCAGCGTCCGCTAGTGTGTATGACAGCGTTGGAGCAATTGCAGTGTTGTGTTATTGTGACATTCCTTAGTTTCACTGAGCCGTGGCGTAGTATTCACCGACGCTCACCTTTCACTTCTTCTCTTCCTCGCAAACAACATGGATCTCCAATCTACTCTTCCTTGCTCCACGATATTTCACGAATTACAAACTGTCCATGATACTGGATTTTTCTATTCGCTTCCCTCGCTCGAAGACGATTGGGCTCAGGTAAGCTTCGTACGTGAGTTCTGTAAAAGAGTTTGTTTAGTTTAGCCAGCGTGCATGTGGCCTTTTAAACGAGGGCTTTGGACGCTGAAGCGATAATTTGGCGATTTATTGCACGAACTCGTATATGTTTACTTCATTTCGTATTACTTGTAAATTTCATTTTCGCGCTCGAAATCTCTGCTACACAATGTCGTGGGTTTTATTCTTTCTTTACAGACAAGGCTTGAAATGGATCGTTATCTCTGTCCTGAACCCTCAACTTTGGAAAGCAAAGATTCAAACTTAGGCAATCCCGTTCCGTGGAATGAGTTTTTGCTGCAACCTTTTGACGATTCAAATTTTCCATTTGGCGATGACTGGGATATCAAACCAATAGATTTCAGTGCTATTGCTACATTTCCATCCGTGCCTACGGTTCTTCCAGAAACTCCAACGGAAACAAAGCCGTCTATGGAGCTCCCCGTTAAACCTTTAAAGATCAAATTACCAAACCCGGCAGGCTGCGAGGAGATTAGCAAAATTCCTAAGCCAGTTTTACCACTAACACCACCGAGCTCGCCAGAATCTCCTTTGCTACTGTTCAATAATTCTCAGCAGCGAGCGAGCAGACCTGTTTCGCGGTCGCCTCGCGCGAAAGGTGGAAATAATGGCGGCAGGGCAAACAGCCCGAAAGACAAAGACTCCGAAAGCAAACGGAGAGTACATCGCTGTCAGTTTAGTGGATGCCGTAAAGTTTATACCAAGAGTTCGCATCTGAAAGCTCATCAGCGTACTCATACGGGTGAAAAGCCTTACCGGTGTTCATGGGATGGTTGCAATTGGCGCTTTGCTCGTTCAGACGAACTTACTCGGCATTACAGAAAACACACGGGAGCTAAACCTTTTAAATGTGTTCATTGTGATCGCTGCTTTTCACGATCGGATCATCTAGCTCTACATATGAAAAGACACGCGTAGGTAGAAGAATAATTTTAGGTATATGAATATTGCAATTTGGAATTCATTGGGCTGCCTTTCATTCAAACGAATTGCAATTGGCATCAATAATTCACAAGAAAGACCTCAGGTGTCCGAAATGTACTGCAACACGAGTACACGAAATTCGACGAACATGTGATTTCTTCGCATGGTCAGTTGCAAAGGGTTTGTAACGGTTCGAGTGACGTTATATTTACGTGGAAGAAGGCAGTTTTGGAGGAACTGTAGACGAAGCGACTTCGCTTTTTTAGGCGCCAAGAAGAAAAGATTATTAGCATAAGGGAAATGAACGCCGCAAAGCAAGATCTCCGATGGGACTAATTTTCAATCCAGGGATAGTGCATTTATTAAACTCCGAATGAAAGTCAAAGCACGATTTTCGCCACAAGAAACTTCACAAAAAAAGAAAGAAAACATATTAAAATGTACGCGAACTTACGTCCAAATTATCAAAATAGCCTCGAGGTTAAAATCAGATGTAAACATATTTTAGATTCGTTCATGGTTTACCGTGCAAGCGTTATAAATTCATGATAGAACAACTAAAAAAGAGAACATATAAGTGCCTCCATAAATGGACAAAATCTATGATGTATATACGAGCTTATATAATTTTGGCAACATTGTATGTCCAAGACAAGGAAATTAGTGTACAGATATTAAAATTGAAAAGGAACATTCTTGATTTAGTCAAGTGTGTTTTCTTACTAAGGCTACGACGGACTTTTTATTTATTGTTACAACTTGAGCCAGATGTTTTTTCCGTCTAAAATCGTACGTCGGTATTGTTTGCTGAAAGGAAATCGCTTTTTCTGGCTGACGGGTTAGATAAAGCAGTCTGGATCCTGTGCGATGGAGATTGTGTTTATTGAGTGACATTCATGGTTAGAATATTGGCTGCAGAGATCAGAAAAGGCATTTCAAAGCACTAATCTTCTTATTCTCTTCAACAGTCTCTGTCGCCTTACAATGGCAACGAATTTAATTCAGGGCCAGTACATTTTAATAACAGCAGCGCATTAAATTGCTGCGCTTAAAGGTTTTCACACTTCTTTGACACAAGAAAGTGTTATCGAATTTACATGTATGTTTACTTTCCGTGAAACGGGGAATCTGCCTTCTGACTCGAACGTAATAAAAACAGTGGCCTTGCGGTAGAGATCGCTTTAAAAAAGCGGTTCAATTTATTTCTCATATCTTCAAAACCACAATAGAGTTTTTTTTTTCTTTTTCAACACTTAATTTTTTCCTGTGGATAATGCGTGGCCGATAGCATGAAATCACTGGTTTGAAATCGACGATGATATCAATTTCTGAAATGCGATCTACCAATTTTTAGCGATGACAAATTTTTTCTTGGCTCGCACGATCGTCCTGGCGTCCAATCATTTTTCTTTCTTTCCAAAGACAAAGTAACTAATTTAAAATGTGTGCAGCTGGGATCCTTTTCATTAAACTTTAAAGTAATGCCTTTTTCGAGTTTCATTCGCAACTCTTTGATACGAAGGATATTATTTCTGAACCTTAAATTTGGAAGGATTACAAGAGTGTTCTGATATTGGCACTTCGAGGTCTCCGATCAGCTACCACAACGCGCGCATTAATTTTCACCCTGCAAAATTGCAAAAGTTCCTTTGATGTTGTATTTTGTTGAGAAAAATGTTTAGGTAATGTCGTAACTCTTGCATGTGTACTGCTTTAGTGTCTTCGTCAGAAATTATTTATGCTCGCCAAAAGTCAAAATTTCTTCCAGAACGCATCCTAATGAATCGGTCCACTGGATTTCTTCCGAGTTTTGAAGAATTTTGACATTGTCTCTAAGCTGTCAAAAACCTTTTTGGTCTTTCAGTTTAATTATCAATGGCGGTACAAGTTCATTACAATGTTTTTAAAAATGTCCCCTGTAATTGCTTGCATACAAAGGATGTTCTTTTGGCTAATGAGGACTTGGTCCATTTCCTTGATCAGAAAACATTGTTTTGTTTATTTTATTTTTTAAAAATGATTATGCTATGCTTTCAGAGGCACAGCGATCTTAAGTTCCTCGATACCGTTTATCATCTTTGGTTCGTTTTGTTTTCATTAGAACTTCCTTTTAAAGCTCCAATAAAGAAATCAATTTATTTAAAAATGTCCCTAGTTTTATGAAATTTAACGAAATGCAGTTTAATAGAGGGCTTGTGATGCATTTTAATTGTTCAGACTAACTTTACAGGCGGAGTTTATAATTCCGGCTGGATCGATTATTGATTACCAACAAAGCTATTCAATTTGAAGCAGAACATAAAGTGGTTTTCCCCCGAGGTCGAACAACTCCACAACGCTTTCCTTCGCTAATTACTAACAACAAAGAGCAAGGCAGAAATTTTTTTTATGAAACTGTGAACCAGTAATGTAGCAAATGAAGCTATTTTGATATTTTTTTCAGCTATGTTGGATGCATTTTCACAGTGTGTCATCACTGAACAGACACAACAGTATTCCATCAAATTACTAAACGTTTTCGCTTCTTTGAAGCACATCACAGCCGTAATAACACCGTTTTCCCACGATCCTTAAACCGCTGTTTCGCTAGACTGAATCTTTTGTTTTGTAATGGTTTATTCGGCCTATTCTTATTGTTTCTTGGATCAGTGCTGCAATGAGCCTACAGTGGATTTACAGAAATATCTACATCAATTTTATAATCGCCCCCAAAAAGAACATTTTTGACCCCCATTACTCGTTTCTCCAAGGTGTTTTCGATCGATTGAACTTTAATGACTCCTTTCAAAAACACAGAGATGGGAGTTAATTAAGTAGAGTTTGAAAAACCCCTCACTATATAAAAGCAGTTTTTAGCTAGGAGCTTATTTGTGCAAACATCAGCCCTTTAAATAGATGACCTCAAGTCAACAAATAACAATTGACTAGTCTAAGTTTACACAGGAAGACCTATTTCTTTCATGCTTGGAATCATTATGAGAAAATCAATTGGTTTATTTCTCTTCAATGCAAACAACCTTTTCAAATGATGTTGATTAAAGTTAGTTTGTTATACAGTCCTCCATTGCAAAGTGAATTTGATTGATTTAGGTTTTTCATCAACTTTCATTCGAGACCTGATTAAAAAATCCACTACTAAAAACAAACTGATCAAAAATCCCTCTCTCAACTTTGTTTCTTGCTAAAATTCATATCTTCTTGGTGAACACTTGTTTAACCAAGGGATTAGTGGTTTTTATGAAACTAACTAAATTTGATTGCCTGCCATAATAAGATGCTTTGTTCAATATTTATTTCCTGCATTACCTACAAGATAATTCAGTTTTAATTAGAACCTGCACAATAAATCCAAGATAGCAAACTTTTCATTTCCTGCCAATCTATAATCCTGTGGCAGATTGTTGAATATGATTGTATGTCTGTCTGTTTATTTGTTGACACTTAAAAATATTTGGATTTTAACTTGCAATGTGTTACATTTTATGGGATGACACTAGAAATAGTCAGCCTTAGTCTGGCAGCAAAACTTTTGTTTACATTTTGCGAGAGCCCATGAGCTTCACTTCCCCTGGTAGCCCTTTAAACCCACATTTCTTCAGAGAATTAGTGGAGAGAATTTTCTTAAAATATCAGTATTTTCATGTGGTGATCATTTTAATAATTTTCACAATCTTTTCTCTTGATTTATGAATATTGGGTTAGGATCAATTTTGGTTTCTGGGAAACTGCAGACCTCCCCTAAGCCAGCATTAACACTTACTTCTCCCTTAGTGCAAAATGTTGGCTTAGGGGAGGGGTAGGTGGGCAGTTTCCCAGAAACCAAAATTGATCTTGTTAGGAGAAACTTGAAGTTGGTCACTCTTTGGACTTACACATTAAAGGGTTAACTAAGGTATAACCCTTCTCAAATGGATAGTGCCATCTTGACATCTCCCATTTTTCATGTCGGGGTTTGGGGGGGGCAGGTATTTAGGGTTGTAAGGGAGATGAGGAAGCTAGTACCCCAAGGCCACCAAATTATACTTTTTTTAAAAGCATAAGCTCCTGCTTACAATTTTTCCTCAGAAAGAAAATAAGTTACAAAGCAATTAAAATTACCTGTCCAGAGTTTTGCCACTGTTTGTTTAAATTATGATTTTTTTTTAAGCAGAGGGGGTTGCCAGTCACCAAAATCTTTTCTTTTTTTTCTTGCATGATTAACAGACTACAACAGGAAAGTACTGCTCAATAGGCTTTGTTTTAATGGTAACACTATAACTACATAACAATTATTATAACCATATCTGTCTCTGGCATCATCATGAATTCATGGAGGTTAATCTGAGTTAAGAGTTTTGTTTGTTTTTATTGAAGAGAAAGAGAAAACGGTTTGTTGTGTTTTGTTTTTCTCACACTGTTGGAGGTCGGTGTTACAAGTTTCCTTTCTCCAGCTGTTGAGTATCAGTTATTAATACATAATTATCAGGCTTATTGTGATCAAGCTTAAAATGAACAAAAAGTTTAAAATTCCTTGTGAGCAAATTGTACAAAGCAAACAAAACTGCATGAAAGGCATAAATTTGTTAAATGGATTTTTAAATTCAGTTTATGAAATCTAGGAATTCACAAACAGTCTTAAGCCCGAGTTAGAAATTATATCTGAGTTATTTCTTCAAAAACTTTATATCAGGCTGCAAAATGGTAAATTATTTAGGACATTGTTTACACATAGCTGTAAGGGATTCATTTTGCTTATCATGTGTGAGAGGGTTTTTATATCTCAGATACCATGGTTTGATTTTCAAAGGCAGACTGATTAATTGTCAGATAGAACTTTGATGTCTTGGCTGTTAACAGATTTGACAAACTATCACATTTCCACAGGTAAGAAAATAGGTTAAATGTTTGCAAACAAAATTTTACTTTAATGTTTCTTTGGATCTGTACAGTGAAGCAAGTAAAATTTTGCAGATTAGATTTGAATATATATAGTAAATGTTGATCAAACCAGCCTTAATATGATACAAGCCAATCTGAGTATAAGTGAGAGAAATTTAAAAACAGGCCCTCAATACGAACCAAAGAGGATAAAAGAAGACTATTGAAATGATGCTGTTGAGCAGTATAGTCAGTATTCTTGTGTACTATTACTAAATTATTAATCTCTTGAGTTTGTTGTTAAATTCCTTAGTGTGACGATGATAATCAAGTGAAACAATACTTTAATTTTCTCCGTTAATATTAAAATAGACCATAAAGTAGACCACAGATAACAATAAAAAATAACAAATTTGGAAGACACAGGATGGTGATCACAGGACTTCTGTCTTGAAGCTGTCAGACTATCTGTGTGCCTTGACAATGGAGTGGTGGTGGGGGAGGGGGTGGGATGTTATTAATCAAGAGAACAGATGGCCTTTACTAGATACTTTAATCCAATGATAGGATATCCTTACCCCCTCCCCCTGCATTTTAACACTAGTCCTGTAATCAGATTATAAGCTAAAGCAAAGCAAACTTATCCCAGGGAATGTATTAATACTGAGCAAGTCATATAATCCTGTTACTAAGCTGATGTTTCTTCTTTGCTGATCATATTGCTTCAGAAAACTTTAATCTCCCAATTAAATAAAATACTAAAAATACATAAAAAAATACTATCAGGTTCTTGTCATATCTGTGGTGCAATGCAATGTGTCGCAGATGTGGTTTGTAAATCAGGTTTTGCTGCATATGTGAGCCCACCTTACATTTTATCACTTTACAAAGCAAGTTTTATTTGTGTTTGAATTCAATGTTGGTAACATCCATAACATTTTCTGGGTGACTTTTAAGAGCACTATATTAATGCTATAATCCTACTCAGCCATGTGCTGAGGGCTTCAGTTAGTTATAATTAAAAAATATAATAAAAATATTAGTGTCTTATCAGATCCTCTGTCATATTAATGGGCAAATTTTATTTACCAACACTAGTCTCAGTTACCCTTGATCAAATTTGAGACTGCCCTAAGAGACATAAATTTGTGATTTTGTTGTAATGGAAGAAGAGAGGTGAGTGGAGACTTTGTTAAGAGATCTTAAGAACTTGAAACTCAAAGAGGATTGGATCAGGAAATGATATCAAAGCTTATATTGGCAGCCTGTGCATTGAGAGGCTAAAAGTTCACAGGCTGCCCAAACACATACACACAAACATGTTTTTGGTTTCACTCTTATTATGATGCATAGACATATCATCATATTATTTTGTTCCCTGGTAAACCAACAAATTTATGATTCATCTGACACAGCTCTACTGGATCGCCTTTCAAATTCTAGAAAAAGCTTTTTCATTTGGTTATAACATGCACAACATTGCTTTATAGATATGCTCCAAATAAAAAGAACAAATGAGAAATATTTCATCAATGATACGCCCTTTTCTTGAATGATCCAACATATCATTGTTTACATTCAAATGCAATTTAGTCGAAAACAATTGAATGCTGTTTACTGCAAAATGTTGAATGCTTGTATGTAAAATACTCAATTAAAGTATTATAGTTGAATACATCTAACAAATAACATTTTTTCCCCAAAAAAACTATTATATAATATTCAGTCACGTTAAATCAGTCTTGACTAGCTACTTGTTAAAAGAATTATGGTCAAATTTTAGGTGAATGCAAGACCTTATTTCCTAAAAAAAGAATATGATCAATAAATTAACTGCATCATCTGCACTTTAACACATAGTTTTTCTGGAAAGTTGGAGATGTATTTATCACCTTCTCAACTGTCTCTACGTACTAAATGTATCCCATTTCTTTGTCACAGTATTGGATTGGCATGGTGAAGAGGCCACAAAGCAATTTTATAAGATAAGTGTAAATTGGGTATTTATTATTAAATAAAAACTGTTTACTATCAAATTACAGCTGACTGCACTAATTACACAAACCAAAATTTTGATTTGCATACAAATTATTGCTAACAGTTTATACCTGTCATTAAGATATTGAACTTATTTAGCAGTGCAATTAAAAAAAGCCTAGTCATTTTTCAAAAAAGTACCCTTACTAATTTCCATAACTCTTTTACTCAGCTAGGGTAATTTTGATTCTTAGTTTTAGCCATTTTTGCCAAGAATTCTTCACGATGGAGTTTTTCTGTAATACCTAATAACAAACGTTGCTGACTAAAAACTTTTTGTTTTCAGCCTACTCATCTGTAACTTGTTTTTCTGGTCTTTAATTCTATTTTCAGCAGCAATCAAAATCTAAATTTTAAAACAGTAAAAAAAAGGCTAAAAGACTATTTTTAAAAAGGATTTGTCCACATGAAAATGGAAAACCAAGAACAAAATAATAACATTATATAAGAATGGCTATTTTATAATTATTATAACTATTTAATATTATAAATCTGTAGGAATGTTCTGTGTTTGGAGGGTAGTTTTAAAGTACTGCAAATTAATTTAATAAGCATGTTTGGATAGAAATTGATTGATTGGTATATGTACCACTATTTATGCTTTTCAGGTGGCTAAGAAGTGTACTAATCTTTAACAATCAATTTCAGAAGTACAAAATGACATTTTTTAACAGTGATTAGTTAAATCATGCTCCCCGCAACTTTTAAGTCCCACTGAGCAAGGCCAGATGATTTGACTAAATTTATAAATAAAATGAAGCAGTTCTCTATCTTGCATTAAAAAACACTGAAGTGAATCAGAAATGACTACATAGCGATAACTATAAGCTCCAGTAAACAAACAACTCAGAAGTGCAGTCAGCAGAAAGTCACGTAGCACTGATAACATCATTAAATTGCTGAAAACAAACTACTTAAATTCTTTTGTTCCCAATCTTGTTATTAATGATCCGTGTCTTGTTTTTTGGTGGATTTAACAATTATGCTGCTTTAGTTTTATGACTGTAAATATAAAGTTTATCTGATAATAAAGTTTGGTAACAGAGGGGATATTTGAAGAGATTAAACAAATCTGTTGGTAAACAAGCAACATCCAAATAGTTGGATATTGTGTTGGGAGTGACCACAAATTCATTTACTTAACAATTAGTCGCCGAAGGCGACGTGAATATTGGCGAATAGACACCAAGACGAAGTCGAGGTGACTATTCGCTGATATTCACGTCGCCTGAGGCAACTAATTGTTTTAGTATAATTACATTGATGATTATTCAAGAAAATAAAATTATTGATAAATTTCTGACTCTGAAACATCAAAAAATCTGGCTGCCATTTTGAAAACTGCTAGCATTTAATGTAATAATCACCGCACAGTGATTATAGCAGGATAAAGCGAAGCTCCTAGCCAATCACGGCGCTCTATTTCAATCATCTTCAATGCAATTATACTAAATCACAATAGTGTATACATCGGCAGCTGAAGGCAATAATGCAAAAGGGCGTGACAGAATTGCAATTAATCAACAGTCGAGAAGGGAAATAATGGTAGTCTTTAGAGTAGAGCCTAAAATAATAAGCTAAGAAATATTTCAAGACATGTAAATTTTAATTCAAGTAAAATAAAGCTTCAAACACAACTGATTCTTTTTTACTTCAGGTTAACTTAAGGCTATTTCCCCATGCAACATAATTAAGATTGATTGACATGTTTTGCCTTTCTCAAAGCTCAAGAAACCGAAACTAACTGCAAGTCAGCTAAGTCGGTCATAAGGATGGTTTTCAAGTTGCTTGAAAACTTTCTTGAATCGTTTCAACTTTCCGACTTTAATGAGATGCAAAATAAAGTTACTTGAGATTTTACTTAGGCCTTATGACATGAATTTTTGGTTAAGTAAAACTTAGCAGTTCTTAAGTCTTACTTAACAGCCTATTGTAAAGACAACCTATAATAATAATGCAAGTGGAGGTTACGGGTGTAAGATCTTCAAAGTTGAGCTTGATCAATGAGCCTATTCTCCTCAAGGATAAAGGAGGCTGCAACAAGTTTAAAATACATGTATATATACAAGCTGCTATAAATAAACTTCGTAGGAAAAAGCCTCTTTCAGGGAGAATGAAATTAAATAAAACAATGCCAAAATTTAGCAGGTGAAAAAAGAATAAGATAGATAGTGTCATGATCTACGTTGTTTATTTAAATAGACCTGATGTTGCTCCCTATTATATAACTGTTTATTTATTTATTTATTTATAAACATTATTTATACAGAAATTCCAGTTCAGCATAGCTGGTTTAAATGGAGATCTGTGCAACAGAAAACAAATAAATAATAAAATATAGAAATAAAAGCAAAAAGTCATTCGAAGAGCTCATGAAGGTGGAAAACTAACTAAAATGATTTAGATATTTCTTGACTTTCAGTTTAAAACTAGTGAGAGACTGATCATGGCGTAAGTTACGAGGAAGAGTGTTCCAGGATTTGGCGGCATTGTACTTGAAAGATGTTTGAAATTTAGTAGTCCTGGCAAGGGGCAGGCGGATAAGGTCTTTGTTCCCAGTGTCGTAGTTATGGATCTGCTCCGAGGAGTGGAAGTCGTCTAATAGATAAACAGGAGCCAAGCCACTGATACACTTATAGACCTGTATGCACCTCTGGTGTTCTCTGCGGCATTGTAGGGATGGCCATTTCAATGTTTGCTGTATATCAGTATCGGTAGCCTTGCGACCCGCAATTATTCCTGCAGCTTGCTTGAGAAGACGGTCAAGGTAGTTCTTATTTCCCTGACCACAACCATCCCACACAACTGTTCTGCACAGAAGGCTTTATGTTTTTGGTTCTCTTGCCTTTCCAGTTAAAAGTCCATTTCATTATGCTAGAAAACTGAAACTATGCAAGGGAAAATAGAACCATATTTTTCACTCAAAGGGAAATGGCTAGACAGCCTTGTGGTGTAAAAACCACAAAATTTAATCCATGCTTGGATTAAAGTGTTTTGGGACACTTAAATACAGCATGATGGTTCTGGTTAAATTTTATCCCTGTTTCAAACTAATTATTATTCATTAGCATACCCAAAAACAGAGGAAACTAAAATTTGGACCAACTGAAGGAAAAAATTCAGCCACAAAATATGCAAATCTCAGGTTACTAGTAGAGTCTATTTCGTGCAACGTATATTTGTCTGGTAATTAAATATATAGTTGTCTAGTGCACATTCTCAAGACAAGGATCAGTCCATTGCAATGTGGAGATGCATTTTGGAATTCTCCGAAATGTTAACAAGACTCTTAGTGAAGAGAATCCTTACATTAATGATAATAATAATAATAATAATAATAATAATAACAATAATACTGTTATTTACCCTTGACAGCACTTTTAATTTAGCACTTATGCTAGTGGGGCTGAGCAAATGCATGAAACAATAATCAATAAAAAATAAGATTCCCAGCTGGTAGGAGGCAAACCAGCTTGCCATTTTACAAACATGGCCGAAGATTTGAACTTGGGACTACCGTGTACAAATTCAGCTAGTGGTCAGAGTGGGACTTGAACTCGAGACCTCCGAATAATTAGAAGTCCAGTGCTCTAACTGCTCGGCCAAGCTTCCTCTTGATTATAGCTCAACAAAGGCTCTGATTAAGAGCAACTGTCTAGAAAATGAGCATGGCCTAACAATAACAGATCAAATTTGCTGATATATACGTTAAAAAATGCACCAAGAAAAATTGGCATGTTCTCAGATGAATGCTTGCTTATAACTTTCAGAAAAGCAAGTGCTTATAGTAAAAATAAATGCCTTTTTATTGATATAATTTAGTCCTTATTTTAGTGATTTAATTAATTTTTTAAAACTCATCTTCTTAAGGTCACTGACCAATATGTATCCATGTGTTATTTATACAGTAGCCTCTTCCTGGAAAGAGAAAAAAAAAGGCTTCTGGATGTTATCCTTATACATATACATTGAATGTTTGAACAGTCAAAATTCTATTAAGCCAGTAAGCCACAATGGTGACCAACACCCAGTTTCTTCCAGCAATAACGTTGCCTGATCAAACATACAGATCATAAGAAGGAATGAAATGATCACCAAAGATGATTCAGAAATGTATGGAAGTTTGAACAAATTCTGGAGCAGTTTAGGATTTTGGGAAACTGCCCACCTACCCCTCCCCTAAGCCAACATTTACACTTACACTTATGTTGGCTTTGGGGAGGGGTAGGTGATCAGTTTCCCAGAAATGTAAATTGATCTCAAATTCTCTCAAGTAGTACCATAGGAAATGTATGAAGAACAGTGAGGAGAATATGGATGTTGATACTGGGGCTTTAAAGGGGTTCATTTCTGCAACCCTATTGTGGCTACCTCTCCCCAACAGCCACCTTGTAAATTGTCCCAGTGGTACGTCCATCTTCTCGAAAATTACGTTGAAAGTGGGTTTTTAATTTACTGTACTAATATCAAGGCTGTGGTGTAAGAAAAATTGAAGGGAGCCCATTGTCTTGAACTTTTGAAACCTAAGGTGCCCAACATATAGTTTCTATGAACAAAATTACAATTTCCCAATTGCCCGCTGGCAAAAGTTATGTTTCACAGGCCACCAGGCACTGCTTAAACACAGCCTTGAGTATTAACTTACTTTGTGGGAAGAAGCCAACAGGTCCGGTGACACAAGCCCTCTATCTATACTCATCGCCACAATCACCTGTTGTTTCAAACAAATCTTCTCCTTTACGGAGGGTTTGTTCTAGTTTCTCCACATCACTTGTGGTAAGTTTGAGATCAAGAATTTTCATATTACTTTCAATATGCTCTGCTTCAGGTACTCCAAACCTGCACCCAATAATTATCCCAGCGACTTCTGGTTTATCTAAAATGTAGCGACAAGCTACATTGGCTACGGTGCTTTTGTGAGCCAACGCAACGTCCGACAAGTTAGACAGAAGGTCTTGAAATTGTTCCCAGGTACCCCAGGCATCAATCATTTGCTTATACTTTGCAAGAGATGCCGTCTGCAGTTCAGATCTCATGATTGGCTCTTTTGCATTGAGATATCTTTCAGATATTAGCCCTCCACCCAATGTGCCATATGCTAAGAGCTTTATTCCATGCTGGCGACATAGCTTGACCATCTTTGACTCTGGCCGTCGATCAATGATTGAGTATTGCACTTGATTGGTAGATATGGGTATTTCCCTTTTGAGAATTTCCTGTAGATGTCTCGTGTTAAAGTTCGTTAGTGAGAGCTCTCCAATTAATCCTTCCATCCTCAGTTCATTTAAATAACAAAGTGCATCGATGTAACGACTATCTGAGTAATCCCACCAATGAAATTGCAGCATGTCCAGCTTTTCAACACCCATCCTTTTCATTGCAAGACGCACATGTCCTTTGGTGATTTCTCTTGATAGGGGCTTACCTTGCTGTGGAACCCATTTAGTTAATGCTGAAATCAAGAGTGTCAAGTAAAGTTTTCTCACTGAAAAATTAACCTGATACACTAAAGAAGGCCAATAAATGCAAATTGGTCACTCAAGGAACTTCACAAGTGAGACTGCTACCATTAGGAGCTGTTTTCACGGGAAAAGTAGGTACATCCAGAAACACCCAAATCCACCCTCCCTACCCCAAATACTTCCTCTCCATCTCAGACGGATAGGTGAACCTCACTGGCAATTTTTTGCAGCTCGTGTTAGTTTCAGGTGAAGCTTTCGACTTTACAGGAGGGAAGGGTAATATTAACAACAACAACAACAACAATAATAATAATAATAAAAACAGTGAAGGAGAGGACCTTATTGACGTCTTGAAAGAATGAGAGATTTAATAGAACTTTCTAAGGGGTAACCACTCTAATACTTTGCTTCTAGAGAAATTCTACGCAGTAAATCTCTTTCGTTTTGGGCCAATGCACAATCAGAGGCGAGGGGAGCCCAAAGAATACATATAAAGATGGTGATAATTCGTCAAAAACTACCCGTGCGCTATTTTTCTACCACTTCGGGTCGTTTATGTAATTAACTAACCCTGAACTTTCCTTCCCACTTCTTCACCCCGTTCAGTTTTTAAATCTTCTAAAAACTCGCCGAAGATGTCCTCTGCAGGTCCGTAGATGTCCGCCATATCGAAAGTTGTCAATCCTGCGTCAAAGTAGTCCACCATTGCACGCGAAGCCTTGTTCACGTTGATTGGACCGTGTTGCCCCGAAACCTGCCACATCCCATTCAAAATCCGGCGGATTTCCAAGCCATTTTTAAGGCGAAAAAATGGAACTCGCCCCATTATTTTGGTTCCGCTCAAAACTGTAAACGTGAAGAAAATCACACGCCTTGCTAAACAAAATGGAGTCGTAAATTTAGGGCCAGTCTTTTAACCTTGTCCCGAACCCGACGTCCGCCTGGGTCCAGATCGCGCAAAGACCCTTTCCCTTGTCACGCAATAATTCTCTCTAGAAAAAAAAAACGATTCTCACCCCCTCGCTTGCTGATTTTAGTCGAAGTTAATCGATGTTGAATATCGCTTACTGTTGTACTAACTCCTCTTATTAACCATAATAAAGGTATTTTAGATTTCGTATAATTCCAGTATTTTTTTGATATTCACCGGAAATAGTTTTGACCGGAAGTACAATTTGTTGGGGAACACGACGATCCGGTTGCTAGGAGACTGCTGTACGCCTGGAAAACTGAAAAATTATTTACTCGAAGTTCTCATTCAACAACAGTTGTTTAGTACCAACAAGTTTAATACTAAGTGAACTTGGACGATATCCACAAGTTTTTGAGATAAAAGAAAGAAAGTTTGAATCTCCAGTTAAACATTTTGAAACTTTTTAAAAGAAGCGTGCTCCAGACCAAATTACGAGCGAGAAATGCTAACGAACGCTGGAAGATTCATTGACAGAAATCCTGGAATTATTCCGGTAAGTCTGTCTTCTTTTAGGCCTTCTAACGTTATTTTTGTGTGTAAAGTTTTTCTGAACATAAGCTTAAGGACTTTGCTGGAAGACACAACCTTACTTTTAATAAAAGTGGTGACTCGATCCGACTTTGTCCTACTGGATTTTTATGTTTAGAAATCGAGCACTCTGTTCTTTTACAGGCAGGAAAGCTTTTTGATGTTAGTGGAGAAACGGCCGGAGATTGCTTACAGATAGCACAACGGGTAAGAGACTTGATTTGACTTGAGATTTATACTTGTAAATCAAATCGCTCTTTGAAAGACATGACGATGGGTTCAGGATGTTGACAGAAAGGAACCGGCAAACCTAATCTATCGATCAAAGACAACCTTTTTGTTTCAGGTTGATAAAGAAACACCTTTTCTCATTTTGAAACTTCTTTTTAGCCTTTAAGACCAGAGGCAGTGAGAAAGTTTAGAGGGACAACTCAACCGGGAGAAGGAAAAGAAAGAGTGTTTTACGGAAGAGCAAATGATCCAAATATTGCTTCACATATCAACCATGGAGTCAGCACAAGAACCTCGCTTGTGGTTTGTATTATTTATTATATTTATGATCTCGTGCGATCGTAAACGTTCTTTTGATTTCTTTAGACGCTAGTTTTTATTGTAGCGAAATTATCACCGGAAAACTAACGGCTTATTGCATTTGATATGTATGTATAGCATGTTTTGGTTACAGTTCAAATTTATATGCAAATTAACATCTGTTCTAATTTAAGAGAGAGAACGATTCTGAGACAAAAATCTTTAACAATTATCCTTTTTGTCTACTAGTACAGAGTACACGGTGAAAGCGTAGATTAATTTAGGCTCTAATTTTTGATTTCGTTTATAATAGTAAATTGCAATATTTATTTTTTCAACAATAAATCAAATAGAGGAATTCCCAATTGAAAGTTAAAAGTTTTCTTTTCAGAACCAATATAAAAAACTCTTACAAAAAGCTAAATTCACTGACATTTGAATTTTTCAGTTTAAAGTTAAATATAGACCATACTACTTTTTTTTCTCCACAGGCTGGGGATCTTGTTAATCCAACACGGAAAAGCCTTTTTTCACAAAGGATGCTAGACAAAAAAGAAAGTCTTTATGCTAGCAGAAAGAATGCACCTCTAGGTAATGCAATTAAGTCAATTTTGTCTAAGTTATAATATTAATTTTGCTAGCATACTAGCAAATCCCCCCCAATTAAGTAACCCCCCCCCCCCCAACCCACCCCAATGGTTGAACCATGCTGCAAAATCACAAAACCTATTTGATATGGTCTCAGGTAGATCAGATAGTTATGATTATTAATTCTTGTCCAATTTACCGTTATATGTAGGTCACTGTCATGATCAGAGTCCTGGATTACCAAAGGGTGTTGGTCCTACTGATGTCATGTATGGAGTTAAAACAATCAAAGGTATAGAGTCTGTGCGCGGCGGCCATGTTGGAGGAGTAAACAATAAAAATATTTTTGCAGGAGAATTAAACTTTTTCCCAAAGGAAAATAGTTTTATTGTTCTATTCCTCCAACATGGCCGCTGGGCACATACTCTATTATAAGCTGTATTTATATCTGAAACATTTAAAAGTGACATTTTTTTCAGTCAGTTCCCTGGAATCCACCCCGGGAGGGGGGGGACTCCCATATGAAAGGGGAGGGGATGCTCGTCGGCTCGTTTAGGGGCGTAAATTTCAGATTATGGTCTTGCTTAGGGTGTTCTGGGCAAAACATCATTATATTTAGCCGTAAAGGTCTCTTTTAGGGTTGTACTTGAATATTAAAAAATTATATATTTTCAATTTGTTTTATTTACTCAATTCATGTAATCAAAGTTTAAAATGATTGCTTTTAGAAGTCAAAAAAAGGTTGGGCCATGCGCAGATTGGTCTCCGTTAGGGGTTTAATTAAAAATTTCTGAGTTAAACCGTGCTAAGTTTCAAACCAATATTATTTTGGAAATATTATTTGTAGATGGAAGTGCTGGTGAGATGGTGAATCCTGCTAAGACTGCAGTTCAAGTAAATGAAGAGTCTATGGAAGGAAAAGATCTTTACAAATTCAGTCACAGTGATTATGAAGTTGGTAAGTCAAAAATAATATCATTATTATATAACATTTTGTCAGACCAAAGTGAATTAGTTGATTATTAACTAATTCTCAGTTTCCAAATCCTACAACAAGAATTCTGAAATGAAGCCTTTTCGGCAGAGATCAAGTTTAAGTAGAACCTTGGTTTGCAGACACCTGTAAAATATGGAGACCTGGCTGTCATGATGTACATATATCACAGTATGCGCTTATTTTACTTGATTTCCAAAATTAGCTGTAGGCTCTTAGCCAATGAGAATCTTGACAGATAATGAGTACAATGTATAATAATAAAGAGTATTGCTGCTCTTGATTTTTTTAACCCTACAGCTGTATGCAGTTATCTGGTTACCTATACAGCTAAACAAATTATTCTTGCATTTCATAGGTGAAATGGTTGACAGAAAATATGACTGGAGTAGAATCCCAAAGGACAGCAAATTTGGTGTAGAAACACCACACAACAATGATGGCATTCAAGTCAGAAAAACACTCAAGTGGCTGCATGAAACACAACAGTAAGTTTGGATGATTGCTATAATTTATGTTATTTGACTACTATTATGCAGTTACTGACTAAATTTGGATTCAGAATAATTGTTTGCTAAAATAATGTTGTTTAGAGAGAAGAAGTGTTTCACTAAAGACCTTAATCTGGACTTAAGTGATTGCTAAGTTTAAAAGAGAGAATATAAAATAATACCATCCATAAATCTCTTGAAGCATCTCATTTATCAAACTTCTCACTGAATAAGTGGATGTAATTTAATGACAACAGGGAAAAGGCATCAAAAATTGTCTCCAAACGTGTTGATGACTTCCGCGAAAGAACCCAGCCTCAGCTCGGCAAAGTGCACGACCCAATCAAGGACACATTAAGAGTTCCTCCAGATCACACATTTGGGGTTATGGTTAAACCTGATGAATATGGAGCTGGAGATTTGATCCACATGAGGGTCCCAAGCAACTACTTGAGAGGACGGGACAAAGAAAGGGGTGTGCTAGCTGCAGTGCGACAACATCTGAAGAAGGCAAACTACCACAACTTTCATGACCTGAGGGCAGCATTTGAATATTATGACAAGGTACTATAGCACTTGGTGAAGGAAGGCTTACTGTTACAGACATCTTGGTGCAATGTTATTGAGTTAAAATCATGAAAAATGATTTTTAAAATTTGTCACTGATACTTCAAATCAAATTAAACCTTGCCTTATGACACAAATTGGGTATACATTAGCACAAAAATATTTTTTCAACTTTTAGGTTAGGGTTAGATCGAGTCTACTTGTAAGAAAGAAAGACAAATAACTATATTAAACAATTTTACATTTAAGCAGCTGAAAATTGGTCACTGCAATTTATTTAATACTCCCTCATATAGGATAAATCTGGTAAAATTTCATCTGCTGAGTTGCGTGAAGTTTGCATTCAGTTCAACCTTCCCGTAGAACTAGAGCTGTTAGAATCTTTGCTCTCTTACTGTGATGTTGACGGAGATGGACAAATAAATTATGAAGAATTTGCCAACTTCCTGAATTGGAAAGATAAGATGCCATCAGGTGAAATGCAAAGCACACTGAAGGAAGAAACATGTGAAGAAGAGGTAAAGGTGTGAGAGTGACCGGTCTTCATTTTCTCCTTACTATCATTTAAGATTATGATCACAAGAGATGAACTTACTTGATTGTTTATGTCTCATTCGTTACAAATGTATGGAAAACAGTGTCAAGAAAATGCTTTTTGATTTGGGGATTAATGTTATCATTGTGACACAGAGGGAGGGGAGGGTGGTGTATTCTAAAAAATAGACACCCTGAAAAACCTTCTTTTTCCCTTTTTACACCAGAAAAGTTAACAATTTTTTTTTAAAGAAGGTTAAGCCCACTCTCACTCCTAATCACAAAATGACAAAAAGTCTAATTAACAATTATTCCTTGAGCCCGAATGGGCTCTGAGTCAATAGCTATTGACTCAGAGGCCATGAGGGCGAGAGGAATAATTGTTTTAGTAAAATCCAACTAGTTGGTCAAAAATATCGAGACAAAACAACTTAAAGCAAGACTTTAATCCTTTTTTGCCGCCAAAAATCCGGCGCTTTTCGCTACTAGTGGGCTATAACATATAGCCTAGTAGTAGCTCAACCAATCAGAACACAGCATTGTTAATAGACCACTAGTAGGATTTTACTAACATTTGATAACTTGTTTCTGTCGCTACGACATTTTCACTAAAAACCTGTAGTAGAATGGCGAAGGCTATCACGTCTTCCCACAAAAATGACACTGGTTCACACACTACTAACACTTAAAAGAAAGTTTCATCCTTGTAGTTGTTCTCTTTTTAGAATCTAAAGGTCTCTAATAACTGGCAATATGATCATTCAAATTCTCACATCTGTGTCAATCTTCTCCAACAGGAAGAGGGACAAATGTCAGGTGAGAAAACACCTGAAAGACTTCAAAAACAGATTGACAAAGCTGTGGGTGGCTGGAAGACATCATCATCCCAGTTTAATGCTGTTGCAGGAAAAATCAGAACAAGTGGTGAGTAACTGGAACACAAAGTCTATGCAAGGTAGTTCAGGGGAGGGTATTGCATTAGCCTGTGAGCAAGCTCTCCGGGGCACCCTG
The DNA here is from genome assembly GCA_038088405.1 of Porites divaricata. NCBI lineage: Eukaryota > Metazoa > Cnidaria > Anthozoa > Scleractinia > Poritidae > Porites > Porites divaricata. The sequence continues at coordinate 3,912,003 of JBBMOI010000011.1, forward strand.
GTGGCAGGGCAGGAAAAGGAGCTTGCAACTATGTCTCTGGATATCTGCGTTGAAAAAGTCAATGCAAAATGCTGATTGGCGGAGATGACATTAGTAATGATGTCATTACCCTTGGCACATGTTTTTCAAGGTTTGTTTACATTCCCGCTTCATGCTGATTGGTGGAAATCTGACAGCTCAGTGGATGAGGAGCCACAGGGGAATTGGAGGTGGAATTCAAATTCCAGTGACGTAGTTGCAATAGCTCTCCTTCCTTTTCCTGCCCTGCCGCCAGAGTGCCCCGGAGAGCTTGCTCGCAGGATAGTCTTGCAAAAAAGGTATATCGCATTACTGACAATACTATTTCACTATAGGATGGCGAGCATATGGAGTACCAACAATAAGATCTGATTTGCCTGCACCAACAACAAGACGTGTGGCTGATACAACTGTAAGTGATGATTGATAACATAATATTAATTAATGTTTGAATTTGTTTTGTGGCTCTAAAACTTGCAAACAAAATAAAGCACTTTTTAACCCCAACCACACAGCTAATTTTGGTTAATTTCTGATTTTTTTTTGGCCACCAGCTATCAAATATAACTACCATCATAGTAAAATTAAGGAGGGTTTTCAACCTGATTTAAAAACTCTATTTTTCTATCCTGCGCATGCGATATACACTTAACACCACCACATACACATGTTTTCCCTAGTTTCAAATTTGTATTTCACAATGTGTTTTTTTTTCAGAACTATGGTGATGAATCAGATGCTTATGGCCTGATCAACCCATCAATCTACAGCAATCTTGGAGTTTATGAGAAAGATTTCTTTCAACCCAGAGACCAATATGAGGTAGTTAAGGCATCATTTAAATGAATAAGCTGAAAAATGTTGTTTATTACCTAGGCTGCATTTGATTGATTGTATTCCGGAATAAGAAATACATGAAAGTTTTGTTGCAAATCTCTTTTCCTATGATTTTTGGACCACTTAAACACTAGATACATCAGGTTTTTTTTATTTCAAGCAGATTTCTACATATAATGAAGATATTAAAAGTCAAAAGGTACAGGTGCGCATGAGCCAAAGGCCCAAACAGCCGGAGCTTATCTCGGTTTTCTTAGTATGAAGCATCCCTAGGAGTAGTGCTAAAAGCTCCTGGACGCGATGCTAGTCCATCACAGGTTTACCCCCCCCCCCCCCCCCCCCAGCAGTATGTCACTGGTACCCATTTATACACCTGTTCGAAGAGAGACAAAGTGGAGTAAAGTTCCTTGTCTACGGAAAAAACACGACAGGCAAGGCTTGAACCGCAATCTCCAGATCCGGAGTTTGAGGTGGAAACCTCTCTGCCAGATACGGCTCTTCACAATGTAGATATTGCAACGCATTAAAAGCCAAAATAAATGATTTGTAGTCAAGCCTTTGGTCCATTTAGTCTTGTTCTGGAATATGGTCTATTGAACACTCCCCAAACAGTTGGATAGCAGAGGTTTAAGAGTTGGAATTAATTAAGGAAATTGTTTGGTAGATCCGAAGAATCTTTGATGGAATTGGAGTTGAAATGACCACTGATGTATTTGAAAAGATTTGGGATCAAGCAAGTTCAAGACACCCTGCTGGACTGGTAAAGACCAAACACTTTTATAATTTTTTTTACTTTCATGTTTTACTGGCAACCAACACTTTTGGAATTCATATCATAATCTGTAATCCTTGTCTGTCACTTTTTCAGAAGGTATTTAAAATAATGCTTGCCTTTGGCTAAAGACCATGAAACCTGATATAACAATATTTCTTTTCCATTTTTCTCTGCAGGTCAGTGTAGAATCTTTCAGAGGCATAATGGATGAAGTCAATGCCCAGAAATTTGCTGAGAGCCAGGCAGTATGAGATGGAAAATCTCTCTGTTTTGCAAAAGTCAAACAAGATATTCATCACCTTTAACTTGACTTTAATCCAATTGTTTGGCCTCAATTTACAAGGAAAAGTAACTTATTTTTATAGTTAGTCCCCAAACAGCTGTTTTGGGAACATCCTAACTAGCTGAATTATTTGACACTGTTGGTTAAATTTAAAATTAATGGATTCAGAGAAAACTCAAAGTACAAAAAGTAATATGGCTGAAGCATTTTTATAATTATTAAAAGAAGAAATGTTCATGAAATATTTTCAAGTTGTTCCAGCTCTTTATGGCGACAAAATTTTGTGTACTGTAATCTTTGTTTAATAACCAAGCTCCTTGTATAAATTGTGTGAATTATATCTTTAGTTAGATTATTACACCTTTTAAAGTGTACTCACTGTTTGCTCAAATAAAATAAATTGAAGGGAAAAAACTGTTTTGTCTTTTTGGAAGCCCATATGTCTGTGAATTCACCCTCAGGGCAGGAAAGAATAAGACCTTTCAAGAGTAATAATTTTTGTCTTATTAAGTTCTGTTTCATCTCACAGACTTTACTTGCAGTTATATTTAAATGAAATACCAAAAAAGTGTAGCTTGTACTATGTTTCTAGGGATACCAAGGGTATTTATGCTGTAAGTTGTAATTTTTACATATGTGTACCTACTACACAACATGGAAGGGCAAGATTTATATGAATAATTATTATAGACTGTCCATCATCAGTTCATTTGTGATATTGACCATCTCAATAAATTTTTTAAAAAATTTACACCCTAATCTAAGCACATGCATCTTTTGCATTTGTATTTCCTTGGTGTGACAATTTAAACAGAACCTTTTTAACAGTATTTTTGCATGGAATGATTTGTTTGTCAACATTTTACAAAATGAAAAGTGAAAATTTTGTTGACTTTTGACCTTGGTCGTTCTTTTTGTAGTTAACAGGGTAATAGGGGGTACAGGGTCAAGGAGGTAACTACATTCTTATAATAACAAGGCAATTAGTATGGAAACATGGCTGTCCTCTAGGCTCTTCAGCTCAAAGATAGCAGGTACAAAACGCACAAGTGCAGGTTAGAGTACAAGTCACCATCAGGTTATGTCTTTACAATTTTAAGTTACCGGGTACATGATACAAGTAGGCGGAGATTTAAACAGCTAGGGATTTTGTTTGGTTCTATTTTCCTACAAAAGTAGCCGGGGATCACGTTCATAATTGCCGGGGGAAATCCCCGGCCCCTGGCCCTTAATGACAGCTCTGCATCATGAAAATAAACAACACTTAAATAAATTATTGTCTCCTAACCTTGACAACAATCCTAAATAGAGTTTTAGCTTAAATTGAGGGGAAAACTGCTTATCTAGCTTATTCATCAAAAGAGCAATGACCTGTGTTTTGTACCTGCCAGTACATAAAAAGAGTCTAATTTTACCCTATACTCAGGTTGTGCCGTACAGCACCTACTTTATTTACAACAACAATACAATCACATTTTTTGCAGTTATTTAGTGCATAAAACAAACACAGCGACATAAACATCCTCCAGAGAAGTTATGTGTTCAAAATCCCATTTTAAACGCAATTCCTTCCTACTACCTTCCATCACCTGGTCAAAGCCAAGCGTGAGCAGGAATTCCTTTGCTGGATTGCTTGAATTTGTCCAGGTTCTCTGGAATAGTGGGTCATCAGCTGAGGTGTTCTTTCCATACATTGTATTCTTCAGCTATAAAAATGTGAAAAAATTTTGTGATGTTTATAAATTTCATGTGATCTGTGTGATGATGACCATGTTCGCTACACAGCCCGACACCTACATCAGTGCATTGCTGATTTAATTTTCAGTTATTGGTAAGCATTTTTTAGAAGCTCGCAGTGACAAAAATAGAATGAGGGTTAATTTTGCATTCTAAAGAAGTGTCAAAGAAAATTTGACTGCCTCATTTACCAGATGTTGTGCATCAAAGAACTTAGGCCCAATCAGAGTGACTCCGTGTTTCACTTGTAACATAATTATTTTGCTATGCTACTTTTCTTTTTAGTGATCTGTTGTTTTTTTGTAGTTATTGAATATTCATACTCTTTTTTCTTTTGACTTGATAATGACTTTCAAGGATGTCAAAACTTTATCATGCTTTTTAAGGTTTCTTTAAAATGTTTTTAAGAAAAACTTTTATTGCAATTTTTTATAGCCAAATGTTTAAAAAAGTTGCTCTTTTTAAAAAATTTAATGGATAAAATTTTAAAAATGGCAGTGAGTGGAGTCCAATTCAGTCTGTAATCATATAAGCAACTAAACAAACAAGACCATGATTGAGTACTGACTGAGTGAGTACCAGTAAATGTAACAGACATTTAACATACCAGATACAAGAGTGGTTCCTTGTGCTGTGAAGTAACTTCTTTTAATGCTTGACATTGAGGTTCTGACAACTCTGTTAGGAAATCAAACAGATATGAATTTAGACTTTGGTATTGGAACTTTTTAACCACATTTAGGCATGGTGAGGCTAACTTAACAGAACTGGGGTCTAATATCAGTGTTGCCTGGAGACAGGCACTAGGGGTGGTCACTGCTAAAGAATGTTATGTCCCTTGTGGCTCCATCCCACAAGAGACAGATCAGTGAAACTAGGAAGACAGGGCCAACAGATTTTCTTCCTCATCTAGGGAGAAGTTTACTCCGCTGCAGATGTGAAACAAAGCCATCACCTTCTCCATTATTTTAATAGCATGAGACATGGTCTGGCTGGGAATCAAACCAGTACCCAACTGTTCTGAATGTATGAGGGTTCTAAGACTATGAGCTTAATACCTTTAGCAATAATATTTTTGTCCAACAGGGCTGTGCTCTAGCAGAGCCAACTAGGAAACCTAATCACTTTTTTCATAAAAATCAATATGTTGGGCACCCTGGATTTCACCGGTTCATAGCACAGGACTCTCTTCTGTTTTTCTTCAAACACAGCCTTGATGATTCCCTTTTATTTTCAGCTCAGAATTAAATACTACAGACTTATTAAAGAATTAATACAGTTTTTTCAGGACTCACCTACAAGAGCCTCAGCCAGGGCAGTACAACAATGTAACATTCCAACTGCACCATCCACAGGGAAAGTAATTCTGCCATCTGCAGTTTCTTCCAGATTGAATCCTATCGCAAGCAGAAGATCCTTGCAACTTTCATAGCCTTCACCCACACTGTTCTTAAAATCAGTGAGACTATGTGCCTTGGGAATTTTTGTCTGAGATGATGACAGTGTTTCCTCTAACTGTTTAATTGAATTTTAATAAAGAGTATCATAAATCAGAAAAAATAGAAATCTGAAATTAAACTTTGCTCTACTAAAATTCCACATTAATTTGGACCCTCTTGGAAATTTAATAGTGAAGACATTAACAATAATGTTTATTTACTGACCAAGTCTCTGAGAGGTGTAACAGCGGCTGGGTGTGTGAGTACCTTCCTGTAAAGGCCAACAATCTGGGTAAACAGAGGGGACTTGAAAAGGTCATCAAACACTGAGGATAGGGCTTTATCTGAAACAACAAAAAAGACAAGTCTTGAGTCTGTAAGAGGGTCATCTTCCCATCTGGAAGCCTTGTACAGAAGCTTGTGGCTGGCATGATGAAATTGCCCCTGGCCTTCAGTGAAACTGGCTGGTCCCTTACTGGAGGTTTGACTGTATTTTTAAGGTGTCCACAAGGTCAGAAATACTGATAACTTACCATTCTGTCCATCGGGTTCATCAAACACATGATAACGCTTTCCATTGTTTTTGACCTGCCCTGCATCTGTTTCATCAGGTAACACGAGTTCAAATGTACCCATAGCAGAGTCGTAAGTCATTTCATAGCAGGCATAACCCAGAATGGTGTTACTAGGCAATTCATAAGAGCGATGGTGTGTCACCTGGACTGTGCCGCCCAGGTAAATGGAGAATGTTGGTTTACCTCCAGTTATGTTTGCATTGCCTGAAATGACATAGGTAATAGCAGTGATATTTTTTAAATCAAATTTTTAAATCAATTGTTATATTCTTTTAGAAATTCTTTTGAAAATTACATAATACTGTAAAATTCCAAAAATAAGCCCCTCCATGTATAAGCCCCCCTAACCGGTAACGCAAAAAACCCTCCGTTAAATCACCCCTCCAAATATAAGCCCCCCAGGGGCTTGTACTTGGAAATTTTCCCACAAATACAAAGTAAAACAAAGCAAAAATGGTAAATTTACTTTCAACTATAAGACCAACCCAATCAGTTTTGAAATGCAAATTTCCTTCTGCAGATAAGCCCTTCTGAATATAAGCCCCTCCATAGGCCATCCAATGATTTTTGTTAACTCTCTAACCTGTGCATGGGCTCACTTGTGCAATCTCGCAGGCCAGATATCTCTAATACTGTAATAATTTACATTAGTATAATTACATTGATGACTATCAAAAATAGAGGGCTGTGATTGGCTAGGAGCTTCGCTCTATTCTGATTATAGCATTGAAGGCTAACAGTTTTCAAAATGGCAGCCAGATTTTTTGATGTTTCAGGGTCGGAAATTGATCAATAATTTCTCGAATAATCATCAATGTAATTATACTTAAACAATTAGTCGCCTCAGGCAACGTGAATATTGGCAAATAGTCACCTCGACTTCATCTCAGTGACTATTCGCCGATATTCACGTCGCCTTCGGGGACTAATTGTTAAATAACTGTAAATTATTGCACTATGAGAAATATCTAAAATCAACTTTGGATCGTTATGTTCTTTTGTTATCATTGTCTTTAGTGAGAAAACTGTCAGTACCTTCTTTAGTTGAATTTGAATCAACATCTGCATCACTACCAGTTGTGACTGCTTCGTAAACAATGCAAAGACTCCGCCTTGGCTTGTCAATTATATCTTGCACAAACTCGTGTTCCAAATTCAATGTTTTTCCTTCAAGTGCTTGGCTTAGTTCGCCCCACCCTACTTCTTTCTTGACAACAGTCCCAACATCCATGCTAACGGTAAACTCATCTGTTGCTGATACATCAATTCCAAATTCCTGAGCAATTTTTGCTCCGAGTTTGCCATGAACATTTAATTTTGGTTCGTTCTTGTATTTCTTTATGAAAACTGACTTGTTAACATTGCCACTGATGTCAAGTGGCTGAAAAAATAAAATAAGAAAAACGTGGGTTCTGTGGAAATTCAGCTGGGTTTCCCAATAATCCTTAATTTAATATTATAGACACTAAAGTCAAAGGGCCAAGAATGCAAATTACAGGGGTTTGGTAAAGGGGAAAGGGGGAAGGGGGTATTCCCATAAATTTCAAATAGGCATGTTTATCTAGCCAATATATGGAGGTAACCACCATCCCCCTGGGGTCTGATTAGAAGCTTAACACAGGGAAAAGAATGAATAATTATTACTCATTCCGACAACACTGTGATTACAACAACCAACAACAACAAAATTTTAAGGGTAATTACAAATTTTGAGACGATAAGCATTGAGCGGAACTACAGAATATGACAAAACCTGTTGAGACATATATATTACATCCTATTTTTTCAGTCAATCTGACAAATGCACACAATGCAAACAGATGATCATTATGAGAACCAAGGAAAATTCAACAGAATACTCAAAATCTTGACTAAAATTTGATGGCTCCTCATGTTATAAAATCTTTGGGTGGGAAGGGTGAGTGGGGAGGTATAAAAAACACTCCTTACCTTCATCTTCCCGAAAGTAGGAAGTAAAACAGAGAGGTTTTCCTTAAAAGCGATTCAAAATTCTAGAATGGTTTTGAAAAGTTGTAATACCCCACTTCGGAGAGACCTACATCAATAGCAGCCTTTTTCCCGGAAAGAAGGGTTCAGTTGATGCTCAAAGGATAAAATCTTAAAATATAAACAAATAATTACTAAAACATCTAAAGCTTTTCATCTTGCGGCAATATTAATTTTCACTTCTTACGACAGTTTTTACTGATATTCAATGATCATGACATGGAACACGAAATGGCAGCCCACCTTTGTCAAAATCTCGTTCAAACTAAACTGAGTGGGCAGGTATTTCGTTTTTTTCCAGCACCATCGGCTCCTCTTTTTTACCACGACGCAAAGGATATCACAGCGAGAAGAAGAGTTTAAATCCACTATCGGATGCAGCGTTGAACGCCCTGTATCTTTGACAAACTGTTTCGAACAACACTCGAAAAGCGCCATATTTCAGCACAATTATTTGAAATCTTGAATCAAAGATCAAAGGTGACAGAGGAGGATCATGGGAAGTGTCTTGTGGTCGGCCGGGGTTGCCGGGGAGAGGAAGAGGCGGGAAAAATAAAAATCCCAGTCGGGTACGCGAGGTACACGGAAGTTGGTCTCTGCTTACGGGCAATGGTTTGATTGAAGCCCCTTTTCCATCTTAAAACATTCAACCTGATTATTTTTCGTTGTGGCCATATGTGTCAGTCAAAAACACGCACGATCATCACAATTTCAGGCTTAAAATGCAATAAGCGCGATGACGAAGCGAGGATAGCGATCGTATTACGTATTATTACAGGCGATGGTCGATATAGGAACTATTATTTTACTTGGATTTTTCATTGGATGAGTCACTTAAATTACAACCATCAATTTCCGCAATGAAAGACCACCTATTCTCTTTGATTATCGATTCATAGAATTTCATTGATTTTACTGGATTTAGCCATTAGTTTTCCTTTTAATTAGATCTAATCATTTCTTGTCCATCTGTAAATAGTTACATAATAGCCTTTTCTGAGGAGTACCTATTAAAGATTATAATAATAATAATTATTATTATTATTATTACTTACAAGACATCTTAAGTTTTCATGTATTTTATTTGTTCTTTTTTCAATAGTTTACGTAAATTTCATACATTCCATTGAAAGCGAAATGCGTCGCTAAGTAATAATTAAGGAGTTTTAAGCAGCACCGTTTTGAGAAATGTACGTCAACCGGAAGTGGACCTTTTTCTCTTTTTAAATGCCTTGATGCTACTAACTCTGCATTGCTAAGTGTCTTTACTCTTACAGAGACGATTTGCCCAAAAATGTGTTCAAAATCGTGGCTCAAGAGTGCAAAAAGTTCAACATCGTTCCCAGGGTTCTCTCCGTAGGGCGGGTAGGAGAGAACCTTGCGAACGAGGTTGCAAAAAGTTCACTTCCGGTCCACGTGCGTCGCTCAATATCCAGTTGGGAAACTAACTGTCACTCAGTTTCGCATTTAGATCTTACAGGTACCCCAAGCTCACGAGAGAGAAACATGGTTGGGTGACAGAAAGAATACACTATACATAAAACGGAGACAGGTAAGGAGATGTATTTTTGTTACTATTTTTGATCCCTAAATAATGATCGCCAGAATCCCCATACGAACTCTTACAATTTCTTCTACGCGACAACGATTTGGGGTACCTGTGAAGAGGTTCTATTTTCCTCTCCTCGTGTGACAAAATTGCCCCTGCCCCAGCTTTTAACGCCTGCTAATACGCAGGCTACTATGAAACAAAGGTGGCCTGAGGTTTTGTCTCAATTTTTTCGCTGACTGTAGATTTTACAACGTTAGGACGTCACGACATTAGATCTCGCGTTGTGGCCAGCCGACAAAAGAAGAGTTCTGTATTCAGCGATGATAGAGGTTTCCTCTTCTAGTGAGAGATTTAAATAAGCTTCATCGTCCTCTGTTGTGAGATCTGGCACGAGTTCATTCACGGCTTCTGTTATATCCGGGTCTTCTTCACTGCCGCTTTCGGGTGATTCATCTAAAACAGAAAAAAAAATGAAGATGTAGCCACAGCTGTTGATAATAGACTGTAATTCTAACTTTTCAAACAAAATCAAATCATATGGGGATGAAATCAGATGGTGTGCCCTTTCAAATGAAAGCTATTGCTTTCCTGTCGGACTGTTTATAATGCTGGACAACGTGGTTCTAACTTTTGAGTCTGTGGATGAAATCCTATGATGTGATTATTCAAATGAAAGGTACTGAGCAGTACTTTCCTGTGGTACTGTTTATTATGCTGAACAAGGTGGTTCCTACTTTTGAGTCTGTGGATGAAACCTATGGTGTGACCATTTATATGAAAGCTAGTGCGCAATACTTTACTGTGATACTGTTTATTATGCTGTACTTCGCTTTTGCGTTAAGTGTTCGCCCTGTCTGCCTCTAGATCGCCAGACAGCCTGTCCACGGGCTAAAACTTTATGAAAGGAGAATTTCTAGGAAAAGAAACATAAAGAAGGACAGAAAACTAGAAACATCATATACTTTTTCAAGGAAATACTGTTGTCTTAACGACGGCAACTTTTCTTCTTGACAGTCGCGAACTTGACTAATTTAAGTTCCTGGACACTCTAATTTACTGGCTTATACTAAAATTATCTTTCTCTTACCTTTTCTAGAATGCGACATCGTAGGAAGCTTTCCACCGTTTGACGCCAACATATTAATAGCCTTGGAAATATCACCATGGCAATGCCTGAGGGCCTCCTTAACAGAATCCACTTCAAACCCCATGGACACAGCCTACGAAAACAAGTTAAACTCGATCAAATCTCGATCATATCTTGCCGCAGCTTGCCCGACTGGACATTTTCCAGTCGAGTATTTACTAGAGAGAGGTGGTTGTACTAAATCCTCGAAAAATGTATGACTGTTTAAAATTACGAGCTCTTGTTAAAGTATGACTTACTTGAGCAACATGTTCGTCTGGAAACTGCACGTCGTCGAAAGATGATGTGGCCAGCCTCAAAAGAAGAAAACACGTGTATTTACGTTACGTGACTATAGCCTGTAGAATGATAATGACAACGATGACAAAGATTATAACGATGAAGATATTTGATAATTACAACGATGATAATAGTTATAACGATAATGACGGCGAAAAATATGATGGCGGCAATAACGATAATGATAATGATGATGATGATATCGACAATAATAATAATAATAATAATAATAATAATAATAATAATAATAATACAAGGAAAATGTGAAATGCAGATTGTGTGAAAAGGCTCAGGAAAGTGTCATGCATGTGCTACCAGGCTGCAGTGCGCTTGCGCAGACAAAATACCTTCTCCGACATGATGCGACCACTACTTGCGACCATGCTATTTGCTTTGAGTATGACAACTTTCCTACCTGTTGTCGTCCTGAATATCTAGCATTTCTGCCTGATGGTCCTGAAGAACCTGTCCATAAAGGTGTGATATTAATTGCCAATATTTCGACTTTTGACATAATTATACGTAACATAACGGCATATCACGTCTTAAAACGAGCACATCAGTCGCTTCCCTCTGCCAGCTCCTACAATTGATCTGTTCACCGGCCGTTGCATTTTATCCTTTCAAAGATCAAACTTAAAGGAGGAAAACGAGGAAAGCATTTTGTGACTGACGACTTCCCACAGTCTTGTAATAATGATTTCGTTTTATTGGCTGCAAGACACATGGCACAGACGCGAGAACACCTTACATCAATTACTGCGCTCCCGTAGCCGTCAGCTCCTCAGAGGAAAGACAAACCACGCCACCGAGTTCTACGTCCCCTGCTCTTTTCAGACAGACCTATGACTTCGTTTACGTTCACTTTAACTTGACAAGCCCACCGAGGTCTACGAACCCTGCTCTTTTCAGACGGACCTATGACTTCGTTTACATTCCGTTTAACTTGATAAGAGAAAATGGAGGAGACAAGGCCACGATGAATTTAAGATGAGAGATGAATTGAGGATCTAACGTATTCTCTTACCTGTAGACTACAAGTAGTCCCCCATTTTTCCTCAGGGATAGTAGAGCGAGCGAAACGCGAGCGCGCGTGAAAATCACCACACGCGAGAAAAGGCGACACGCGGGGGGAAGAGAGGAGGAGAGAAAGAAAGAGAAAAATAGGAAAATGATCATTTTCCTCTCCTCCCGCCGCGTGTCGCCTTTTCTCGCGTGGGGTGATTTTCACGCGCGCTGGCGTTTCGCTCGCTCTACTATCCCTGAGGAAAAATGGGGGACTACTGGTAGTCTATCTTACCTGTAGTGCGTTGTTAACATCATTATTTGCTTGTCGCAAGGCTGAGGCGGCCCTTACTTCGGAGAAACCCATCTCTACAAGAGCTTTGTACGTATCCACGTTTACCCTTGATTTAAAAAATAATAATAATTAACCCTTTAAGTCCCAATAGTGTCCAAGATCAATTTTCTCCTTACAATTATCCATACACTGTAAAGAAATAAGTTGTAAGAATCAATAAAATGATCGCCCAAGAGAAAATACTTTGATCTTTGAACAAATTCTCTCAACTAATTCTTTAAGAAAATGTATGGAGATCAGTTTGGAGAATTTGTATGTGGATACTGGGGCTTAAAGGGTTAAAAAATAATGAGATCAAACAAGGCAGGGGTCTTCTGTAAAGAAAGCTGCAAGTCTGTGTCAGTGAGAATCTATGGTAATGTGTTATCTTATGCATTCAAGCTCATTAAATATACAATTCTTACCAATCTCCCGCTGCTGTTTTTCCTAATTCTCTTTCAAGGTTTTTTCGCTTTCTGTCTTTCTTCTCCTTATCTTTTCTTTCTTTTTTCTCCTGTTATGAATAAGATATCAGTGAAGCCTTTTACGTCAGGCCTTTGTTAAGATGCCTCTTAGCTAAGACGAAGAAAAGGAAGAGAGAGAACCCTGGGAACGAAGTTGGAAGAACCTTCCGTCTCTCCCTTGCGTCATTCTTGCGTCTTATCATTCTCATCCCCAGAGCCCGTCGTTTCTTGGCTCGTTACAAATTACGCCGAGTGGCTCTGGGGATGAGAATGGCGTCTTATATAAGACGTGAACCCACTTTGCGCATGCGTAATTTTTAAAATAAGAAACCAATCTCGACCCCAGAGCTCTTCTGCGCATGATGGCGGAGTCAGAAGCGTAAGCACTGGGGTCAAGCTTGAATAAGAAACCCGTAGCCTACAAGTGATGGTTGACCTGTGTAGTTTTTGGCAGGAAGAAGACTGTACCGAAGTTCAGGAAAAGAAAAGAAAAGTTGTCGTCTTGTGATTCTCTACAAAACGTGAAATTAAGTATCTTTACGTCGTAGTCATGCAGTGATGGCAAAGAAATGTATAAAAAGCATGATGTACGTGCAGAGTTGTTGTTTCGCTAATCTAAACCAATTGCTTTTTTGCCGTTCTCGTTGACACTGCCGTCGTCGTTGCTTAAACTCCCCATTCCCGACTATGCATGGAAGACAACAGTGAAGTCAAGGCTCGGACAATTTAAGTACTGTAAGTTGCATCACAATGAAACGTCTAAGACAAAGTTTGCAGCAACTCAACGCATGGACCCTATCCTGCGTGAAGATGTCTGCTATTTCCACGTGCAAGAAAAGACGACGGCTGCACGCTGTCTAATAACCTCCCACAGAACGTTCTTAGGCTTTCAACACGCGTTCCTTCTCATAGGGTAGGACTGCGTGACGAGCCAAAAGAAAAGCACTCTTTACCTGCCTTCGTTGTGTAATGTAATCCACAGCTAAGGTGGAGTCCCCGTGACAAGCTCGTAATCCAAGCCGAGCTTCTGATTCTGTAAATCCCATCAACATCACTACAAACACAAAAAAGATGTGAGTAATATACCATTGCATTACGAGCGATGATACTTTTCTTGCTCTCCCGCAGAGACTTGATTCGAGTCTAAAAATGATTCCGAGGGGGAGAACGACATACTGGCAACTCAGTGAGCCTATGAATTCATTTACTTCCGCTACAGTACCAAATGCCTGTTCACACTGGGACGACGGGTGGCAAAAAAAAACTATCCAGTATGTGGCGATCCACTTTTAAGATCGGCGCAGACCATATTCACTCCGTTACAGAAATTGCGCCGAAATCAACGTTCTTATATGTCAACAGAAGCTACGGAGATCATTCTGGTATAGTGTGGACATACATGTGTATTACACGGTTAAAAGAACATTAGAGAACATGTTACAAAACTTACACTGCGTGAGTTGATGTTTGTCAATATGCAGCTTTCCTTGAATAAGTTCAGCCTACGATGGATTTAAAACATATATAAACGTTATCATTTAGTTACAACACAAGAGAACGAGGGGCGAATTCACCTACATACTGAGTGAATAATCACCAAGAAGTTTGGAAGAACTACAGTGGACGCAGACCAGATCAAGAAGCGTGACTTCCCAGCTGGCATAAAAGGAAATCGGCAAAATAACAGAAAAATAAGGTCAGGATCACAGCTCAAGTTTAAAGTGAGTACATAGATCGATCCCAAACCTTCCCCTCCCTACCAAGAATGCTTACTGTACCTTATCTAGACATGTGACAGCAGTGGTGATGTCTCCCTTGTGATATGCACAGACAGCCTCAAGGATATGCAGCCGTACAAATAGGGCCAGCTCTCCACCTCTACCACCCTGAGAGAAATCATGACATTTTTAAGCAAATAACCTTATCAAGGGATATTTCAGCTAATGAAGAAAAATAATTGTGATTCATTATCAGAGGTCAAAATCTTGTGATATCAAAGCTTTATCAAGCTGGTTACTGTCAAATGAATGTAACTATACTTTGTAATGAATGCAAGAGCATGCGGTACAATTGTACCAGTTACACAGACATCACAAGGGGAGACCAGTAAAACTTGTATTAAGTGATGGATATTACTCAATACAGTTTTGTATGAGAGAAAATTTGTGAAAATGGGTCTTACTAATGCTTCATTATGGAGGCTGCCTACTACAGAAATGTAGTGACAAATGATTTCATCCTACATACCCTTACGAAGGTCAACCTTTCAAGATTTTGTCCATAGCTTCTTTGAAAACACTCTTTGCACTTTTGTAATTTTTCCTCTGAAAGAAAAGGGCAAAACGATTAAAGAAATCCCATAGACTTAAAAAAATAAAGGAAAGATAGCCAATAAAACCTTTTAAAGAAACTGTCAGGTACTATAAAGTTGAAATAAGACAGTGACTATGAGCCTAGAATAACTATCTGCAGTATTGTTACTGAATAGCAAAGCCAAGCAAACAAACCTGCATTAGGCAAATCTACAATGCTTTTCAGCCAGAAGTAACACCAAACAATGTCTAAGCACAGAATTCCATAATTGTCCACAGCAGCAAGAATCTGAGCTTTGCAATGACTGTGAAGAAGAAAGCAAATGAATAAATAAATAAATAACAGCCACTATTATGTTGCCACATGTACAGTAGTTCCCACCAATTTGCCAGGCACACCATATATAAGCCTTCGAGACCTTCCGCTCCTATCGTGTAGCTCTACAGTGTATTACTTGAAATATGGTAACACACTTAAATACAGTCAAAGTTCTCATAAGCGACCAAAAAAGTGGTCATAACTACAGCTGGTGAAACAACAAGGGGTGGTCACTTACAAGAGCTTCAGAAACTCTTTAATGAGTGTCTTTTTATCTTATATAGACATGGCTAAACTTCATGTCCAATTTTTTAGACCATTCGCACAGTGTGCAGTTTCATTAAAGTATTGATTTATAGGAAAAATACTCTGAGTGGTGGCTTGCGAGAGCTTAAAAACAAAGGAAAAGTCCAGTTGGGTGATCGTGAAAGTCGTCGCGGTCGCTTATAAGAGCTTTCATTACAAAGTTTAAGTCACAATTCAAATGGGGTTTCACAAAGGTAGTCGTAAATAGAGCTGGTAGCTCACAATAGTGGTCGCAAGGAGAGCTTCGACTGTACCTGAATTCTTTCTCTGCCTCCAGAAGCAATAAAAGAGCTTCAGCGTAATTTCTTTTCTTGAGTTCACTCCGTCCTTTTTCATGTAAGGTAAGTGCCAGTGTTAAAGCCTGCAAAAATAAAAAAACTCAAAATTTTATAACAGAATTCTTTGTTTCCACCAAATCATATTCTATACATGCCATACTGCATAAATAAATAAATAATGATTTGGAGGTAGCATATCCACAAAGTGGTTCTTCGTCTACCTGATTCCTGGTCGAATTAGAATTTGGAAAAAGTTGCTTTTTGAGGAGAGGGGAGACCTCTCGGAGTATGGGAGAGAACCAACAACAAACTCAACCCACATATGGCATCGACGCCGGGATTTGAACCTGGGTCACACTGGTGGGAGGCAAGTGCTCTCACCACTGCGCCATCCCTTGCTCCCCATAATAATAGATGTGGATCTTTTATGTAATATTATTGATCACCCCCCTTCCAAACATTGCAAAGTCCTGTGACTTCATCTATTCATAGATTCAAGATTATCTATGAGTACACCATGCAGAGAGCTTGGTACTTATATTAAACAACACAAACCACAATTATAACTAACCTTTCTTTCATGATCTGGCAGTTGTATTGGTTGGCCTTCTTGGTCATTTATCTCAAGGAAAAAGCGGTCATCTCTAACATCTGATGTTATGAAAAATGATGAATTTAAATACAGTAAAAAAATAAGTGTGTTAGTGAGACAATATTCTTGAGGTATCAAAATGCAAGAACAATTTTAAATATATATATATATATATATATATATATAATCCGTAAAGTAAAATCACTCAACTCTGATGACCATAAGTTTAATACAAACTTGTTTCGTAGGTGTTACCACCCACTCCTCAGTTAAACTTACAACCCTCAGTTAAACTTACAATATATATATATATATATATATATATCAGTAAGCTCTATACAGTTACTTCTAGTACCCTACCCCACCCTCCCCTCTCTCCTAATACCACCCAGGCAGGCTAGATTGGTTGCAGTCATGCAAAAATGAGTTATAGTGAGGTGTGTCCTCTGCCAGTCATTTGAAGTATGATTACAATTGAATTCTGTGAGACCCACTTCTTTTTTAAAAGACCATGATATATCTAGGTTCAGTTAGAAAACTAGTATTCCACAAGACTTCAACCACAAATCACAACCACTTCATGAAATATGATGCCCAGTCAAAGTGTAAATAAACACAGCAAATAAAAGCCACTCACTGTCCTTCCTACTTGACAAAGCCTCAGCTGCTTGTCTTGTCCGTGATACACTGGCTTTAGTTTCTTCCTCTTTCTTTTGCTGAAGTTCAGACTCAGCAATGGACTGCGAAAGTAGAAGAACCATTATCTGCCCATTGTTCTTCACACTTTGGCTCTCCAGGGATTTGTCTGATAATAGAAATGTGATTGAATAACAAGGATCCCAGTTAAATAAACGTTCCATTATTTAAATCTTTAAATATGTTTACTCTGGAAATCAATTGCCAGGGAGTTAGCTACTGTTCTTATTTTTGGGGTGTCCATAAGAAAGAGGAGTTAGCAAGGCATTATTTTCTGTATCCTTTTTGACATTCCAAGCTGTTCTATGAACAAATGACAGCAGTGGCCAGCGGTCAAGCTCCGGGATTTCATCCACAGGCTCGATAGTAAGCACTACATTTCGTGTATCCACAAAACCTTTAGGCACAGTAGATGACTCAATGACTTTCTCTTCTGTGTAAAGGAAGTGGCGTGTTTAACAAAACTGAACCAACACTCACCATCGTCAATAACATGTCCTTTGCAAATAAGTTTCATTTTATCAGGATCTAAACCAGAAACTGCATTTAACCTGAAGAAACAACAATATTATTTACTGGTAAAATTTAAATGATAATAACATTCAATGTTAAATTTCAGCTTAGGAAGTTGTCTTCCTCATATTAATTTATTAATTATTAATTAGAATATTACCTTTTCTTGAAATTGGCTCCACTCACATGTAAACCAATTTGAATCAGTAACCTGCTATCTAGTCCCAGGGGAATGCTGCCAGTTAGGTGAACTTTGACGGTTGCAATTCCTGACTTGGCAAACCTTTCTCCTGTCTGCAATTTTGTGAGAGCATGCACTCTCAGCTCCTCCAATGCATCTTTGATTTCTTCAGGTAAAGCTTCTAAAGCTGCTGAGTAGCGGTTAATCATTTCCTATCAAGTAAAAATGTATGGGCAGGGTTTTCACTAAGATTTTAAGTTGCCGGGTAAATACAACAAGTAGGCGGGGAATCAAACAGCTCGGGATTTCTTTTCAGTTTCGATTCTATTTTTCTTCTATTTTCCTATGAAAGTAGCCGTGGGAAATCCTTGGCGCAGGCCTCTTAATAACAGCCCCGTACAGGGTATGAGTAAAGCAGATGCCAATGTCTGGAAATCTGTCAGGTGACTGAGCATTCAGCTGAGATCCAATATCATCGGGTTCTACTTGGTTCTACCCAACATATCATCACTTTACAAAATTCTTTCCTTGTAAGCAAAAGTTGACCCAAGCGGACTTCCCGTATCCAGCAATCTTGACCTCAAGATTGATCATTTGTCTTCATAAAAATAAAATGTCATTTTATCTCGCTATTGATAATGTTAAATGATGACCAAAACTGTATCCTGTAAATATTACATTTACTTTTGACAAGTTTTCAGGAATAATATGATGGAGTATCTTACCTCAGAGTACTTCCCTGGTTCATCGTTTGATGTGGTGTATGGTGCAAGCCAGAGCTTTACATTCTCCGATCTTAGTTTCTCGCGAACTCGATTTAAGAGACCATTAAAATGAGGGCTTTTTTCAGCCATAATAAGTACTCTTCAAAAGGTGTAGGCAAAGTAAATCTGAAAGGTTTTGTTGAGTTTCGATGAGATTGCATTTTGCAAATATTGTTTTGGTCTCATTTGGGAAACCGCAGTCCAAGCAAGAGCCCGGTTTTGCGGCTGCTATGCCCAAATTTGGTCAGTAGGCTAGACCCAGTACTTCGCGCCGTAATAAAAATGGCGGATGTTTATATCATTGCGGTGACAATTCATCTTCGTTGTTTTACGCGTCAAAGGGTAGAGCATATTTGAAAACAATCTCCTGCATCATGTCCTCAATAGTTCTTCTGGTTGGTCAGTGTGGCAATCAAGTTGGACATGAACTAATGGGTTTGATTGACAAGAGTGGCACCCACCCATTAAGTCACAGAGATGGCAAATTGCGCTGCGTCTGTGTGGACAGTGAATCTAAGGTCATTAGGCATAATTACCGTGAAGATACAAGATCTAGCAGTTTGTACAGAGAAGCCAACATGATTGTTGGCCAAAGAGGACGAGGAAATAACTGGGCACTGGGTTACCATGGTTTGAGTGGAGAGACAGAAGATGTGTCACTATTAAATCGCTCCATGGAAACTTTGAGAAAGGAAGTAGAGAGATGTGATAACTATGCTGGTAAGAGACCGTCTGGTTTCATCAAGGCTGTGCTCTATCAGCGCCCAGTTGGTTCCTGATGCAGAGATGCCAACCTCTGGAGAGCAAAAATCGGGAGACTGTCTTTTTTTTACTTCCCCGCCGGAATTTCAACAACCCCCCCCCCCCCCCCGAAAAATTGACCCAGCCCCCAATGGGAATGACTTAGGACATTATATGACGTCTTACATGATGTACATACTATCAAAATTTGAATGCTAGAAATAGTCTTTGTCAATGACAAAAATGCCCCAGAAACCGTACTGCGAATAAGAAAAATTCAAGTTTTGAGCTAAAAATGAGCTAAATCTCAAACTAAGTCTGTTTTAGTTTTTACTAAGTATTTAATATTTATAGTGGACATAAAAAGTGGGAGATTTATGTACCAAAGCAGGAGAGCGGGAGACGAGGCAAAAAAGCGTAAGTCTCCCGCCAAAAGCGGGAGAGTTGGCATCACTGCTGATGTCTAACATTTGTTCCCAGACAAGAAAATCTAAGGTTTTGCTTAATAATCATATGCTGGGAGCCTTGGATTTCACAGGTTCAAAACACTGGGCTCCCTTCAATTTTTCTCAGAGCACAGCCTTGGGTTTCATAGTTTTGTTAGGCTGTTTAGTGAATGGATTGCCAGCACAGGGCTGTCAACCAGCCAGGTCTTCAAATTTTGAGAACTGATAGGGAAGGGATGATAGATGACATCATAACACACAATGACTCCGATCATCACGAATTTGCGATGACACAAAACGTGCGAAAACCAATCAGATTATTATATTACGATGGTATGCTGGAGTTGATGAGGGAACGTTCGATGTTAACATTAAAATAGCTCAAACAACGCAAAGTAGTTGAAATTTCATTGTTGGAAAGTCTACTGAAGAAATGGCAAACTTCAGCGATTATCCAGGAGATTTTTATTCTCTAATCTGGAGACCGGGAGATATGGTCCAAAATCTGGAGTCTCCCGGATTATCCGGGAGAGTTGACAGCACTACACTCAGGTGAACAAGCAAGTGAACAAGCCAATGCAGGGCTCAGAAAGACCTTGAATTCTAGCTTGTCCTTTGGACTAGCTTCCCTCATATTTTAATTGCCTGAATCATTGCTTGCCTGTCATAGGTAATGATTTAATTAAAACATGACATGCCTTGGCCCTTTCCCTTTCAGCTGCAAGTGAGCTTCAACACGTTACTTGCCCAGCAAGACAATCTACTGGTCCCAGACAAGTAGACTAGACTTTTTTTGCAGCCTTGAATTGTATTCTGTCTAAGGGAAAAATGAAGCCCTGGCATTCACATCTTGCCCACTCCACTGGCTAAAAAACGAAAGCTGCCAGTTTAATATTGCTGTTTGCACACAACATAGCCTTTTTCCTAAATAGAACATTACCAGACCTTCTGAGTTTTTAGTTGGTTATTGACTGTGCTCTTTACACTCACATTTTTGTACCTTCAGACAACTTGAATAGTATGGGATTCTGGGAAGATACCAACCTACCCCTCCCTAACCCAACATTTTGCCCTAACATTGGTTTAGGGGAGGGTAGCTGGAAGTTTATTTTTTTCATACAGATCTATCAACTCTCTCTCAACACAGACACTTCCCTAAACTGGACACCTAGGGTTGGTCCCTGCCATTTTCAGTCCTTTTTATTTTCACCCTCCATTAAGACAACACGTATCTGATATCTCCATGGGCACTTTCCAATAGTCAGAACTGGCCGGCTGGACCATGGGCAGACCAATCATTTTGACAAAAGAAATAAGCTTTATCCAAGAGTTTTTGCTGAAATTCCATTCTCTTTCTTACAAACTATTTAGGATTTAACTGATCTGGTCAGATAATTTTGATTTATAGTGAAATTTCCATTCACTACGATGGAAATGGTCTGGCTGCTCAGTTATGACAAATGGAAAGCACTCTCAGATGGCAAGTTATTTAAATACAGAATAGCCAGTGTTTAACCCAACCATATTCTCAGCCATTTTCAGTTTGCCAAACGTTTTCATCTAATTCGGTTTATAATGTGAATGGTTTTATGAAAGCATATACCATTGACAAGAATATTATTAATCATTATAAAAATAACCCACTTAAAAAGAGATCTAGGGACTGTCCAATGATTTCTTAAAACAAGGCCTAAGTCAGGAATTGTTTGAATAACCAAATCTTAGAGCCTGTGCCTTCAGTTGCCATCTTAGACAGAACTGTGTTGACTTTCCTCAAAATGTTTATTGTTTTTCTCCAAAAGGCACTATTGTAGTCCATAGTCTTACTGGCGGCACTGGATCTGGACTGGGATCACATCTTGTGGAGAGAATAAGGGACACATACCCTTTGGCTCATGTCATGTCTGTTGCTGTTTCACCTCATTCATCTGGTGACAGTCCACTGCAACATTACAACTCACTTCTAAGTTTAGCATCTCTGCAACGGTGAGTGTTGTAATTTGAATGTCTTTCTCTAGACAACTCATATTTTATTTGTACTGAATGTGACTGATCTGAAGTGTTGTGAATATTGTCAGTTATCTTCACTCTCAAGGCCACTCTCTGACTACAGTATTTCAAAACTACCGTGAGTTGAAGTTTATAACAAAAAATCAGAATTGTGCCACCTACTCAACTTTCAATGGTCAAATGTAAGAATTTCAGCCATGAACTTAATAGTTAGAACCACCTTGTACAGCATAATAACCAGCACCACAGGAAAGTACCGCTCAGTAGCTTTTATTTGAACGGGCAAACTTAAAGATTCCTTTGACAGGCTCAAAACTAAGAACCACCTTGTACAGCATTAGAAACAGTACCACAGGAAAGCACTGTTTAAGGACTTTCATTTTACTCAAACTGTTGATTTTGTCCCCTTCTAAGCCCCCCCCCCCCCCCCCCAACCTTTCTCCGTTTTCAAGTTGGTCTCGCAAGTTTGTCCTCAGACCTAAGACTTCATGAGGGTGTTATGTCTTAGTGAACTAACGCAACAGGATGGGAGAGAAAAGAAGATGGCAAACCTTGTGTGACAAGCGTGACAATAATTTTGTTTGAAAAAACTTTCCTCTAAACTTCACCTTCCTTTTAAATAGATCTTTTTGTGAAGCACCAGAAAACATTAATTTAAGGGAAGATCACGACAAAACACGCAAGCAATAACCCTATCACGTTCGTCACACACAAACGTTTTGCCGTCCTTTTCGTTCTGCCGTCCTGTTGCGTAAACTCACAATTAACTTGCAGGGTAACTTACAAAGGAGAAAGGCAAACATACATACGTACATACTTTATTGATTTTCCTCATAGAGGCTTTTCAAAGACAATAATTCAATTAATTACATACAACTAAAAAGATAAAAATTTACTACAATAAAAACCTACTTCAAAGACGCTGAAAATATGTACAATAATATTTATTACTTAATTTAAAAACTTATACTGAAAAACTGTAGTAAAAATATTCACACTAAAATTTAAATGACATGATATAAACTTAAGAATCTATAAAATCCTTGACCAGTTTACGTTTCAGATTGAACTTAAGGCAGATACTGATTCAAAAGTTTTAAGATGGCTTTGCATGGAGTTCCAGATACTGACTATTCTATAATGAAACGTTCTCTGACCACCAGCAGACTTGACAAGTGGAATGTTCAGCATCTGTGAACTTCCTGTGGCACGCCCGCTTATTTCCCCCACTTATTTTTCGCATATTACGCCCACTTGAAAAGCCTTAAAGGAAAATGCGTAAATGACCATAAATGATCTTCTTCCTTCAGACATGCAGACGGGGTGTTACTTTTCAACAATGACGATGTTCTTCATCATATAACATCACACAGTGGGCTAGTAACGCGACATAAGCCATCAGGTTCCATCTCACTCAAAGATATGAACAGCTACATTTCAGCGAGCCTTGCTGGAGTGTTACAACCCTTAGGAAAAAAGCCTAAACGGATAAAGGGAAAACCTGAGGAAAGGGCAAGTCGAGTAATGACAGACATTATGAAAGATTCAAAAAGTGAGAAGTTTAGCTATAGTGGAGTACGACTCAGAAAACAAGACAGCATTTCTAAAAAGCTTTCTTTTTCTATGGATGACCCTCTGGGTAAAGAGGATTTCAGTTTTAACTGGTCAGCAGTGACTGCTACTCCTCAGCGAAACTCCTCAGCTTCATATCTATCTGATGACTATTCTATAGATACGCTGTCTTGCGTAACTGATTTTGATTCTGGTGCCGAAATGGCTAGACAACCCAGATCGACAGCTTCAGCGTTGCTTCGCTATCGGGGAATCGTAAGCCCGCCGTCTTCAAAGACCAGGAAGTCGAACATGATTGACAGCTGTTTGTCATCGCAGTTGTCAGCTGGAGTCTCAAGTGGCAGTGAACCATGGGAAATGCTTCGGTCTGTTTGCGCGGAACCATCCAAAAAATTTGCTACAGTGCATCACCTTGCGAAGTTGAAAGTTACCTGGGAAGCACTTGCTCAATCGCTTATTCACTCAATACGTCGATATGACAGGCAAGGTAGCCAGGTTAGAACCCTGTGTTCTCTTCTTATCGCCCGTGGGGACCATGAGGGTTCCTTTGCAGAGGTGTCGACAAAAATTGAAGATAGACTGCGACAATCACTGGGATGTGTGCAGTGGAATCCTTTTCCGGTTGACTTTTGGATAAGTGAGGGACAGTTTTCTTGTCTATCAGTAATCAGTAATTAGCCTACGAGCAAGCTCTCCATTTCGAGCGGCGAGCCAAGGGTACCACCCACGCGTGATTTCCACTATATCCGCCAATTGAAGAGCTTGCTCGCAGGCTAACCACTAAAAAGTCATCTTCATCGAATCTAGTCTGCACCTGCCTCTTTCAACGCCTTTCACGCTGGCTACATCGAATCCTGCTGGAATTGGGTCTGAGACAAGATAATATTAGGAAGCTTAAGCAACAGCGTTTTGAGCGACGGACGTCAACCGGAAGTGGACTCTTTGCGTCATTGGGCAGTGGTTTGGTTGAAACTCTCGTGTAAATCGTCTTTACAAGAGAAAAGAAAGCTAGCAATACAACTTTGCTAGAGTCAAGGCATATAAAAAGGGAGGAGGCCTCATTTCCTGTTGACGTGCGTCGCTCAAAAACGTCTTTGCTTAAGTTGCGTAATAGCCTGCTCGGTAGCCCGCCAGCAGGCTGACTTGTGCGAGCGAGTTCGGGGAAAATTTGGAGGCGGCGCGCAAGGAATTTTTTCACGAACTTGCACTGGCCTTCTTGCAGGTTCCCTGCACAGCGGCGTTCCCAAACGCCTGAAATATCGCTCCTAGCCTTTCGAAACCCCTGTCAAGTAGGCTGAGAAGTGAATTCATCTTTGAACGTATTAGGACGTTTCGCGATCGTCTTATATATTTTATTTATAATTTTTCGTTCTTAAAGTGTGATTCGCCATTTTTTTTCAAGGTCAGTATAATCCAGTGGGTCCTAAAGATTCACAGTCTCTCACACTGTGCTTGAACTCCACAAAAATAGTTGAGACCCTAGAGGATGTAATGTCCAAGGCAAGAACAATGTATGATGCAGGTGCTTATTTACATTGGTTCTGGAAACACGGCTGTTCCAAGGTAAAAGCTGTAAAAATTGCTTCAAAGTGGTTTCCGGCAACTGCCGGCGATGATCTTCAGTCATTGCAGTTATTTAAGATGTTTATTTGTTGTAAATACAAGTCTGACTGAAAAAATTGAAGAAGAGCTCCCCCACTAATCTGTTGGTCGACTGTCGATCAACAGTCGGGCGTCAGACGGCAACAAACGGTCAACAGTCGGCCGACAAACGGTTTCTTACCGTTGCGTGCCAGTTTCCCGGCCGGCGTAAATGCCCCGTAAAAAAGGAAGACGACAAAGGGCTGTAAAAGCGCGAAGAAAGGCCAAAAAAAATAGGATGAGTTCTCCTTCGTTTAACGCAGTTCGTGAGTTAGCAAGCACGACGGCCCAACACTAAACCATTTAGGTGGATAAATAAAACTTTGCCTCTGCAAGTGTTTCTTGCATCTTGGTTTATTCATCTACCGTTCTTTAAAAAATAAGGCGGAAATAAAACCGTAACTACGACATTTGTGAAAAGGTGTGTTTCTTTTTTCAATAACTGCAGAATGATTTCATAGATGCGTTTGACACGCTGGAGTCTGTTGTAGACGATTACAAGCTTGCAGTGAGATAACGATGAAGTAATTGGAGACCGACGACAAGCAATGGTATTAAAACTGTCGGCCAAGCGCCGAAAAAAAGACTATTAGATAGCAAACACTAAGTTCAAGTTATCGCTCAGCTCGCTTAACTCTCCAATCAGAGCTTGAGGCCAACCATATAACAGGGGACTACGCCCTATTGTCAAATTCCCCCCCCCCCCCATCCCTTCCACGTTAACGATCGAGACATATGTAACTGAATACAGGATTGCACCGACCAGCGGTTTCAGTGGAGGTTTCAGTAGGTTTGGTGGGGTTGCTTATCTCATGGGTTTAACAGTGGTGTTCGACCACAAAAAACCGAGCAAATTAGGATTAATCTTTATAATGTGTTTTAATTTTATCACAGTTTTATTTCATATCAAAGTTGTTTGAAACAACAATTTATCCTATGAACAATAATAGACCAATTCCGATAGATTAAAATTCATACATGGCTGCGAGGCTTGGAGGAATAAATCAGAAGAAATCATCTTGAGGCTCAGTGATGAATAAAACATTTCTTTTGTTTTATTCCCCCAATCCTCGGAGACACCTATGAATTTTAATATATCGGAATTGGTCTATTGTGCGATTGTGCAAGGCTAATCGTGCGCAGCTGAACTTCATACTCAGGCGCGCTGCACGAAACTCTGCTTTCGGTAAAAAAAATCTCTCTTATCAGTTAGATATGTTTCTTTGTTTCATAACCTGTTGCAGGCGTTCAGTGGAGAGTGGCGGGATTAGAGGAAAAGGGCCCTAGCCCCAGTCTTCCCTCGTTTTTCCCTTGGTCTAATTTTCGTCCGCGGTCCACTACATAAACGCCTTGAACAGGATACCCATTTCACAGCCTTGCTAGTAAAGATCATCCTCGTTTACAAACACATCTAAAGCCTCTAGAACTTCCGGTGTAACCATCTGCCAGTTAACCATAGAGAATCCGGGCAATAGAACAACAAACACAGTCACGTTGTCTAAAGACGCAGCATATAGCGCGCATTTAACAAGCCTCTCCGCTAAGCATTTAGCCAGCAATCGCGCTTTTTCTTCCTTAGTTAGCTCTTTTCCTCCAAAATCTTTCAGCACTTGAAACGTTTTATTATCAGGGAGGGAAAACCGGTGATGACGTAGATATTTCAGTGTGATGTCATCTAGTGTGACGTCGTTCGAAGAAATATCGTCGTTCATGTCTGTGTTTTTGTCGCTGATTTCTTTCGTTTCAATAGTGTCACTCGTTTCTTGCGTTTTCGCTGAAAGGTGGTGTTCTTCAGCAAGATATATTTCTTGGTGGTGCATTTGTAACTTCCCCAAATTCACTTCACTTCTGCTTCGACTTAATTGTCTTTCGCTTGTCGTGAAATACCCTGTCTTTATAACGTGATCGAAAAACGCGTTATTGTCTGAACTGTTATCGGGATCCACAACCTTTAAAACTTTCTGAGGGCTCTTTGCATCGTTTATTAGGTCTCCAGAACCTGTTTTGGATGTCCTTTGTTTTCCTTTTCTGCCTCCAATGATCTCGTTCTTTGCTTCCCTTTTCATCTGTCCGAAAAATCCGTTGACCAAATGAACGGTTTCTTCGTACGAGAACAACTTCCAAAATCCCCCGGAAGCCACGACAAGCAGTTGATCAGTGGGATCCAAAGGAACGCTTTTCACGCCAGGCTCATTAATAACACATCTCTTTAAGTCCGTATCTCCAATGCTCCCGATGCCCCTTGTCACACCTAAGGCACCATTTATAAGGGCGCACTTTTCGGTCTTAACGATGATCCCGCTTGACTTCTTCACTCGATCCCGTTCTTTCTTGTTATACAAGTCATGCTTATGTGTGAGAACTTTAACAATGTCACCATCCCGTAACAAAATGGCGCCCACATTTCCCGCGTTCGCTATGAAGCACATATCACGAGTCAAAACGCACGTTACTGCTGAACAACCACTCCATCTGCTTTGTGACCGCTCCTCCTCGGACAGTAACAGAAGTCTTTCAGTGTTCGAAAAGGAACTTTTGAAGGACGAAGAGACTTGTTTTCGCGTTGGCTTAGCTTGTTCATGAGTTATAACAGAGTCAAGCTCTTCTTTTAAATAAACATGAAGATGTTGGCTACACTTTTCCGCCGTGTGTTTTCCGCTGTAACCATCGTAAACCGCGAAAAATGCGCTGTCTGTGTGGGCAAGGAAGTTGTCCTTATAGATGTGCACATCCTCCATGTTTTTCCACCTCTTGTTTGCTTCTTCGCAAACCCCAGCTGCTGTTGTGCAGGAGAGATCAAATCCTTCACCCGAAACTTTTATCTCTGGGATCAAAGAAAAGCGAAAAAATTATCAGTCTTGTTATAAACTACTACCAAAAGATAATGATGTTACTGTATACTCTTTACCAAAACCATTCGACTTTTGACAAAAGGCCTTTGTAGCTCGCTCGACTGCTCGGAGGCCTAAAATGTTCACTCCACTCGGTTTACGTTTTTTTTCTGCAATGAACTCGTGAAAATGACTTGTGGCAAGTCTACAAAACTATAGGTGCGTTTCTTTGGCTTTCAAAGACCTGTATATAGATGGATTGCGACTTGAAAAAGAGAGCCAAACTTTTAAAGTTCAACAAATTTCTTCTGTTGTTATTGTCTTATTAAATACTGATCACGCGATTTCTTTCTGAAAGGATCGCTTTTAGTCTAAAGCAACTAAGAACGATCAACTTCTGTCCGTAAATCAGATGTTCTAACAAAAAAGAGGGAGGATATTACCTTCATTTCGCGGGTACTTAATTTCGCGATTTTGGCGAGACAGTAATTTCGCGGGATTTTACTGTCTCGATTTAAATAGGAAAATATGAAAAAAGGGGCATTAAATTTCACGAGGAATTTTTTTGGCGGGCTATTTTGCAATTTTTTTACAATCCCGATAAACGCGAAATTAAAGACCAGCGAAAATAAGGTACCCAACTGAAATTGTGTGAAACAATTGTTGAACCTAATTATGACCGGCTTTTTCGGGGCGCAGGGAAATACGGACCAAAAAAACGAGTTTTCGCCGCTGGAGAGTAAGATCGAGTCGAGTAAAAAAGATGCCTGTGCGGACCGTTCGCTTGACTGACTTCGCAAATGATATTTAAATGTTGTACTAAATTTGACGTGGCGTTGTACATGCGTTTTAATCCGAGTTCACAAAGGGCACATTGAAGATGTTTTGTTTAATAAGGTTACGCAAATACCATCACGCAACTTAATTACTCAAATCGTCGAGGCAAAAGGAGCGCTTTTGAAGTCTAAAAACTGTCTTCCAAGTAACCGATTACACAAAGTACTTTTAATAATTGTCCCGGGATATTAAGTTAATTAACTCTTTTCCTTTGTGTTTTTCCTTTGTCTGTGTGAAATTGACTCCTGCGAGAATCTTCTTTCAACATACAGCCTTAAGTGTTTTTCTGGATCAACGAGTTAAGCCTTGAAGCTAAGTATTTCATCAGATGTTTTAGATCCACTTGGTCTCCAAAAATATATTGTTAGTAAAAACAAGAGGCAAACCTGCAATATTTCGATCACCTAGACATCTCGCATCCACTTTGCCTTCAAGCTCTAGCTTCAAAATCTCAAAAGCAGTGTTTAATTTATACAAATGCTTGTCTCCAAATGGATCCCGCACGTTTCGCGAACTTTCGTCTTGTTGCTGTTTTATCAAAAGTTTTCTCCTTCTGACTAACGCGTTCAGGTTCTTCGGCCTCTGATTCTGTGAGTACTTGAGAGTTTGTAAAGCGGTGTGTACATTCCTATGCCCTGGCAGTCGACAGATGTTAATCACGTCACTACACTTTGTACAAGGGATTAAAATATTGGGCAACAAAAATGGTTCTTCGGACATTTCACTGGACAATTCTGTCAAGAAATCCAGCGTTTCAACATCGCTATTTTCGTGATCATCATTTTCGTCTCCCTCGCCTCCTGCCGCTTCTCTCTCCTCGCCCTCGATGTCCTCTCCAATTAACTCCATTTCTTCATCACTGTTTGCACGTTTACTGATTAAATTCACGGTCACTGCCGCGTGTTCCATCTCTGATTCTACTGCCGCTTTTAATCCGTCGTTAACGCCCCTTCCCTTGCTTTCCTGGAGTCGTGTTTTTGTCTTCAAAGCCCTCTTTTGTGATCGCAACATCTTTGAGCGCTTCGCGGCCGCCGCAGCAGTTGTGCTTTTGAGTTTCGTTTCTTGTGGCCCCTCGCCCAAACTAAACCAGCGCAACACAAAACGATTTGTTTGGGCCACTCCATGTTTTGCTCCATTGCAGTTTGGAGTGCCAGCCATTTGTTTCGAGGCTAATTTAAGCCTGTATTGAACCCAAATATTAGAACAAAGGTAGCACAGGTTTTGTTCATTATTTGTTTCGCTAATTTAGCGTTAATTATCCTTGGCCTTTTAAAAGGCTGTAGTCATAACAACGAATTCCCTCAGCAGTGTGCTTTACTGATTCTTTTCTTTGTCTCGGATTATCCAAGTGTACATTTGACGGTATTTTTGTTTTATTTTGGCATTGATATTGTATCTGGGGCCTTGTTTTTTTTTTAATTTCTTTTGTAAAAAATGTCAGTCATTGAAAAATAAAAAAATAAAAGCGGTGAAATCTTAAAGGCCCAATATCCACGTACAAATTCTCCAGCTCATTTCCTCACTGAATTAGCTGGGAGAATTTGATAAAATATCAAAGTATTTCAATACATTGTCTTTCAATTCTCCCTTCCCCCTCCCCCCTTTCCTTCTTTCTCCCTCACACCTACCCGAAGGGTTACTATTTCTACTCTCCCCAATCTTCCACTGTCATAAAATCAAAGATGGCGGCTACAACAATACGAACACGAACAAAGGAGTTCGCCCACCCAAAATACGCCTGCACTGCAGGCTAAAAATGGAACAACAAACCCCCTTCCTCCCAAATCAAGGATGAAGCCGTGCGCGAAGCGTAAAACTTGCATTTTCCAATGTTTGTTTTCGGGGAGAAGAGGGGTTTAGGTTTTCCATTTATTTTGTCAAAGATTATAGGTTGATGACACTCTCAAAGGTTTACACTGGCGTGAAATGCAACCGTAGTACACGTGTAATCTCCTTATATGCAACCTTATACAGTCAACAGTCTCTTTAGCCTCTGAACCCCGATAGGGTACTCCCTTACCTAGTCCGTAGGCCTCACGTTCGCCTCGGATACGTCACCGGGAATCACCGAAGGGAAAAAATTAACACCGTACAGGGACTTGGCAAGGTACCCTCTATAATGGGCTATACGGGGAGGTTCCACCCGAAAGGGGTACCTTTCTTAGGCTTCAGGCCAAGGGAAGGGAAGGGAAATCTGTCATTGCCGTCTGTGAAAGGACCTAAAAGCGCTAACAGATGCATTTTATGGCTTTGAAAAAGAAAAGAAAACTTTCTGGCTTAGTGAGTTATTCATATTTTAGAGACGATGCATTTACAGCAGTTAATAGGGATGCAGCGTTTTAAACTAGTATGTGAAAGGGGTAACAATGTGCGCGGTAACTGGGTTTGGCGCCACCATTTGTCAATAGAAGGTGTACGAAAGGGGTACCTAAAAAAATGGTATATAAAAAGGTATGGGGTTAGAAAACCAATAGTAGCTGCACTGAAGCACACGTACCAACTCCGCGGTATGGCCAGTACCTTACGCATGCGCACAACCATATCACCCGGGCAGTGGCAGCCATGGACAGCTGTTTCGCCCTTTTTGGGGCTCATCAGCATGGCATAGCCGTCGGGTCAATGAGCGGGGATTAACCCGAGTATCAAAGACCCTTTACTGCCAAGGCGAGTGCAAAGCACTCCTTCAAGCGCCAGCTCCATCGTAAACAGTGGTAGCTGTTGGTTGGGAACTGCAAAACAGTTCTCCCACGGCATGCGTATGGATATGGGATCAGAAAATTGACCTGTGTGCCCAGCTAATTGGTAAGGGGTTAGACTTTGGGGCGGTGCCTCCCGTATAAAATTTTGTCGAGTACCCCCCGGGCTCTCAACAAACATCTCTGTAAAATAGTCTCTTACACAGTCGTTCTTCGTGTCCTCACGCAATTCTCTCACCAACGACTTTGTATACGGACTGAGTCTTGGGCCTAGAGATACCGTAAAGTTCATCAGGCAATCCATACTGGTTCTAAGGGGGTGTTTACGTGACACCGGGGCGACTTTCGCCCCGGAGCGAGTTCACTCCGGTTCCGTCTCATGGCTCTATATTTGTTTACATGATACCACCACAAATTTCATGCTGGCGCGAGTCGCCCCGGCGCGAGTTCACCCCGGTTCTTGTACCGGGGCGAGAATTTCACTCCGGTACGAAATCTTGCAACGGTATCATGTAAACACGAAACGACCACCCGTTTCGGTGTGAAATCGGTCTGCCGGTAGACTGTAACGGGTAGCGCATGCGTAATGTTCGCGATTTTGAATCATACGTGCATTTTATCAACATGAAGTGTACTTTAAATAACGAGATGTGAAATAACCCAGTCATCATGTAAACGCGATACGAAATCAAAAAGTCATGTCGGTATCAAACTCGTGCCGGTGCGAGTTTTCTCATGTAAACACCCCCTAATATGATAATATGACTAGTATGACTAGTATGGGTGCATCATAAAGCGAACATTTGGCTCCATATCGTTTGAGTGTTCGTCAATTAACTACTTCTATGTTTTTAGTTTGAAACATCTGTAAAAGAGTCTGTTTTTAAAACTACACTCAGAGTTGTTCCCTGCCTTTCTTCAATTGTTTTCATCACCTTTTATAACCTCTGTAAGACGAACGCTTTATACTGGTTTTGAGAGAGATGAGGAATTTACATTTAAAATTGCGACAACTCTGGGAAATAGAGTGGACGGTGAGTCGAACCTTCGGTAACTAGAAACACATGCTACAAACTCAACAGTAATCGGCTCCTGGCTCGACGCAAAACTGATTTCCACCAGATCTGCTTTTGGGTGGTATCTCTTTTTGATCCTGAGGGTTTCCCGAGGGGTATGGGGTATCTCGTTTCCAGTGTCTCTCTGCCCTTTCAATGCTTCAGTAGTCACGTGGTGCATCATGGCAGAAAGCGCGGGAATTAAAACAGTTACGTAACGATACCGTCTCCTGTTTACATGTGATTCGATCAAAGCAAACTTTCAACATTTTTTCCTCCCTTCGATCGCCCTGTTTGATTCCTCGTCGTATTTCAAAGCAACTTTTACATTTTAATAACCTGAGATTTGTCTTCATGGCGTGCGAACCTCCCCCAAAACGATCGAAGAAAGAGGTCACTGAACATGGCGACGACATATTGGAATCGTACATGGCGAAACGCAAAGAAGTTTGCAAATCGGTGACGGATTTTAAGTTCAATAAGAAAAGAGTCCGTCTTATTTCCTCTAATGCTGATATCCCAGAGAATTGTAAGGGAATCGCTTACTGGATGTGGAGGGAACAACGTGTTCAAGGTTGGTTAAGGCTTACATGCATGTTGTAATTTAAGCTTATATCTCTTTTATTAACGCTTAGGGACCGGTCATTATTTATCGAGAGGGGGGTGCTGGTGCAAATAAGGGGTGGGTCACCATTTCTTATGCAGAAGTTTAAGGGGGGGCCACAAGAAAACATGCAAATGTATAAGCCAATAAAATGTGAGCTGCATCCTTATAATTAAATACAGCAAGAGAGGAGAGGACTACTATTAAAATAACTTCTAAAAATCAACATTTATTTCCACTAACTTTGCTTTACTTTGCTTATTTCTTAGTTAATGCATGTCCGATTTTTTATTTTTTTTCTTTGGGGGGGGGGGGGTCTGGAAAGTCATGCTTAAGGAGAAGGGTGGGTCAGCAAAAATCAAGCAAGCCATATTTCATATTGCACCACCCCCCCACCCCCCTCTCGATAAATAATGACCGGTCCCTTATTACAAACATTTTACCCTCACGTGAAAAATAAGTAATTTTGTTATAAGCCCAAAATAAATGCTACCATGTAAGAGTATTGCTGAAGAGGTTTTATCTGAATGGACACACCATAAGGTTGATCCTGAGATTTTCTTTGGGTGTGAGTTCACATTTTTTGCAACCTAAATTGGCAAAATTGAAACATGAATAAACAAAACTGGAAGAAAAGTGCAAGATTGTAAAACTTAAAAACTGTGACCAGTTGCACAAAACCTAACTTCAGACTTTGGTATGAAATTGCACCCAAGCCCAGGGGTGTGGCAGGGGGGGTACCTCATACAAGTAGTAATAGGGAAATGGGGATTGCTGCTGGATGGGGTCGCATTTTCAAGATTGGAGTGACTATAATAAGATTGACTTTAATGGGTTTGACTATAATGGGATTGACTTTAATGACTTTAATGACTTTAACATCACTAAATATTCTTTACAATGTTTTTGGTTTAGATAACTGGGCACTGTTATATGCCCAGCGAATGGCCCTTAAACAAGAAGTTCCTCTCTTTGTATGCTTCTGTTTACCAAGCAATTTCCTTGATACCACCTACAGACAGTACAGTTTTATGATCAAAGGTATTCAAGAAGTTGAAAAGGTACAAAATAAAGTTGTCATGTGTTATGTGGTTTAGATTTTTCTTATTTGAAAATTTTGAAACCAGTTTCAGGGCTCAAAGAAAACTTGAATTGCATCACGTCCTTTGGGCAGGCAGCTCTCCCATTTTACTTGTCTTGGGCCACTCCTTGCTCATCTTAGTTAATGATTGAGTTAGAGGAAAACTTGCCTGGCCCCTTAACCCTTTAAGCCCTAAGAGTGATCAGAATCAAATTTCTCCTTGTAATATCAATGCTTTGTAAAACAGAGTGGTCATGAGAATTATTATGGACATGATCACACAAGATGAATTTGCTTGATATTTTATCAACTTCTGCCCACTACTTCTGTAGGATGAATAGGTGCAACTAACAAGAATTCAGATTTTGATCTTAGGGTTTAAAGGGTTAACCCATTAGGCAGGTAAGCTTTAAAAGTTACTTGCCCAGCAAGAAAATCTACTCCTCTTAGACTATAGAATGAGAATTTTTTCGAGCCCTGCAGTTTGATTTGAGTTTCCTTTGAGTAATATACAATCACACCCATGATCTCCTGCTTTGCTGATCAGTGCTCTATAGAACTAACCCTACTGTGGTTAATTATTTTAGGAACTGACTACACTGAGCATTAATTTCCATTTGCTTCTTGGTGAACCAGACAAAGTGCTTCCTGAGTTTGTGAAATCACATAATGTTGGTGGACTGATAACAGATTTTGCACCAATGAGAAAACCGTTAAAGTGGCTGAAAGATGTTACAGCGAACCTTCCAAAAAATTTCCCTGTTTGTCAGGTCAGCAACTTGATTTCATTTTTGCTATAATTTTATTTTGTCTGATGTGCAAGTATTCGTTTTGTTGTGATTTACATGTAGTGAATGAACAATGTGGAGAAAAGCAAGAGAAGTTTCTAGCCTGACACACACCAGGCAACACTGCCATCTCTATTCTGTTTATTATTCAGATAACTGACTTCACTATGGCTTGAAGTACTCCCTTTAAATAATAATTGCATACATTTGATGGCAGGCAATTCTAATACATATGACAGTGTGCATGTATGTTAAAATATATATGTGGTTTCAGTGCGGTACCTGCTGCCAGGATGCACTGCAAACAACTTTACTTAACTGTTATCTCAGTTTGCTGTAATCCGTTTTTGTCTTATTTTGTTAAGTTTGTTTTTATCTTTCCCCCTTCTCGATTAGCCTTTTATGCTATTATCAGTGGGAAGGTTAATTTTCTGATTTCTTATACCTATAACTAATTAACCAAGGTTGTATTTACTGAACTATGTTGAATAAAATTGTTGTTGTTTGTGTTGTTTTTGTTTATGTTTTAAAGAGGTGACATGAGTCAAAGAGATGTATCCCACTGAGTCAACTAAATTATTTGTGATTCCATCTTTGTAGGTTGATGGTCACAACATTGTTCCTTGTTGGCAGGCTTCTCCAAAGTTAGAGTACGGAGCCCGAACTATTAGACCTAAAATCCACAACCAGTTGAAAGGGTTTCTTACAGAATTTCCACCTGTAATTAAGCATCCTCATACTGCTTCAGACAAAACTAAAAAGGTGAACATTTTAATTAAATATCCTTTAATGAACTCTTCTGACTGGTGGATGGTTTTGCATAATTTTCAGTTTGGGGCAGTTATACCGAACAAAACACACCACAGGAAAGTAATGGGCAAAATTTTGGCACAGGGAAGCACTTGAATCCAAGGCTAAGGGGACCAGGAGAGAAGCGCTTCACTGGGAAGACAAGATCATGTGCTACGGGGAGTAGCCGCCCTTGTCAAGAGTCCTGATCAGTCTCCAGGCTGTGAGGCCCCTATTCCCTTGTCACTAGGAACTAATGGGAACCAGGAGGGGAGACTGTCCAGGGTGGAGAAAAGATCAAAATTGTGGTACCGTGAGTAGCCACCCATGTCAGGAGTCCTGATCAGTCTCCAGGCTGTGAGGCCCCTATTCCCTTGTCACTAGGAACTAATGGGAACCAGGAGGGGAGACTGTCCAGGGTGGAGAAAAGATCAAAATTGTGGTACCGTGAGTAGCCACCCATGTCAGGAGTCCTGATCAGTCTCCAGGCTGTGAGGCCCCTATTCCCTTGTCACTAGGAACTAATGGGAACCAGGAGGGGAGACTGTCCAGGGTGGAGAAAAGATCAAAATTGTGGTACCGTGAGTAGCCACCCATGTCAGGAGTCCTGATCAGTCTCCAGGCTGTGAGGCCCCTATTCCCTTGTCACTAGGAACTAATGGGAACCAGGAGGGGAGACTGTCCAGGGTGGAGAAAAGATCAAAATTGTGGTACCGTGAGTAGCCACCCATGTCAGGAGTCCTGATCAGTCTCCAGGCTGTGAGGCCCCTATTCCCTTGTCACTAGGAACTAATGGGAACCAGGAGGGGAGACTGTCCAGGGTGGAGAAAAGATCAAAATTGTGGTACCGTGAGTAGCCACCCATGTCAGGAGTCCTGATCAGTCTCCAGGCTGTGAGGCCCCTATTCCCTTGTCACTAGGAACTAATGGGAACCAGGAGGGGAGACTGTCCAGGGTGGAGAAAAGATCAAAATTGTGGTACCGTGAGTAGCCACCCATGTCAGGAGTCCTGATCAGTCTCCAGGCTGTGAGGCCCCTATTCCCTTGTCACTAGGAACTAATGGGAACCAGGAGGGGAGACTGTCCAGGGTGGAGAAAAGATCAAAATTGTGGTACCGTGAGTAGCCACCCATGTCAGGAGTCCTGATCAGTCTCCAGGCTGTGAGGCCCCTATTCCCTTGTCACTAGGAACTAATGGGAACCAGGAGGGGAGACTGTCCAGGGTGGAGAAAAGATCAAAATTGTGGTACCGTGAGTAGCCACCCATGTCAGGAGTCCTGATCAGTCTCCAGGCTGTGAGGCCCCTATTCCCTTGTCACTAGGAACTAATGGGAACCAGGAGGGGAGACTGTCCAGGGTGGAGAAAAGATCAAAATTGTGGTACCGTGAGTAGCCACCCATGTCAGGAGTCCTGATCAGTCTCCAGGGGATGAGGCCCACATTCCCTTGTCACTAGGAACTAATGGGAACCAGGAGGGGAGACTGTCCAGGGTGGAGAAAAGATCAAAATTGTGGTACCGTGAGTAGCCACCCATGTCAAGAGTCCTGATCAGTCTCCATGGGATGAGGCCCACATTCCCTTGTCACTAGGAACTAAAGGGTCCTCCTGGTGAAGCCTGAATTTTTTGGATCTTGTGTCTTATAGGGTTGTTGACCGAAATTTTGGTAGACTCTCGGTAGACATATTGGCAGAGTGTTGGTCAACTGTCAACCAAGTATTGATCGATTATCGGTCGAGTATTGATCAAGTACGCGGCTGATAGTCAGGCCCTGATGACTATCAGTCGATAGTCGGTCGATACTTGGTAGATAGTCGGTTGAGAATCGGTTGTTACTTCGCTGATGGATCACTGACATATCACCAACACTAGGCCGACACCTTGGTCGACTGTCAGTTCAGGTGACTTGCAGTTTCAAGTCCTTTTATCTCGAGATTTTGACCCAAATTCTTGTTAAGCCCAGGCTTAATGGCTTAAAGGAAGCTACGCCACTGGTATTGAACAAAGAGTCAAGTGCTACAGAAGAGCTTGGTATCAAAGTTGAACAGGCGGTGCCGATGCTCGGCCGATATACCAACGATATGTTACCAATACTCACCCAACGGTTCACTGATACATTACCGACACACTTCCGTTACTATCGCGGCTGACACTTGACTTATGCTCAATCTATACTCGACCAATACTTGATCGATACTCGATCGACACTTGGTCAACACTCAGCTGATATATTTACCGATATGCCCACTGATATGTTGACCAATATGTGGGTCGACACCCCCTATAAGACACAAGGTCCAATTTTTTCAGGTTTTTTTTCTACTGCTCAGGTTGCTCATCCTACTGTAAAGATCATGTTCACTTTCACAGCATAGCACCATATGTACCGAAGGCCTCCCAGTCCCCTTGCTAGGAATGTTAGACATCAAAATATAATTTTTATAGTGTAAACTGTGATGATGTTCATTTTATAATGCTATTATTAATATTTATTTAATAAATATTAATAATATTAATTTTTAATATTTATTTAATAAACCAGACCGACTGGAAAGCAGTTGATAAATTCATTGAAGTTGATCGTGATGTTAAGGAAGTGGACTGGGCTCAACCTGGGACTAAGGCAGGACTGGAAATGTTGGAATCATTCTGCAATCAAAGACTCAAGTATTTTGCTGATGACAGAAACAATCCAACAAAGAAAGCTTTGAGCGACTTATCACCTTGGTTTCATGCAGGTATTGCTACTGTTTCGTAGTGGTATTAGAGGATTTATCCTGTAAATCCAGTTAAAATCCCCCCTGCCACCCCTGGATGGCAAGAATCCAACAAAAAAGGTTTATGCAATGTGTCACCTTGTTTTCATGCAGGTATTGCTATTTTTTCATATTGATGTTAGCATATATATCCTCCATTGTGGCAATAGCATATCCCAGTAAAAATGTCTCCCCCCCCCCCCCCCCACCCCTTCTCAGGATGGCAAAGTTCTATTTGACCCCCTCTCCTGGCCACACCCTTTTTAGTGACCAGGTACCAGTCAGTCCCTTCTGACAAAATTGTCAGTAAAGTCAGTGGGGGAAGAAAAGTCTTAAGTGGCTTTTGAAGGACTACTAAATTCTCCTTTCAAATAGGCCATTTCCAAGTTTCCCCGGGCATCTGTATCAAAATGAGGTTAAGTGCTCAGCTTTGATATGGAACTCTCATGCAAATAAAACTCATTGTCAGAAGAAAGGTTGTGCACTTGGCCTCAATTTGAAAGTGAGTGGTTTTTTGGAACTCAAAAGTGGTCTATTGTCTTGCATTTGCTTGTGAAATGTAAGGAGAATTTAACATAACATTAAAAGTCACAAAGGGCCTTATTCCATGCTTCTCTGTTAGAGTTACAGGACCAAGACTTATTCCTGTTTTGGACAAGGACAATGACTGCGTGACATAAGGAGTTGGAATTTTTATCTTCTGTGCCATAATTTGATACATTCATGATTTTTCAATTAATGGAATCTGTAGTTTGTTAATTTGAACTAACTGAAAAAAAAATGAATAACAAAGCATTTCTTTTAACTTCTCAAAGATGCCATGTTACTGTTCAGGCAATACTTCACAGTACAAGACCCACTCCACAGATGGGTAGGGAGGGGGAACCTATTATGGGGAGGCTCTTTCCGAAAGAGGTACCTTTTTCAGGCTCCCACTTGTCTTTTCATAGGTCAAGTCAGCGTTCAAAGAGCCATTCTCCGAGTGCGAGAGTTCCGCAGCAGGGCTAAAGACTCTGTTGAAGCTTTTGTCGAAGAGGCTGTGATCAGAAGAGAACTGGCAGACAACTTTTGCTTCTACAATCAGGAAAACTATGACTCCATTAAGGGTGCCTATGAGTGGGCGCAGAAAACTTTACAAGATCATGCACAGGACAAGCGGGAATATCTTTACACAAGAGAACAGATGGAACAAGGCAGTAGCCATGACGACCTGTGGAATGCTGCCCAGGTACTACTACATTCACTTGTTAGTCAAAGGAGTCAACCCATGTCCAGTGGTAAAACAATGACAAGGGAAGACCTCTTTCCTAACCAAATTAAGTTTTAATCACCTGGCTAAAATGTGGATTCCTATTATTAATAAAGGCTGACATTTTTCTGAGAGCTTGAGGCAGATCCAACTTTATGTTTGGCTTCCCAAAAAACCTCTCTAGTCTTACACTCTTTATTAATATTATTAGGGATTGAAGATGAGGAATGTCTGAGGGTAGGCAACACCTGAGAGTATATACCCCTGCCAGTGTCTTGACAGCATCAGTACATAATCAAGAGATAAGGTTATGAGAGTTAATAAAATGATCCTTTATCAAATTCTTTCAACGAATCTGAAAGGAAATGTATGATGATCAGTCTGGAGAGTATAGGAACCTTGGGGACCAATATAAGATTTGGGAAACTGTGGTACCCACCTACCCCTCCCTTACTGAAAAACATTTTGCCCTAAGTAAGAGGTGTAGGGAAGGGGTATTCGCAAAACTACCTCTACTACCAGCCTTGCTGTCATGAATTTTATTTTTTTACCGTTTACGTAAGGTTTGTCGTAAAGTTTCCTCCATTTTTCAGCTTCAGCTGGTCAATGAAGGAAAGATGCATGGTTTCCTGAGGATGTACTGGGCAAAGAAAATTCTAGAATGGACAAATTCACCTGAAGAAGCTCTGGAAATCTCACTATACCTGAATGACAAATATTCACTAGATGGCACTGACCCTAATGGCTATGTGGGTAAGCTTATAAAAGTATCATTTATTTATACATCCTTAATTCTATCTTTAGCTAGAGGAGCATACAGGTTGGCATACGTAAATCTTCATTGGACCCTACTATTAAGATGAAACAATCTATGAAGAGAGGGCATCATTTAATGTACATAACCAAAGAAACAAGAATACAACTTGAGTAAGGGAAATAGAATGTGGTCTGTGGAGCTAGTAAGTTCCTCCTGAAGAACTACTTGTCAAATTCACAGCATGAATTGACAAAAAAATGCACTTTGAGTGTCAATGTATTTAGCACTAAAGTATTTGGAGGATACTATTTTAACGTCTGGAGATGGGACCACCATTTTATGTGGTCATCCAAGCCATGCGAAGGTCTAGTTGTTTTCAGGGCAAAGGCAGTACCTTCATTTCTTGGTTTATTTGAGACCCTGAGTAATGGTCTGGCCCCAAGAAGTGTACCCATGACCTCCTGCTCTGCAGTCAAGGACTCTACCAGCTGAGCTAATCCTGCTGCCATGCAAAATGAGTTCTAAGCAGAGAAACCACTCCTTTCTTAAGTGTAGCGCATCTCAAGACTCTTCAGAAAAAGTTTGTAAAATTTTAAGGTACATGGGATTGCATTTACAACCCTCCTTTAGAGTGGTGCAGTCATTAAGATTCAAGTCATGAGTAGGGTGGCATAGGTAGTTGTATTTGTTATACACAGAGGATCAGGGTTTTGAAGCCTACTGCACCCACTCCTCTCATCCTTCCGTTTTACTGCATTGCAAAGTTGATTCCTTTCTTTACATTATTGCAGGCTGCATGTGGTCTGTTTGTGGAGTACATGATCAAGGTTGGAAAGAGAGGCCTGTGTTTGGAAAAATCCGCTACATGAACTATAATGGGTGCAAGAGAAAATTCGATGTTGGGGAGTTTGTGAGAAGATATGGAGCAAGCAAATCTAAGAATGCAGTGGCTGTAAGTTCTGCAAATAGGAAAAGAAAGGCAAAATAAACTTGGTCGTTGTCAAGCTTTTCAGTTCTAAACATTCATTTGTAAAACATATCTTGTACGAAATTGTCAAGGAGTTCAGATTTATTGTCAAGAGTGAGATGGGAAGGTATTTGAAATCTGCTGTACACAACCAAATGGTCTCTCTGGTGGTTTTTAAAATTTTTTTGGTCCTTTTGAAAATTGCATTGAGCAGCACAGTTATTTTTGCAGGGAAGCTACTCTTTGGGGGATCTCCTTGAATAGAATGTTTTGGCAGAAACGTTTTTAAGGCATGATTGTTTGCCTGTTATTGACGAATGATGATGTAACATCAGTTGCTCAAGAGTGAGATTTTTAATGACATTTTTAGCTTGTGCTCTTGGTCTTTCAAGGGGCATTGTTTGCCACACAAGGCATTTGGCCATGGTTAAGTTATCTTCCTCAGGTTTATAAGAAATGCTCCTGTTGTTGTGCTTGTAAGGAAATTAGAGCAGAACAAATAAACTATACAACAGATTAAATTCCTGCAAGCAAAGAAAGAACTTTGAGCACACCCAACCTTTTGTACTTCTTTTCGTCAACAAGAAATGAGATAAAACTCTGTTGAAATAGGCAGTTATATTGCAAAAACTAAGTTAGATTTCAGTCAAACCCGTTAATACGGACATGAAGAGGGCCATCAAAAGTATTAACAGGGTTTCCCTATTAAGTGGGTTGAATTTAGAGAAAAAGAAAGGGCTTCCTTTTTCCAGGGACAAAGCAAACTGTCCGTAAAACTGAGATGTCCATACTAGGTTGGTGTCCATAAAGCAGGGTTTGAATGTACTTCCAATGGTGAATTTCAATGCGTGTAAATGTACTATTGTTGTCACACATCTCAGAAATGTTAGACATGATGATAATGTACTGCAAGCTGTCAGTCATGGATAAAATTCTATTTTATTTTGACTAAAAAATATAATCTGTAGCTTGTCTTAGTAGTATAAAAACAGTAGTGGTATAAAAGGACACTTTCATGTGTTACATATGCAACTTGGCATAGGCTTCTCAATTAAAAATAATAGTGTTATGCTTTACTTTTAAGATTGCTACTTCTTGGAGAGGAGAAGTCATTACGTCATGTTGCCATGGTGGCAAAATTTCTGGGTGACAACAAATCAAAAATCTCAATAAAAAGTGTCGAATTCACAGTTTCAAACTACATCGATCTTCAATTTCATTTAATTTGTCAAATGTTGGCAAAATTTTCTGGGGTTGTATCTAAGTTAAGAAAAAGAAAGAGAAAAGTTTTGTGTTTTGTTTACCAACTCCATAAAGTGGGTGCGTGAATTAGGAAGTCTTATGTCGCAGTCATGCAACGACGGTTAAGAAATGTATAAAAAAGCATGATGCACATGCAGTTGTTGTTTTGCTAATATAAACCTATTGCTTTTTTGCCGTTCTCATTGTCGTTGCTGTCACCATCGTCATTGCTTAAGCTCCCTATTATTGTGATCCAGAAATTTTGCTATGATGGTAGGGTGATGAAGCGTGACGTCACACTTCTCCTCTCTTTTACTTATTAGTTACATTTAATTAAGTGATAAAAGGAGAAAAAAAATAACAATCATTATTATTCATTCAAAATATTTCCCTGATTCTGATTGGCTAAAATCACATGCATAGTACACCATATCCAGCTACTGATGACCACATTTGGAAGAATTTTGCAATTAATCAACCGATGAAGTCAAAAGTGCAGCTTCCTTGCAGGTTAATGCACCATTAACCGAGAAGACGTAGGGACGAGTTTGAGTTGCTTTGGTTGTGAAAATGAAAATGGTGGACATTTCACTCGTTCCAAGAGTAAAAACATGGCAAGAACAGCAAGAAGACAACTCAAAGGGCAACATTTGCGATTTGGAGAACATTTGCGTAGTTGAACAACCCTAAACGTGCACTATCGAAGATGAACTTAACATCGATGGAGATAAGCATGTTTTAGCTATGTTTTTAAACTAGCAATTATTTTGAATGAATAATAAAACAATTATTGAATTCAGCTTTCCTGTCATATGAAGAATTATGGAGATCTCGGAGGGTCTTATCTCCATAATACTCAGCCTCATTCATTAATTGTTAAATAATATAAAATAAACTCATATTAACAAGATAATTTAAATAATAGCTGTAATTACACAGAACATTTCTAACTATATGGCACCTACGTTAAATGTTTTTCTTCATGTTTTTCAGAGGTCAGTTTTTTTTTTTTTAGATTAAGTGGCCAAGTTTCTGGCAAACAAAAGGAAGTGTTATAATGTATACTGTATTTGCTTTCCAGTGTCATTTCCAGTGTCATTTCACCAGACCAAATTAATGCACTCTTACTAGCGTTCTAGACCTGCCTAGAGATAGAGGAAAACTTCAAATCGAATATTACTGGTGATATAATAAATTCATTCTACATCATTATCCTACTTGACAAAGCAATAAATTCTTGTTCACCAGCAATGAAAAAACTAAAGTTTAACCACTCATCAACAATTTTATAATATAAAACCACTATTTCACCAAAAAACCCCAATTTTCTAAACATAGCAATTTTTTTTCACATTGATAAATAAAATTATATTGATAAAAAGCAGATATTAACTTTTTATGTTTTCTATTTTTAAGGCTCTTCAAAGGCTACCCTCCGAATTGCGACCATTTTAGTCGCCATGTCGCCTAGAATTTTGAAGCTGGTGACTTGATTTGTAAAAAAGTCCCCCTAAACCAAAAGAATTGGTTGCAAATGGCGACCAGGCAAAAACTTTAACTTGGAGGGCTGAAAGGATAAAACGATGAACACAGTTATCTATATTACCTACAATCATCTTGTTCAAATGAAAGTTT
This sequence comes from Porites divaricata, assembly GCA_038088405.1. Lineage (NCBI taxonomy): Eukaryota > Metazoa > Cnidaria > Anthozoa > Scleractinia > Poritidae > Porites > Porites divaricata. Next base: position 3,956,112 of record JBBMOI010000011.1, read on the forward strand.
TGAGAGTTCAAAATAATAATATTTCATTTCTATGTTACAGAAGAGAGTGTGCTCCAAAGTGTGAATTAAAAATATAATAATGAAAATTATGTCCTGTTTATGATGCTGTACAAGGTGATTCTAACTTCTAAGAAGGTCGATAACTGTTCAAATGAAAGCTACTGAGCAGTACTTTCCTGTGGTATCGTTTATTATGCTGTACAAGGTGGTTCTAGCTTTTGAGTCTGTGGATGAAATCCTATGGTGTGACCATTCAAATGAAAGGTACTGAGCAGTACTTTTCTGTGGTACTGTTTATTATACTGTACAAGGTGGTTCTAACTTTCGAGTCTACTGAAGAAATCCAAAGTGTTACCATTCAAATGAAATCTGTTAAGCGGTACTTACCTGTGGCACTTTTTACTATAATTTCTGTACAAGGTAATTCTAACTTTTGAGCCTGTGGATGAAATCCTTTAAGGGTAAAAACTAAATGAAAGCTGCTACGTAGTACTTTCCTAGTATGAGATTGACTTCTCTGTAGATTTTGTTTGGTACATGAAATGTGTCCATTTAGCTTAAAGCTAATAAGTTGTACTTCCCCACAGTTTTATTCATTCTAAATTGTTGTTAGGAATGACTTTCATTCCTTGTACATCCTGACCTTCTCCGCCAGGTCCTTCCGTTCGGCTTTTTGAAGAGCACTCATGAGGCAACTCCTTGTTGCACTCTTTCCTTTCGTCTGCTTCCATTTTTGCAACATAGCAATTACCTTGTTGGCAATGGTCCTGTTTTCATCATCCAGCGTTTTAATATAGTCATTTTTAAGGCCCAAGAAGGCTGCCACCTTATTCCACTCTCTGGGCATGTCCCCAGACAGGTCGGCAATAAGAGAATCTGGGACATCCTCTGAAACTAAAGGTACAAGCATAAAGGGTTCCCTTTAAGTTTAAAATACACAGCTAGGAAGTTAAAAATTAATACACAGCTTGGCAATAAAGTGCTGAAGGCAATTTCAGGCCTGCCTTCATGCAATGAACACCCTAGGAGCTGCCATAATGTTTCTCTGTATTTCTCCAAAACATAATTTATTACTGTGTATATAAGCTATCCCAGAGATGCCAACCTCTGGAGACCTAAAATCGGGAGACTGTCTTTTTTTTACTGCCCCCCGAAATTTCACCGACCCCCCCCCCAAAAAAAAAAATTGACCCAGCCCCCAATGGGAATGACTTAGGACATTATATGACATCTTACATGATGTACATACTATCAAAATTCTAATGCTATGCCCCAGAAACCGTACTGCGAATAAAAAAAATTTAAGTTTTGAGCTAAAAATGGGCTAAATCTCAAACTAAGTCTGTTTTATTTTTTACTAAGTATTCAATATTTATAGTGGACGTAAAAAGCAGGAGATTTATGTACCAAAGTGGGAGAGCGGGAGACGAGGAAAAAAAGCGGGAGAGTTGGCATCACTGCTATCCTCACATTTCAGTAGCAGCAATGGCCACACATACTTTAACTAAAGGGTGGTCTGCCTCAATCTGTTTACAAAGTATCCATTAAGTTCAATTTTCTATGCAAACAATCCGTTAGAGTAACTGGAAAAAAAATGTATATGTCTGAACAACGGTTCACAGCAAGATATGTTAAACACCTGTAACTTAAAATACCTGGTTCTGTGGGTGACGGTGAATCCAGCAATTTTTTAACAACATCTGAAAGAGCAATATATTAGTCAACGTCATGAAAGCATTGACAGATATGTTTTAGGAACAAACTTGCAATGAAACAACTGAGCTGGCTCCACTTTTATCAAAGTAAGAACTGCCATTATCCTTTTCACTGCCAGTTGACAAAGTCAAAATTCCAAATTTCATTCCAAATTTTATTATGTAAAATGCTGAAAAACTTGAGTAGTAATTGGTGAAAGTGCTGTCAAAGAGGTTTGATTTGAATTTGACTTCATTTCCATTTAAATTAAAGTAACAAACCATGTTTTTACTGATCGCCGAATTAGAGAGTTCATCAAAATAATCCAAACTTTCAAACTGTTACTCACCAGCAGGGGGGTAGATAAGACTAGCATCAAACTTGTCTCCCTTGAGGAATTTGTTCCCTTTGCATATCTTTATGTGAGATCCAAACTGCTTTTTTGTTGAAGCTAAACTCATCCAGTTGCAAGGGAAAAGACATGGCTTCAGTTTTCCTTTCTTTGCACAAGGTGGACATAATGAACAACGCTGCACACTTAGTCTTTGCCATTCTATAAGCAGAGCATCTGTCTCCTAGTATGATGGGAAAAAATAAGTACATTCAGCTCTCTTTGAAACGAACACCTTTGGGACCGACATAAAGTGTCCGTCTTAAAGAGATGTCCGTCTTATAGAGAGTCAACTAAAAGGAGTAAAGAAAGGCAGGGACCAACTCTAGGTGTCCATTTTACTGAGGTGTCTGTCTTATAGAAGTGTCTGTTAAGAGAGAGTTGACTGTACAGGATGTTATGACATTGAAATGTTGTTTACCCCTTGACTGTCAAGCCAGGTCAAGCATAACAGTTCTGGTTTATGGTTCTGACTCTGACTCAGTTGCTAGTGAAATCCAGCTGTAATGTACTACGGAATTTGAGAATGTACAGAATTTACCTGAACAAGCCTTAAGAGTACTTCCCACAGTGATTCCAAGCAGGACTTTGGTCCTCTGCCTTTGATATAAATGGCTGGCGAACTAGACTCAGCACCAGGAGGGAATTTCTGCTTCTTAATTACAATTCTATGTTCGTCCACAAAGAGCAAAACATTATCCTTCCAGTTGTAGTATTCACAATCCAGAGAGCAGCAGCGCACACGCAACCGATCAAATAACCCCGGAGGTAAGTAGGCCATCATGAAAAGCAAGTTTATCTCCTCCTGTTGGTGAAGGTAATTTAAATAAAAAAAGTTAATAACTATTTAACAATTAGTCATGGAAAGTGACGTGAATATCGGCAAATAGTCACCGAGACAAAGTTGAGGTGACTATTCGCAGATATTCATGTCACCTGAGGTGTCTACTTATTGTTTCAGTATAATAATTACCTTGGTGATTATTCGAGAAAATTAAAATTATTGATCAATTTCCAACTCCGAAACATCAACAAATCTGGCTAGGTCAAGCATTCCCTCAAAGATTCCATTAATGAATTTATTTGAAAGTTAATGCAGATTTCAGATTCATGTCTGCATTCCTGCATGTGTATATAACCAGCAGTGAATTCACACTCAAGGATGTTGTGAAATTTCTTGCTTTCTTGAATTTGATGTAAACAAAGCAGTTTTAACCATTCAGAGATTTTCCAATCTGACCGTTTACAGAGAAGTTATCATAAAAAATTCACTGCTCATTACGCATGCAGAAATGCAGGTTTGAATTTGATACTGGTTGCAGCATTGACTAACAGATTCAATTTTCAAATAATAATTAATTCATTAAATGCAGTTAAAAGCAAATTAACAGAGTTGACAACAAGGAGCACTTGTTTCACCCTGCTGGCCAAGATGCGTCATACTCTAGGACCTGTGTGCATCTTAGTGTGGTCTAGTACATTTAGTGTTCGGCCATTTTGGTGTGTTTGTCAACTTTTAGTGTGCTTTATTCAGCATGGGCATATCACAATCATTGTGACTCAGTTTATAACCATTTTCTTCCGCCACTTCACGTCTTTTTTCCCACTGATGTTCTCAGTGTGACAGTGTGACGTGGGGAAACATTGCTGGGTTGCCAGGATTTCCCAGCCATGGAAGCGGTCTCCATCTAGGAGCTGGCTGCCATTAGTGGAAGCTCCTGGGTATCACAGACACCCAACCTTCAATTAGCAGAATGGAATGTTGGGGGTAAGCTTGACCTGGCTTGATTGTAAGAACTCTCCATAGTATTCTTGCAGTTCCTACGTGTAGCAATATGATCTTCTGCACATGCCATGGCCCCTGTTGTTCAAATGGTGGACAACATTGTCCACTGAATAGATCACTATCCAATGGATAGCACAATATTGTTTTCCCTAATACTTATCTGTTGGGTATGAAGTGATCTTTTACCCTTATAAAAATAATATTATAGAATATTATTCTGAAGCCTCTTTTCCAGACCTCTGAGGGTTGCTCCTAAAGCTCCTATGACCACCACTATCACCTCCACTTTTTGCATAGCCCACACAGTTTTAGACACTATTACTTACTGTAATTCTGAAACTTAACACAGGAATACCAACTTTAGAAAGAGACTTTACCTGGTCCTCAGGTAGGCTTTCTGATAAAGCTTCAACAGCATCTGAATACTCAGTCAAAAACCAAGGAACTAAGAGACTCACTTGGTCGTCAACTTGGGGCATATGACAGGCAAGACCAAGGTGATGGAGCAGCTCGACCATCTGAGGAAACATGTCATCATCAAGGTTGATTTCATCCCATAGACACCTGTCAATAAAAGTTAGTAAACTACAGTGAAATCTGTCTTAGGTGGATGCCAAATTGAGCTGAAACCCTGTACTGAATGGACACCAACGTCAAATATATGATATAGCGTATTTATTAGACTATAAGCAGAGCGATTTTTACACAAATTAAAACTGAAGTGAATTAAAATTTGGGCTCTAGAGGGGGTCTTCGCTTATAGCCGAAAGTTTTTGAAAAAAAATTTTTCCACCACATGGAAACTGTACTAAATCGGGAATTTTACTTATAAGCTGAGCTAAAGTAAAGAAACACAATATGCAATCGTTGGTTATGGGTCTCAGTTTATACCCGGGCGTTTTCGATTTATTTTTGGTTTTCATTATGCCGAGTCTACACGTTCAAAGTTTGGGGTCTCAGCTTATAGCTGAGTAAATACGGTCAGTGGAGGTTTGACTGTGTTGCTGTTTATCTCACATTTTCTGTAAACCACACAGTCTGTGTTAAGAAAGATACCACAGAGGATCCAGGTTTCACTGAATCACTTTTTGGCTAGCTCCCTCGTAAAGATCAAGTTGTGCTAAAATCAACCTTTCACAAGTTAAGGCTGCATGTGCTCTAAGAAAAATTGAATCTGAATCTGAATCTGTGAAATCCAGGGTGCCCAGCAAGATTTCCTAGTTGCCCAAGAACAAAAGGTGCCAGGGGCCACGAGGCACTGCAAGAGCAAAGCCCTGTTAATAGAATTGTTGCTATCGAAGCCTTCAGGTTGTATACATGACCAGCCTGGGTTGTCTGTGCCAGGAAGCCAGCCTTGTTTGAGATTTTCATTGACCACCTACGTGTCAAGTTGCATTACATGCACAGTTCTGTTTCCGACAATTTGACTCTATTTTCTCTAATTCCTCAAATATAAAATATATAATAATCTGAGCCTTATATATTGAAAATAAACTGCGACTTATTAAAAACTTATTCAAACTATATGAAATGTAATTTTGTTTCTGCATAAGCTTTACTCGCAGCACTTTATTTTCCAATGAAACTACTCCTTAGAGATGACAATCTGTGTTCTGAAATTTGCCAATTTTGAGAAGCTTGATTTTTAACAAGCATTAAATTTTGCCAAACAAATTTATCATTACAAAAGGTTTTGAATTTCACTGTTTCATACATGAAGTGTCTACTTTCAGGATAAGTTGTGATAAAAAGAATTACCTTAAAAAATCCTCTGACAAAACAGCCTCGTTTAGTAGCTTCTCCTTGAGATCATTAAAATATGCAACATGGACTCCATACCTCAGAAAGTTGTCATTGTGCCCTACGTTTGCCTTCAAATCATGACGAAAAAGACACTTTACTGCCTTTGCAAGCCATCGAAGATCAATAAATACTTTATAGTTGGATGGAATGTTACTGTAATAACGTAATTCCCCGATGGAGTCTAAGTAAGAGACAGCAGAGCTGACACCTCTTGAAGAGAGATTAGTACATCCTTTGGCAAAAGCTTCGAACTCTTCATAGGACATGCATCGGACATGTTTCTTATCTCTGTGCTTCTTCAGTGCCCTCTCAAGCTTGATCCAGTCTTCTGGCAGATCTCTGCCAACAGAAGGAAAGAGCTGGTGGTCATTTGCTGTGCGGATGATCTCGTCTTGCAAGGCTTTGACTCCTGTGAGATCACTCTTGTTGCTGACTGGAACCATGGCAATGAAGCTTTCATTGCCTGGTGCTTGGCATGCTCTCTCCTGTATCGAAAAAGCAAGTCATTGTTCTACTGTGAATGCCAAGGCGACAGCCGTTATAATTTGGACAACTTGAGTGAAAGCCCGAGGGGTAACCCCTACAACGGCCTAAACAGGGAGGCTCCGCCCGAAATGGGTACCTTTTCAGGCTTCAGGTAGATAAAAGAGTAGGAGTTTCACTAGTTGAAGTATATGAAAGGGTAGGGAAATCTGTCATTTCGGTCTGTAAAGAGGCCCAAAAGGACTAACAGATACATTCTAAGGCTGTGAAAGAGTTCACAAAACGATTTTTTTTTGTGATTTATTTATTTTTCTTACTAGAAGGTATACGAAAGGGGTCCCTGTTTTTGTCCAAAAGGGTTTGGACCTTGGGGTTGTGCCTCCCCTTGGAGAACTTTGATGAGTAACCCCCTGCCCCCACCCCCATGCCCTTGAGATTGAAAGACAGTTAAGGAATAAGTAAATGTTAATAGGCACATGAAAACATTATTGTGACTTTCTAATCTGTGAATAAAATTGTATCCATCAAACCCTCTATGTAGTATTTGAATACGTATGGTTCCTTATTTTCCAGAGCACAATCATATAAAATCACCACCCAAAAGGAAAGGCGAAATGCAGAGGGAAGAGAAAAATATTCTGCATGCAAATTCCATAAGCTCACACTACTATAATCCTGGGGCCGGTTTCTTGAAAGTCCTAGTTACTTAACAGAACTAAAAAGCTGTTGTTGTTTCCCTTCAAGGTTTCAATAGTTTTGCATATAACATGACTAAACTACCATGGTTTGTTACCAGCTCTGTTTCTTTAGCTTTGTTTTGAGCCTGTAAGGTTACCAGGAATTCTGAGAAACAGGACCCTGGAGGAAAATAGCCAACTGCACTTACCTTTCACATGTATTAACAGTGCTCGACCTTAGCGGTAGTCCACTAGTCCTGGACTAGTGCAAAATTCTTCTGGACTAGTAGAAACTTAGAACCACTAGTCACAGGACTAGTAAGTACTTATTAAATTGTGGGTTAGCCTGGTCAGTGTCTGTCACTCTTCTTTGACTCGCTGGCAGTGGTATTATGAAGTTTCATGATGACATCAATGAAATTTAAATGTAAAAAGATATTGCAAATAATATTTTCATGCTGCCATCAGGAAGGACTACCACAGATTCACTCAGGACTAGTAAATTTTCAGTTCAACTAGTCCCAGGACCAGCGATTTAAAAAGTTAAGGTTGAGCACTAGGTTAAGTCTGTCTGCAAAATAGCAGCAAAACCTTGTTCTTGGCTCTTACCTGCATACCAGGATTTGAGTACGCATCATGATTGGCCTGTTAGAAAAGCCATTGTTGAATTACCAATCATGTTGAGATCTTGGTGTTGCTTTGCAGACATTACTAACACAGGCTAACATTAACATTAAGACCACAGTGTGATGACTTACATTATCACTAGAATGAAGAACAGAAGAAATGATTGGTGGGTTCTTTTTCTTCCATTCTGGATCAGTTCCTCCCTGGACAGGATTTTTCAACCGTTTCTTCTTCTTTTCAGAAACTTCACGATCAATCAAAGCTTTCTGACTTTTGCAGTAGTGATCAACGCGATTCAGGATATCAGTGCACTTGTTTGTTACACTACTAGCATCATCAGGTTCAAATCTGTCTAGATGAGTAGGCACGATCATGACTCGCGGTTTCAATATGAGAGATGTTACCAGATCAAGCCAGTCACCAACAGTTTTGCGGAAACAGGTTTCATTGGGTTTGTAGTTGAAAAGGTCCACAACTAAGATATGCAAAGCCTCTAAAATATTACAGAAAATATACAAAGGCATTAGTATTTAAACCTTACATTCAACTAATTTCTCCTAACAATACCAACATATAATCTAGAGAAACGCTTTTGAGAATTAAAGACATGATCGCCAAAAGGGAAAATTCTTTGGTCTTTTGACAAATACTGTTAATTAGTTCTTTGAGGAAATGTATGGAAATCAATCTGGAGAATTTCCATCAGGTTGCGCATGGAGGTTTGACTGTCTTATCTTTTATTGTGTTGTCCTTGAGAAGTTAATTTTTGAGGTGGGTGTGCTTTGATAATAATTTTGGCAAACTTCTTTTATCTGTGTGGACACTTTGTGGTGACTTTCACTTTTCAGTCAAATCAGGGGCACCCAACAACTGGATGTTTCCAAATACCTCGGAATTGTCTAAAAAGGTTTTCTCTATGCTTTAGGAGCCTGTTTGGTTAATTTGGTGCTGCCCTGAAAACTATTTATCTGTTCAGAAGTCTTGGGGCAACTTTGGTCATCTGAAAAGTTTGAAGTGGCTCTTTTGTCTGATCTGTTAGCATTAGCTACAATGTACCCTGATGGGTCCCAGCAAAAGTTCAAGGAAACGGAGAAGCAGTACTTTTAAAAATTCTAGGGGATGCTTGTCTTCACACCAAAATGTTACGGAGGCCTTTTTTCCAGCAATAACAGCAATATAATGGTCATAAAATGTGAAAAACACAAATATCTTAGACACATGGAATGCTTAACCTGACATTTTTAGCCTTTCTTGAGTTTTAGAAATTTTGAGGCAATACGTGCTTCTTCGAACAGTTATTTTACAGGAAAAAAGTCATTGGGTTCCCCAGTCATATGGAAACCAAGTCTTTTAAATACCTGAAGAGAGAAAGAATGGATGAGTCAATTGATATCGTCGCTGTCCGGCGCAATCCACAATATGAAACTCCACTCCTTCAAAAACTGGTCGCCAAGTATAAAAATCAACACCCACTGTGCTGCATGCTTGATCACCTGGGTAAGCAAGTGCTTTGGATTCCACAAGAGCATAGGCAAGACTTGACTTGCCAGCACCTGCCTCGCCCAACAGGACTACTTTGAGACGCTGAGAATGCACTGCCTGAGTGTCTATGCTTGCTAGTGATTCAAAATACCCTTTGATACTGTTCAGACCACGACTGCAAACATCAAGTGGTGGAGAACGAAGGTTGTTGTTTCCCTCAACAATCAGTGACTCAAGTGCAGGCATATCAATTATTGAGCGTGGAAGACAAGTGAGTTTGTTATCAAACACATTGATGTGTCTGCAATTTTCTAAATGTTTGATCTCATCTGGCAAAGTGGTCAGCTTGTTTTCCATCATCAACAACAGTGTTAGAGAGCAGAGCTGTCCAATCCTAGGTGATAACTCGGAAATATTGTTCCTTTCTGCATTAAGCTTTCGTAAATTTGTCAGATCATACAACTCATCTGGGAGGCTTGATAAATTGTTCTTTCCTACTCGTAAACCTCTCAAGCTTTTTAAATTTCCTATTTCAGCCGGCAACGCATTCAACTGGCAGTCTATCATATACAAGTCCTTCAAGTTTGGCAAATCAAAAATCTCGTTAGGTAGACTATCCGATGTACCAAGGCTATTGTAGCTAAAATCAACAACTTCGAGACATGACATATTCCTAATTTCTTGTGGAATCTTTTTTAAGGTGCAGTTATCCATGTAAAGTTTCCTTACATTACTAAGTTGGCATATGGGCATAGGGAAAGCCTCAAAATGATTTCCATCCAGGTGCAATTCTTCTAAATTCAAAAACCTGTTGAACTGACTTGGTAGTCGCAAAAGCCCATTATCTGGTTTAATGGGACTACAACTCATAAAAAGCATCTTCAGCTGTTCCATGGTACAAAATTCATCAGCATCAGGAATATCCTTGAGGTAGTTTGAAAACATTCTTAGATCCTGAAGTCCAGGGACGCTTGAAAATGCAGGAAAGTCATTCGGAGTTAAAGGATCATACATTGTCAGATCTACGGTCACAATTCCATTTTCCTCTGTAACAGGTATCTCTTTGGGTGCTATGTTTATCACTTCAAATTCCAAGTGATTTTCCATTGTTGATGAATTTGTTAGTCAATCCAAACAGCCAGGCTCATCACCAAATCAATTATAGAAAAGCCTAAAACATAAATAACACACATGAAAACAGTCACGGTTTTGGAAGCCATCTTTAGGGATAGACAACGGTAACACCACACAATTTCATCCACAGATTTAAGAGTTAGAGTGACAGATTATCACTCCATAATATGGATTAAGAGTAAAAGCAGATCTTTTAACGTGGTGATACATCTGATGAGATTTATGTTTTTTATGTGCGCAAAATTTCAGCTGTCTTTCCTCGTTCCTCGCTGCTAAGAACATTTCGCTGGAGAGACATACTGACAGTGTTGAGTGTCAAATTATTTACCTTTGTTGTAAAGGCTCTGTAAACTTGAGCTTATTTGTGTAAATACAATATTGATATTAGCTCTTTGCTCTTTGATTGTTATATCGTAACGATATCAACATAGTTAGGTATGAGCAGAAATAAATTCAATTTATATATTAATTACTATTTGATGGGCTTGCGCTCAAGATCAAGATTAAGCTCTGTCATGTCAGTTACAATGCAAAAGCAATGTACTTCTGTACTCCTATGGCTGGGTCTTCTGTCTTTTTCAGAGATTTTAACGATACAGCTGGCTTAAGATCTATCTAAGCAAATAAAATTTAAGGAAAAGATGCTGAAGAAGAAGGTCAACAAAATTAAATCAAGAGAAATTAAGCTTTATACGCCTTACCCCAATTTTCTGCCTCATTAATTGGAGAACGTCGAGCCCATATCGAGCAATCTGTAAAAAAAACAAGTCACACACTGAACTGATCTCTCTAAATAAAGATCATTACATTTCGACCGCGTGACTCCTTTGGCAAGGGAAGGAGAAAATGTCTTGCACATGAAGTAACCGTGAACGTGGGTGTTCGGGAAATAGAAAGGACTTTGAAACAGAAATACTCTCAAGACATCTTTTTCGTGCTTCGAAAAACGCAGTCAAGAGACTGGGCCCAGACAAGCCTTATATTTGCGCATGTCTTTTTAGGTAAACTGTTGACTTACTGCCATACTTACTGCTGGCTCGTGACGACTAGACTCCAGTTTTCTCGCTTCTCCTTCCCGCTTCGACATCCATAGCAACAACTTTTTGGAAGCAGTTCTGGAGGAAAAATTAAAATCATGGAGGTTGCTGGAAGGAAAATTGCTTCTCCGGTAATGTGGAATCACTTAAAGAATGTTTTAACGTCTGTCTGTTTTCTTAAACTAAGTATTCCTGGCTAGAATTAAATAGGACTTTGAAGAAGAAAACATCGTTATTAGCTGAAACTCTTACTTACGAGATTGCTCATACCTTGCTGAAATCTTGCAAGCCTCTTTGAAATAACGGAGTGACTTAAATTCAAACAAGACATTTAATTTCTCTATTTTTCAGGAAGCCATATGTCCTTAGTGTGTGAATTTCAAAACTCCTGATTTCACATATTTTACTACTATATTTGTGCTTTTCTTTGTCGCTGTCATAGGTTCAATGACACCTACTTGTCTGTCTCCATATGTCTCTGTTTCAAGGCCATGTTTTACCCAATCAGGGCCTTGGGGACGTTCAATTTCTTACCCACCCACCCCCCCCCCCCCCCCCCCAATAATGACTGGAATCTAAACCCTCAAATTTTTGTTGGAGCTCTTTGAAAAAAGAAATCCTAAGGGTTCATTCTTTGGCAGGACTTTGAAAAATCGAAATTTTATCTGCTTCTTTGAAGCAGAAATCCAAACCCTCCTATTTGAAAAACCCCATCATCCTTGGGGTGGGGTTAAAAAATGGAACATCCCTTGAGATAGAGTTGACGTAGTCTCTGTTGTGGAACCAGCCAGTAATCAGATTATTCTGCATTAACTCCCTCATCACTTCCGTCAACCAAGTCCACAGAACTCCTTCATTCCCCTTCATCTTTTCCAGGTTCACAGAACTCCCTTAAACTTATATTCAGGTCTTTGCATTTCAAGAGCATTTCCCCACCCCACCCCCTACAGTCTCATTCACCTCCCAAAAGAAAATATGAGAATTTTCCAGGACCACACACTATAGACTGTCTTTTGTACAGGGTAACACGCTTAGAGCGATTTTCGTAAGACCTTGAAATGAAAGCGCGCGAACAAAACAGAAACAACAAATGAACGGAAATAGGGCGATTTGATTGGTTTATCGAACGGACAGACAAACGCGCCTGGCTTTTCATTGGTTAAGCGAACGCTCAGGTGAAAAAACTTCATGCCCGAGAACTTTCTAGAAATCAATCGATACTTCGCTTTTACGTCATACTACAACACGATTGGCCAATCGAACAATGCCTTCTCCATATTAAGGTTTTCTTTGGCGGGAAAACGAAGAGTTCATGTTTTGATCTTTTCATCCATTGGCTTATGAAACAGATGACGAACACTTACCGAAACCATTTTTCAAGGTCATACGAAAATCGCTCTATTTTTCGATCCTCACTGTCAGGTGTTTGCGACTAAGGATAACCCAGCTGCCGATCCTCGACTTATGAGGAGGATTATTGCAGAGGATCCAGACTGGTAAGTTACTTGCTTGCATCCTTATAATAATCTTGAAGTCTTGATCAAACAAACTGTAGGTGGTATCACATGCATGTGAAACAAATCCAGCTTGCCTGGTTATGTACTTTATTAGCTCTTTAGTGCCATAACTATTATGAGAAACTTTGTGACATCATGGTCAGCATTGTCGTCATCACCAGCATCACCTGTTGTCATCACTATTGTGAGAAACTTTGTGACAACCTGGTCAGCATTGTCGTCATCACTACCATCACTCACATTATCCTCTTAATCATGACGTTATCATTGACATCACAATACTACTATCATTGTCGCAGCTGTAAACAGTCACTTTCTTATCATTGACATTGTTATCACCATCATCATTGTCATCATCAACACAGGGCTGTCATTAATTGGGCCGGGGGCTGGGGATTTTCTCGGACTATTATGAAGGTCACCCCCTGCCTACCTTTATAGGAAAATAGAAGAAAAATAGAACCAAACAAAATCCCTAGCTGCTGGATTTCCCGCCTACTTGTATCGTTACCCTGGCAACTTGAAATTTCAATGACAGCCCTATTCAACATCATCATCATCTTCATGGCATTGTTGTTTATTAGCAGTACACCACCAATGTTGTCATGACAACAGTCGCCCTCATCATCATTATCTCAACTATGGTCACTGTTATTATTTTTTTAGCAAAAGCATTATTCACCTCATTTAACCCTTTAAGCTCTAAGAGTGATCAGCATCAAATTTCTCCTTGTAATATCAGTGCTTTGTAAAACAGAGTTGTCATGAGAATTCCAGACATGATCACACAAGATGAATTTGCTTGATGTTTTAATCAACTTCTCCCCACTACTTCTGTAGGAAATGAATAGGGGCAACAAAAGAGAATTCAAATTTTGATCTTAGAGTTTAAAGGGTTAATAATTTCAAGATCTTGTTGTAAAAAGGCCTGACACTTTTTGTATAACTGCCACGACAGGAGTCTTGCCACAGTTCCACTACTAACAGAGCTCTGTGTAAAGCACATTGTTGGAAACTTTGAAGGTGAGTTTTAATTCATTGTAACTTTGATTTGTATTATAAAAAATACGTCAGATTTCACTACAGTAAAGTGTGTCTTGGCATTGTCTCACTGCAGAGTATGTCACTTTTTGTAGATAATCCAATTCTTGATGAACTCCTTCCAAAGCACAAATCCAAAGTGCTTGATGTTCTTTCTACAGAAATTGCAATGAAGTAAGTACATGTAGTAATCTTAAGATACATTGTAGATCTTGTTGATTATTTTTTGAAACCAAAAGATTTTAACTATTATTTTATGCATCTTAAAATCCCTTAAAAAATCCTTGAATTTTAGGAGGCCTTGAAAGTACTTGAAATTGGGTTATGATTGTTAAAAGTCCTTGATTTTTTTACTGATGAACATCTCAAAATTATCAACACTTAACATGTAGAAACTGCAAGTACAGCGAAAATAAAAAGCTTTCAAAATATGCAAAGTAGTTGTTGTTTATGGGGTTCCTGTACTCTCTTGTTACGTTGAGCCACAAGTGCACTGTGCATCTCCTAGCCTGCTTGTGTTTTCATAATTCAAGCTCTTTCTCTTTTTTACCTGAAGAAGTGTACAAACCCTGAACTAAACAATGCATGAACAACAAGTTTTCTCTTTATTTTGTAAAATAAAAAATATCTCATAAGTTGTTCCACACACTCATGATGTAGACTTCATATTTTTCATATGGCAACATGCTATATTTAGTGAACTCTCATTCTGACCAACATTGCTAAATGAATATTTTATAATCATGATATTAAAATTTTTTCTTATATAACCTGACAGAGTTACAGCTAATCTCGTATCAGACGAGGGTTACTGGAAAAGATGCTGTAAGGCAAGATGGGAAGTATGCGACATTAATCAACATGGGATTAGCTGGAAAAGAATGTACTTTGAGAGGAATCTGGAAGGTTTGTAAGACTTCTCTACTTTTGTCCCACTTGACCACTCCAGAAAAATACTGTAACATACCTAAGCATAATGCTCTTTTGTTTGTCACCTCAAAATTTTACATAAGCATTGTCTTCAGTTTCTCTTAAGAGTTAAAATGGCCCCAAGAGGAACTGAAGACAATTCTTATGCAAAATTTTGGGTTGACAAACAAAGAGCATTATGGTATGTTATGGTATTTTCTGGAGTGGTCAATTGCTACTAGGCCGGCAATGATACCCTGATGCATTGATGAACCATAATATTTCTTCCTAAAATATGATTATCAATATTCAATCAAGATAGAGCGATTTTCGTATGACCTTGAAATGAAAACACGCGAACAAAACAGAAACAACAAACGAACGGAAATAGAGCGATTTGATTGGTGTATCGAACGGATACAAATGCACCTGGGTTTTGGTTGGCTAAGCGAACGCTCGGGTAAACAAACTTCATGCCCGAAGAACTTTCTAGAAATTGCTTTGACGTCATACTGCAACACGATTGGTCAATCGAACAATGCCTTCTCCATATTAGGGTTTTCTTTGGCGGGAAAACGTAGAGTCCATGTTTTGTTCGTTCCATCCATTGGCTGATAAAACAAATAACAAACACTTACGGAAACCATTTTTCTAGGTCATACGAAAATCGCTCTATCACAAAATTATGTTTCAATTAAATGTGCTACATCAACAAAATTTTGAAGTCACTGTCCCTAATACTTCTAACCAAGCTATTTAGTCGAGTGTGCTTTAACAACGCGAGACTCTTAAAATGCAGTCGTTTTTTTTTTGTCGGACCTAGTTTGTAGGCCTCGCGTTCCTAACGAAGACCGTGGAAACTGGGGATAAGAATCGTGACGACTTTCATTGTATGGAAATGATCTCGTGATGAGAATGCGGTTTATTTTCGGCGATGACTGAAATGACGCGTACAAGTTTGGCAATGATGTAATTATCCTCGAATGGAGGTCCTTGATTTTCGTGTAATTATGCACGACATGCAGGCACTTTAAAAAGGAAATATCCCCAAGCAGGATGAGAAAATATTATAGCTGGGAAATCCTCAGGATTTTGTGGCTTTTTAAGGCGTTACGTTTCTCAGAATATTGTCGCAATTACAGGAAATGTACAGTTAAATAGATTCACTTTGTTTTCTGTATTTAATTGATAGATTTTCGCAGTTGTTAAGATGTTAAGTTGCGCTGCACTTCATAAATACTTGAGATATCAAGTATCCACTGTCACGTAATTTTTACGTGCGCACGTGCGCAGTGCGTTCGCAAATAAAATAAAGGCAATGTATGAAAGGCCGCACGTACAATTATGTAGGCGTAAAAGTAGAATCTCGCTTAATTTGACGTTTAATCTCAGTACTTTATGTCATACCTCTATTTGATTTACGTGATTAAAATTAACGTGCGTTAACGTGCGGAGCCAAAAACGCATCAGTGGAAATCCACCCTAAGGTGTCACGGATGTGTTTATATGGGTCTTGCAGCACTTCATGTCCACAGAATAGAAATCCCATATCGAGCTTTTCCGGAACAGGTTGGTCCAAGAATTCTATAGCTTGAAAGTGTTGATTATTTTGGAACAACTGATCACTTCAGTGGTCGAAAAAAAAAAGAATAATCTTAATGAGCAAAACTTCAAGGTTTACTGGAAAATCAGGATCGAGGATCGAGAAATCAGGGATCGAGGATTGGTTAAAAAGAACTTGAAAATAAATAAATAAATCGTGGATCAGTGGTGATGTGGGTCACAGACTGTAGACAGAACATAACCTCATTCTCTGTACTGAACACTAAATTCAAGTAAACTAATCCGAGTCTGTCTGAATCAGTGATTGTTTTGACGAGAAAGAGAAATTTTCCTGGTAAATGAAACGCTTTATCCCGGTGATACTGTAATACAAGAAAAAACTTTAACAGTTTTTAATTTTTAAGTGTACATTTGCTTTCAGTACTCCATATTTTTCTTGTAATTGTTGTATGCACGACCCCACCAGCAATGCTGATCTTTTTATCATGCCGTAAACTACGGTTCTTAGCTACCCACCTACCTATCTATCCATCTGTCTATCTATCTATCTATCTATCTATCTACCTATCTATCTGTCTGTCTGTTTGTCTGTCTATCTATCTATCTAAAATGAATGTTGTGTACAACTCTAAACAATGTACTCTGAGACTGTACGGAGACATTAAAAGTAGATACTAAGCAGCTATGGAAAATGTCATTTTACTTTCACGCGATATTGATATTTTATAAAACAGACAACAAATTCAGCAGGAATCCGCGAACTGAATTAACTGTGTATTGTATAAGGTTCTGTTAAACTTACACTTTTTTCCTGTGCTGAACATATACTGTACCGAGCCGTTTCTTGGTCTGGTACAAAGAAGCTATGTATATTTATACTGACGGAGTCATGGACCCCTGATACCGATAAAAATCATCGTTCAATTTTTCGAGTGTAAAATCCCTGAAAGAGTACTCCTCAATGGAGCAATATCAATATGTAGAAGGTTTTCAAAGGCTTCACACCGGTTTGAGGCTAAGATGTGCGGCCTGTCTCTCCTTGCAATTTTTTCTACTTTTTGAGTATATACATTATGACATACAACACTCGTTTTGTATTTCAAACGAAAAAGTAGTATAACAGCCCCGGTTGCTTTACTCCAAGCACGCGAGACTCAACGCTTCTAAGAGCGTTCTTGTTATTTTAGCCCTTGTGGGGCGATTTGTGATGAAACCAAATGAAAGGCCATCCTGTCTTTCAATATAATATGTTAACTGACATTCACATAACCTCGCTATTTGACCTGCAGGTATTATTGAGAACTTTGTTCCAGAAACCACAGATCCAACTTTGGTAAGTTGTAATAATACAGTTGTATGGCCAAACAGGTCCTCTGACCTGGGAAAGTATTTGGTAGCTATTGTGTAGACGGATGGTTTCCTCTATTTTTTATTATGAAGAAACTTATTTCCTAAAACTAGGTCACTTATAGTAATACATGTACCCTAGTTAACTTGACGTAATCACAAAAAAGATGTTATGTTGTTGTGTATCTCTTTTATTTTGTGGACAGTTAAATGAGACAATCAAGCTGTCAGCCCCATACGTGAAAGGCTTAAACATCAGACAGCTTCTACCACCAGTTAAAGAAGCTTTAATCAAAGACGATGATGCTTCTGATGCGTAAGTACAATGAAGACCATGTTTATAACAGAGGAAGATGCAGTTTGGCCACAGTGTTAAGGCAGTCTCTCCCAGTTTCTCTGAATAAGGTACTTTAAGGTGTTGCTAATTTTTGCTCCCCTGCATGCTGAAGGACCAAGAGGAGGGCTCAACTGGGAGAGGACAATGTGCTTACCAGTAAAAATAAAGAAATATTGAAATATTTTGAAGATCTCCCAACTTGTCTGCTCTGTGCATTTTTGTCACCTGAGTTCTTTGATATGAATGGAACTATATTTGTGAAGACTCATATTTTTTGGAGAAATCAGAAAGTTGCTTATAGGGGCTGCAATACTTAAGACTGCTGTTGTTTGACTTTTTTTCCTCAGGAATGGAATTCCTCTCATTCTCTGTGGCTGCATTATTCTAACAATCAGTTTCACATCTCTTTCTTTCTTCAATTTTTAGTGGCAGTGATGCTGGTCAAGATGGTCCAAACATTGATCACTTTGACTTTGGTCTCATAACCCCAGGGCTAGTACATCTAAAAGAACTACACTTGACTTATGGGTAAGTGTTCACCATCATTTTTTTTCCTAGAAAAAACTTTAAAGGGGCTGTGTCACGGCAGTCCAGTTCATTTTCTTTAATTTTGCCAATTACTTGCCCTCAATCGCTATGGAACTTAAAGTAAGCAACGAAATTACTTGTAAATGACAAAATCAGAGATTCGAAACAAACAGAAATATCTCCTGAACATTATTTTTGAAGTTGCAAGCAGCAGGGATCAACTTTGGAAAACTGTTAGGCTGAACAGTTTTCAAAAACCCTAATTTCAATCCGTTTCAATCTTCTTCAATTTTGCCCATCCGTGGCATCTGTTGTTTTCGTTATCTTATTTTAACCTTACTTCAAAGTTTTAAGCGGTTATTTTTGCGTTTCTCCTAATTTAACGGGCATTTTGTAATTTCCCAATTTGGCTGAATTTCGTGACACAGCTCCTTTAAAGTAGCCAAAATTCTTGGTGTTACCACTTCACTTGTAGCCTACATGAAGACATTTGCTATTTTTCTGTGTGCAACAAAGGAAATGAGATGTTTGCACGCAGGCTACTTCTCTTGGTACCCTCTATTTTGTGAAGTGGAATTATGGGGTTTGTTTGGAATATTGGCTTTGACTGATAGACAATAACATTGCGACTTAATTCACCAATCAGGGTGATAACCATTTGACAAGATAAACTCACTTTGACTCAGAATATGACTACCACAGAGATTGTTGCTATGCCAGTCACTGTCAACCGCAGTCCTATTCAGCGGACAGAATTCTTGGTGCTTTGATTCAAACAACACCACTTCAGTTGTTCCCTTACTTTGCTCCCTCTGTTTTGCATAGTCAAATTTGGGGATTTGTGTGGAATATTGGCTTTGACAGAAACACAACCAACAACATTGCCACTTAATTGACCAGTCAGGACAATTACCAGAGTTTAATACCACCAACTGACGCGTGATAAACTCACTTTGACTCTGAAGATGGTTACTGCAAATGTTGTCGAAATGTGAGTCAGAGTCAACAGCAGTGCTATTCAGGACTACACACATCTGGATGATCATATCCCAATAACTTATGATATGAGTCCTGGACACAAACCGCTCACTATGTTATTTCCCTGACAGGGTTCGTGGTTGTGGCATGAATTTTGAGTGGAATCTGTTTCAGTTTACAGCAAGGGATTGTCTTCTGCTTGCCAAGGTATTGCATTTAGAATTGCTGTGGTCCAGAAAATGTCCTTACCTTGTGCCCTAGACACAGAAATTTTTGGTGCCTAAGCCTACCCTTCAAATCTTCTCCCCTTAAAAACTGGTGCCTTTTTTATTGAGTTTCTGTCAGTAGGATAAAATATTAAGGTTGGACTGTCTGGAGCATTAAATGAGTTGAATGTTCAAAGAAATTTCTTTCACTGTGGTTTGGGATGTCTTCACTTTTTGAGTGGCTAAAAAAATCTTGAGACACTTTGTCAACCAATCAGAAATAACACTCAAAAAAGAGGCGACTTACCTACACGTTAGGCTTCGACGCTCGAACTCGCTATGAACTCGCATGGAAACCCTTGCAAAACGCAGGTTAACCTTGTGTATTTTCCCACGCTTGGCAGGCATGCCCACTTCATATGTTTTCTCCGAGTTGTTATTGGTGCATAAGCCTGCCTGCGTGTGTTGTGATGGGCTAGGCAAAAGATCGCGCCACTTTTTCAACCAATCAGAGGTAAAACCAAAACCAATGGTAATTTGCTGACACACGTTTTCAGGCACTTGGTGCCAGGTACATGTATTTACGTTGAGACCTGATTGACTCGTTTGACTGTCTGTGCATATCTAGGGAAAAAAATCGCACCACTTTTCCAGTCAATCAGAAGAAAGTCATCACATTTTTTGAAAAATAGTTGCTTATCATGTTGCGCCCAACCCGAATGTTGATTCACCTATTACCCATTTGCAAAAAACGCGAATCCCAACATTACAGAAGGAGAAAAGAAGAACACACGGGGAAAAGGTAGATAAGTTGTTTGATAAGCTGTAGCCTGCGTAGCAAGCGTTTCTGTGCGGTTTAGGAACAAAGAACGAGGAACGAGAGTCAAAGACCGCGCGACAAATGGCGCAAGTAAAAGAACGGGGAGGGGGTGGGGAAGAAAGGAAGGAATTTCCTTTCTTCCCCTCCCTCTCCCCTGTCTTACATTTTTTGGCTCTCGTTTCATTTCTCGCGCGGTCAAAACCGAAAATCTCCTTCCTCGGTCTTTCTTTGCTCCGAAACCTAACGGAAACTCTTGCTACGCAAGCTAGATAAGCTGTGGCATGAAGTATCCTCAGTTTTCGTCTGACGAAACTTGACGGCTATTGTAGATCCCCATTTACCCTGGGTACAAGAGATCACTGTAAACTGACCGAAACAGGAAACCGCACATGAAACGTCTCTGGCACCCAGGGTAATCTTCTGTGTAAGTCTTGATAAAACACACCTTCTTTACCTCCGATTGGTTGAAAAAAAGGCGCGCTTTTCTGCGTGGCCAATCACAACACATGCGGGCAGTCATATGCACCAATCAGAACTCGGAGAAAACATATGAAGCGGGCGCGCCTGCCAAGCGCAAGGCTAGCCGGTGTTCCTGCGATGGTTTCCACGCGAGTTTGTCGCGAAAGCTGGAGCGAGAACGGTAATCTTCTGTGTAAGTCTTGGTAAAATACACCTTTTTAATAAAACTATACCTAATGAGTAGGTTATAGCATTTCACTGTATCTGATCCTCCTCTATCCTATTGTCTCGTTTTTTTTAGGCTGTGAAAGCTTGTCATACTTTAAAAGTGTTCCACCTTCATCGTAGTGGAGTAGATGACGAAAAAGTTCGTGTTCTTATTAGTAACCTGTTGGACCATCCTTCCCTTCTTACTTTAGGTAGGTCGTCGTTTATATCCACCGCTCACAAACGGCTGCGGCGTTTTTCTTTTTACTCAGGGGTATTTCATTGAAGTCGAAAAACATGCAAGGATGTATATGTTGTGGTTCAATTTTGTCCCTGGTTTAAATTTTATTTTCTTTTGTTTTAAGGTATGGTAACATATGATAACGAGTTTGAAACAAAGAAAAAGAAAATTTGAACCAAGGATAAAATTGAACCACAACATATACACCATATACTATACTTTTTTTTTTTTCATTTTTTCATATCGAGAACATTTCTAGGATAAATAAGAGCACAGACCATACAATTTGTTGAATATTCCTTAAAGGGACTAAGTCAAAGTTTTGTCAGAATACGCGTTGAAAAGGTTTGAAGGTAAACAAGAAGTTTCTAGGGTGCTTCCTTGAAAGCAACTCAATGAGCTTTGTCACGTTATTTTCTACCTTTTTAAAAAGCGAAAACATGTCTTTGCATCGATTGAATTTCAAAAATAATGATCCAGTTTTGTTTGTTAAGACCATATTTAGGCAGTGTAACTGTCTTCTGTCGTCTGTTGCTACGGATGCCAAGGATGAATGGATCATTATATGTTTCTGTGGAAACTGCCCACCTACCCCTCCCCTAAGCCAACATTAACACTTAACTCTCACCTAGGGCAAAATAGTGGCTTAGGGGAGGGGTAGGTGGGCCACAGAATTAACCTAAAACAGCAGTATCCTTGTGACATACTGACCCTGTAGAGGGTCCCCAATCGGGTTCTTCCATTCCGTCATCCCGGTCCAAATTTTCGCTAAATCCCGTAATTTTGATGGTTATTATTTTCGTCCCTGACTCCCACATCATGTCCTGAATCTCGCTCTCATTTTGCTTTAGCATGCGTGGCAGGCGTTCGCAAGGAAAGGGGAAGGGAATGACCGCGCCCGCACACGAGGGAGCGACTGTCGCGCTTCTCTCATGCCTGAAATGCCCTTTCCCTTCCATTTTGAACGTCTGCCACATAGGCTAAAGCAATAATGAGGGCGGGATTCGGGACGGGATGCGGGAGTGTTTTTTGCCAGACTCGGAGATGATGGAGGTCAAGCGATGCGGGACTAATTTTGCTTTGGAGACCCTCGTTTTAGTTTCAACGTAACTTCATTACTTTACTTTTCAGATCTTTCACACAATAAGATCAGCGACAGTGGAGCGAGAGCTGTTGGCAAGCTATTGAATGGACGATGTAACTTAACCACTGTGAATCTCTGTGATAATAAGATCCGATCAACCGGTGCTGCCGCCATAGGACACGCCCTCGGTAAAAACACAACACTTACAAGTATTAACCTCAGGCTAAACAGGTGAGAGGCGCAAAATTTGAAGTTGTATTCGCGGTTGGTGCTAAATAGAGAGCTTTAGATTCTAAGACGATGACTAAAATTTCTCACTACAAAGTAGTGCGCGCGCGTGAACCAGCGACATTAGGGACTTAAAAGGGACTTTAAGATCCAACGACGCGGACGACAACGAGAGCGTCGCTTAAAAAGTGAAATTGCGTTCTTTTAGTCTTTATAGCTATTATTCCTACCCATTTACTTTGTCAAATGTAGGCGAACCCTCCTGAAGATGAGTTTCAAGTGACCTTATCCAAGTTCAGAAAGAGAAATATAATTTCGTCTTTGCTTGTTTACGTCCTCCATAAAACGCGAAATAAGGCATTTTCACGTCGTAGTCGTTCAAAAACGGGAAAAAAAGGTACAAAAAAGTGTGGTGCACGTGCAAAGTTGTTGTTTTGCTTATAAAACCTATTGTTTTTTTTGACGTTCTCGTGGCCGTCCGTGTCGTTGGATCTGAAAGTCCCTATTTTGGCGGGAAAACCTGAGACCCGTCGTCATTCTACTGCGAGTTTTAGCGGAAATGAGTTATCAAATGAGTTTCATCATTTGCGTTCGGTAGAGGGCTTAATCTCCTTCAATAAAAATAACAGTACTAACTTTTCTGGTGAATCAAAAGAACGTTGAAGTTAACTGGGGTGTCTCCTTTCGAGATTACACGGAAAAAGACTTGCAGTCAAATCTTGTCGTCAAGTCGTTCTCTTCTTCGAATCTAAAGGTGTCTGTTGTGTTACTGCTAGTTTTTGTCTGGTACCAGCCTCCTCCTCCGGCGCTTCGTTTTTCGCTTGGCAGAGGCGAGCGCGAAACGAGTGACTGGGGATGAACCGCAAGGGACCATGGGAAGGGTACAGACGGCAGTTGTCTCCTTCCCGCCTTCCTTTACGCGCACGTTTTAAAGAGAGACGTCTGGGTACGAGGCAGGTCTAGTACGGTTACCAACAAGATGTTCCTCCCTTCAGTGTGCATGCATGCAGTTATTATTGTGTTTTTCTTAATTTAGCGCCTACAATCTTGGACAAAAATGTTAAGAGTTTTGCTTTTTCTTACCCACAGAACGCCTATCCCGCGGATTTGGTACCACTATGTCCCCACCCACCTGACCCACCCTGGTCAGTGTTGCTCAGTCGGGTTCAGTACTAATCCTGCCGACATGGCAACGTCCATTTTTCTTAACATTGTTGTCCAAGATTTTAGTTCCCTGTGGCTGAATCTGGTTTAATATCCTAAGGCAGCCCTTTAAGCACCCCATCCAACACCGCCCAACATCATCTAAATTTGAATTAAGAGACGATCATCACAGTTAAATATGTAACTTATGCAGTTGCCGTTAGATTGGGAAAAAAAGCCTGAAAAAATTCAGGCTTGCCTGAATTCGAATCCTGGCCTAACTTTGTTGGACACAACATGCTGAAAGGTCAGTTCGATTCGTTTGAACAGTCCTTTGACGTATTTTATATAATAAAATTTATACTAATTATCCTTTGCTGGTTTCTGTTGCCAGACTCGGCGATGACGGAGGTCAAGCGATTTGCCGTGCTCTTCTCAAGAACAACACCCTAACAAACGTTCATCTCGGGAGTAATGACCTCGGTGAACCAACAGCGGCCATTCTTGCACAGGTATTTATAAAGTTTCTAGGATCCTCTAACCATGGTTTTTCACACCAGGCTGGTCTGCTTTAGTCTCCCTCTCATTACTCACAGCCATTTCTAGTGTCATCACGCAATGCTGGGGATGAACGTTGCGTCACGGCACTAAAAATAACAGCGAGGGAGACAAGGCTTGCGTGGCATGAGCAGATGTTTAATCGCGGGGGGCCTCGCGAGGGAAGTAATCGGCCGTGCGAGAACGCGATGGTTCCTCGCGCGCGCAAATCTTTCGTCCCTGTTACCCGGCTGGAGGCAATGTGCGTGACCTCGTACGAGAAAGTGTAAGATATGATTTTCCTTTCTGGAGAAACAGAGAGATCTCGGTTTCTCCGGCAGACTTCATTGAAAACGGAGAAGGTGAAGCGTCATACTTTCCAAGCACCTTATCACAATGTCGGTTTTGCGTGGATAGCAATCACAAAATAAAATGAAATGAAGGTATGATCGTCGCAGTGAAACGCAATTTAAGCAATTGCGTAAAGAAGCCTGAAAAAAAAAATTCAGGACTTCAACGGGGTTTGAACCCATGACCTCGCGATACCGGTGCGATGCTCTACCAACTGAGCTATGAAGCCACTGACGTTGGGAGCAGGTCAATTATGGGTTCATATGTTCCCGTGAAAGAAATGAGTGTTAATGATATATGAAATGAATCATATATGAACTGCGGAAATGAAATGAAATGAAGGTATGATCGTCGCAGTGAAACGCAATTTAAGCAATTGCGTAAAGAAGCCTGAAATTTACGCAATTGCTTAAATTGCGTTTCACTGCGACGATCATACCTTCATTTCATTTCATTTCCGCAGTTCATATATGATTCATTTCATATATCATTAACACTCATTTCTTTCACGGGAACATATGAACCCATAATTGACCTGCTCCCAACGTCAGTGGCTTCATAGCTCAGTTGGTAGAGCATCGCACCGGTATCGCGAGGTCATGGGTTCAAACCCCGTTGAAGTCCTGAATTTTTTTCAGGCTTCTTTACGCAATTGCTTAAATTGCGTTTCACTGCGACGATCATACCTTCATTTCATTTCATTTCCGCAGTTCATATGATTCATTTCATATATCATTAACAATCACAAAATAATTCGAAATGGATTTTAAGTGCTCCTTTTCGTTGATAGACTGCGTGCAGTCTGCCATTTCTCTTAAAATCCGTCTCGTTCTTATCTCAGCCAGCGCGATTGCAAACCACGAAGTTACGCCCTCGCTTACGAGGACGCCCTCGCCCTCGCTTACGCTCTCGTTTATCGCGGCTCGCGTGCTTGGGTTTCGAGTGCAGTAACTTTGCAAAGAAAAATAAGAGACTGTCCGCATTCTATTTCTATGACAGTGCCCCAGACTGACTGATCCTTTTTTTTCTTTAAAGGTTTTAGCCTCTAACAAAACGTTAGTGGATCTTAACTTATCTTGCAACAAAATCGGAACGGTGAGTGTTTTCTTGTTTCTACTCTCACAGAAGCACTTCGGGAAATTGTCTCCCCCTGAGGAGAGGGGTAACTCGTTCCTAGGGCTTTTCCCTGGGGAGGAGGGTGGGGAGAGAGGCTACTGCCTGCCACTAGCTGAACAGCTCACATGTAGGGTTATGGTGAGGAAAAAAGGAAATGTTAGGGACAATTGCATGTAAGCTGAAATCGTCCCGTCTTCGCTTCCTACAATAAGTGGTATGGCGCTCATCTCTTATGACAGAGCAGTTTTCGTCGAGTTTTGTTCTTTCGCACTATTTGATTCGCTGAGAATAATAAGCACTTGTGCTGTAAAACCAGGCAATCCGGGATAACACCAAACCAGTCATGAGTCGTTCACACGACTTTAGAGGTAGCTTACCACAGACGTTTTTGATCGATGCACGTCAACCGAAAGTGGGCTTTTTGCATTCTTGGGCGGTTGTGTTCACCACATTTTCGGGCAAATCGTCTCTTCTAGTAAGAGTAGAGGAACTTAATAATGCAAATTTAATAGGGTCAAGGCATATTACAGTCAACTGGAAGTCAACTCCCTTAATAGCAGACACTGCAGGGACCTCGAGTTACTGAGTGTCCTCATTAGCGAGAGTCCGTAATAGCGAGAGGTTATTTCAGTCAAACCTCTGTAATTTGTTTTTGCCGGGGATTTAGTGGCTTGTGTCCGTTATAGCGGGTGTCCGCGATGCGAGAGTTGGCTGTAATCAACCTCGTTCCCAGGGTTCTCTCCTACCCTTCCCTACGGAGCGAGAGATGGGTAGGAGAGAGAACCTGGGAACGAGGTTGGGCTGTAATAGGAAAGAGGCCTCACTTCCGGTTGAGCTGATCTGGTTAACTGCCCACCTACCCCTCCCCTAAACCAACATTAGCACTTACTTCTCACTTAGGGCAAAATGTTGATTTAGGGAATGGGTAGGTGGTTAGTTACCCAAAAACGTATAATGATCCAAAAGGACTTTGCTTTAGTTCCCCATTGTAACCTAAATGTATTTTCAACATTTGACTATGGTTCTTAGGACGGTGGAAAATCACTGCAAGAAGGGATGGGGGAGAACTCAACAATGCGAGCCATGGATTTGAGATTATCAGAAGTTGGTCAAGAGAATGAGTACTGCATAAACCAGTTATTGAAAAGGAACAGGGAAGACCAGTACAAGCAAGGACCAACAAGCTAGGACTATTTTCAATTTGTTAATACCATGACGAACTTCGTGTTCAACAAATGTCACCTTGTCATTAGTTTGGATTGTGTTGTGTTCTAACACATTACCAATGAAAAATTTCATATATTTAGTTAAAATTCTTCCTCTATGGAAGAATAACTTGGAGTTTATTTTGCAAGTTATCTAAAATTATTCTTAAGTTATTTAAAAATATAAAAAAGTATCATTGTCTTCTAAGTGCGCTTTCTTTGTGGGTTTCTCACGAATATTTCAGTCAATCATAATTCTCATGCCGATTTGTGTATCGCGGTTTACTGCGTTAAAGTAGTTTCTTGAATGTTGAATCAAAAACTTTCTGCAAAAAAGAATTACAACCTTTAGACTTGGATTTCTTCTGCTAAGAAAGAAGAAATCAGGCATTGTTAATCTGGAAAATCTCTCATTATATCATGATACCATTGGAGGAAGCATTTAAAAGTATTTTCACGGTTCTTGAAGGGTGATAAAAGTATGTTTTACTGCTTTACAGCTGTTGTACAGCTGTAACTGAACTGTGTTTTCTTTTTTTAACCAGTGACCAACTTATTTTGACCTGTTTATTCATTCCTTTCGCTGTTTATTTGATGCGTATGTTTTTCTTCCGTTTCCCAATAACTAAAATTTTAAGTAGACGGTATAGATATAAGTCTTCGAAATAACTATATTAGTACGTGACCTCCTCTTTACAGGACCCCCAACAGGAACTCCAACAGGGACCCCATGTCACATAGCCTCCTACGCAAAATTTCACATGATAAATTAATCATGTCTAATTGTTATTTTCGATTAGTTACCCTTCGAGCAAGCTTGTTATCTAAGTATGACTTTACCTCCTTTGTTACCAAAAGTTGAGTACGCTCGTTTCGATTAGGAACATTTTCTACTTGTACATAACCAATTGTACATAATAAGTTTGTCGCAACGTGACAAGGTTCTTCATATAAACTTTGGATGGAATCAGAGTGTAATAAATAAAATCCTTCAACTACAGGCGTGTGTATTGACTGATGGTATTCTGAAAATACAATAGTTTTTCAAAGCGTAAATTCGTTAGCACTCATGTGAAACATAAACGCCTATGAGTTTCTCATAAAACTCGTCAGGCCGTACGCGTTTTGACCTTGCTTGAAACTATTCATTTTCACGCAATTGTACCTTGTAAGCTGGGAAAAAAACTCTGTCTGCCAAATTTTGTAAACTTGTAATGCCTCCTTTTCACCTAAAAAGTAAAAATAAAAAAATGAAATAAAAAACAGGTCACGAACGACGTGTACCAGTATTGTAAAAACGAAAGAGTTGTGCGTCGAAATTTCAGTGGGAGGGGGAGGGTGAGGGGGTCTTGTGTGGGCAGCGTTCCCTTCCGCCTGGAGGACGTTGAGTAGCAAAATGAACTAGTTCTCTACCTTCCATATTTCTTTCAGTACTCGCAATAATGAAAATAATGGTTTTAATAGTTATGTACACTATATGAATTAATAGCTTTATATTCAGACCCATTGTACTGGTATTTCTGGAAAATGCTTAAAAAAACTAATTAGCTAATGCTCAAACATTCTAAACTTATTGACGCGTTGCGTTTTTGCGCTTTTCTGTAACTTAACCACTGCAGATTTTTTTAAGGTCACTTTAAAAATTATTAAGCTATCTGTCTGAAAAAAATATGAAACAATTTGCTCTGACTTTACAGCATATTTTTGAAAGCGGAAATTTTTAATTGTTCTAGTTACTCTGCTCGTCAGTCATGCATACCATATAAGTGTCACCTCCAAAAATGACAGTAATAGTAGAAAATACCAATATTTTCGAAAGTTTAAACTTGTTTTAAAGCACCGTGTCAAAGTGCACGGTTTTATAAAGTTCAAGCTCTTAAAACGATATGATTATTATCGCCAAGCTGTCACCTCTGTATAGACAATTACATACGAAAATATTCAGAACGAATACAGCACCGCAATTTTTCCAGCACAACAGGAATTTAAATAACTCGTGTCTATTTACTCCACCGCTAAGTAACCTCAGGTAAACATTTGTTTAGAACAACTTTTTTACGCGGAAAAATTACTCAAAAAGTTTTTTTTGTCTCTGACCCATTCCCTCGGTGACCTCAAGTACCGTCACGGGATCTTCAAAGAGCCAATCAAAACACGAGAAAATGACGTATTTTGCTAAAATGGGTAATTACCATATTGTGGGTTGACTCCCGCTTGCTGTGCATTTGCATTTCGCAAGTTTGTAGCTTTACGTCTGTACACTTTGGTGAAGCAAAGAAAAAAGTCAACATGGCATCTGGTGGAATGGTTCTTATCAAATATCTCTTATTCTTCTTTAATTTCATTTTCTGGGTAAGTATTTTTCTTGGTACGTGACCTCTTTTTGAAACTAACGAGTGTTGTACATTTCTGGAAGCTGTAAAGCTCATACTAGCATAATACACTTATGCATGGCGCATCTGTAAGACTGTGGTTTGAAGTTATCGCGGAATTGAAAGTGAAAGTGAACGTGTCTATATGTATCTGGCTGATAAGTTCAATGTTTTTTTACGTACAAATTTTTGCTTCTCTCCGAACCAAACCAATCTCGATGTCTTCGAAACACGTACAGAACATTTGAAAATCGCACCAGTGTATTTCGAAGGAGATACGAGTATACTGGGTATACTGGTCGTGACTTATCGAAAATGTGACACCATTTTAACTGCCTCTTGAAAGTAAACTGAGGTGACGAACAAATTTCGAATGAAATAGGATTTATCTGAGCGTAATTTTGACGCGCGTATTTTCCACGGTTCAATCGTTTAAGTGAATTCGTCTACGGCCTGTTTCAAACGTCGTGCTACTGCCAAGCTGGCTCGACTGTAGCTCGACTGCAGCACGACCCTAGCACGACTTGGTTTCAGACGTCGAATTTAATTCAGTCGAATAGAACGGCTGTTGCCGAAAACAAAACACAAAAATAAAGAAACGGCTCAGCAAACTTTTAAATGTATTCTAATGCATTTGTAATTTATGAATTGTGTTCGGCACGGCGATAGCACGACGTTTGAAACCAAGTCGAGCAACTGCCGTGTAGCACGGCAAGGCTTGCCGTGCTACACGGCAGTAGCACGACTTGGTTTCAAACGTCGTGCTAGTGCCGTGCTAAAGTCGAATTTAATTCGATCAATTGAGTTCGGCACGGCAGTAGCACGACGTTTGAAGCGGGCCTAACTTTCACAACCCAACTAATTTGCCAAATTAAACTTAACAGAATCCTCAAACAGGGATTAATAAATTATTGATGTACTGTTCTTGCTGCACGTAGAAGGGGATATTTACCATCTACACAAGACCGTATATCTCTTGCTCAATCGAAGTCATATATGTTCGTGTTCATTGAAGCGTATACTGCTTGCTGTTGTGTATATCTTACTTCTATTATGTTTTTGCCAGATTCAATGAGCATAATATATATTTGGTCCTTTCCCCTTGTATGATTTAAAGGTATTACTAGTGAATTTTATTCCGCCATATTTCTAGTTAAATCATCAAAGCATAAAAGAGATTTTTTGAAAATTAACTTAATTAATATTTATATGCTTCCAACTGGTTCTGTCTTTTAATTTCGGAATTCCTTCGTCCATATTTGTACGTTGATTTACATAAAAACATCTGTTGAAATTCAAAACAAATAATGCTGAATTGCATTGCTTTCTTTAAAAAATTCAAGATTGCCATATTATATTTCTGGGGAAGCAGCCATATATGAATGAAAGATGTTTTTCTTTTTGTCTATAAAATACTTTTAATTTTCCAAGTATCTTTTATGTTACTATGACTCCAATTGTAAAGAGTGGGCATGGATACTTATTATATTCCATCATCATTATACTTCCACAACAGAAAATGTGTTTGCTTGGTTAAAATACATTTCACCTATTTTCTCTTCCTTTTTCACTTCTGCACTAAGCACCATAGCCTTTGTCATCATATGGGTTTTCTAAATGTAAGTGAGTAAAAAACAAAGAAATGACAGATGGAACCAATCACAATTCGGTTAAGTTTTAGACGAGTTTGTTGTAACTAACCAACACCAGTCCCGACTTGCTAAGCAATTAGTGCAAGTTAACATAACATAACAACTTTATTTAGGTGTCAATGTGTTTAGCTACTTGAAGGCAATGGGGGAATAGAGGTTGACTGTCCTCAAGATTACAATAATTTATTAAGAGATAACAAGAGTTATTAATCATTTGAATAAAGAGTATGATTGTCACTCCATGTTTAAAGTTAAAAGGGAAATTTCAATGTTACTGGCAGTATTTTTGTGTGTCTGATTTTAAAATTTTATAGTATGTCGATGATTTTTTTTCAGATCTCAGGCATTGCTCTGATTGCTGTTGGTGCAGTCATCAAGTCTAAATATGGCGAGTTCGTAAAAATATCCAGTAGCAGTTTGACAACAGGACCAGTTTTTCTCATCATCATCGGTGTCATTGTTGCCGTTGTTGGATTTTTAGGATGCTGCGGAGCATACAAAGAAAATTACTGTATGGTTACCACGGTAAGTGCTACGTGGAAGGTGGTGGGGGGGAGGGGTAAGTAAAAAGCCCAAGGTGCATTAGGAGCAAGTGGTGCTCTTTGGGCTGGAATGTAATTCATTTTCTGTAACATGAAGCACCATGAAGTATTGATTCTTTCCCCCTTGGATGGTTAACGCTTTAACCCTCAATATTAAAATTTATTTTCTCATTTGGTTGCCCTATACCTTTCCTACTGAAGTGATGAAGAGAAGTTGTGGAAATATCAGTTCTTTATATTTTGTGTGATCATGTCCTTAATTCTTATCACCACTGTGTTTTATAATGCATTGATATTACAAGGAGAAATTTGATGCTGCTTAAGGGTTAATTGTAGGGATATCCACAGCAGAATGATGCTGCTGCTGCGAATTTATACACCCGGGTTTAGAGTCTGAGACGAAGTGCAGCAAAGTTTTTTGTCTAAGAAGATGATGTGATTACAAGGCTCTTACCCTTACTTACAGATCCTATCCTACTTGTTACGTACTGTTTAAAAAATGTGCAGGAGTGTACGTATTATCAAGTTTAAAAACTCGAGGTGAAGCCAAGTTATTACACCTGATAATACATGACTGCAAGTTTGTTGAACAGCTTCAACATCTCTCATATAGGTCAACTCATTCTTGCACTAAAATTTAGATTTGGGCTGATTTTGGTCTAAAAAATTGGACATAAAGTTTAACCGTGTCTTTATCAGATATAGCAACACTCGTTAAACATTTTCGTTTGTTTTTTCGTTGTGAATTATTAAGGGTCTTTGAACGGCCGTTAAAACATGCCCCCATTAAGCCCCGGGTGGTTGGGGGTGTGTATGGGGGCGGTCCACTAATTACGCGGGATGACGTAGTCAGCCAGCGTCTAAAATTCAGTAGCGCATTCCTTTCGTCGTCTTGGGAGTCAAAAATTGCCTTGTTATAATAATGAAATGGAGCTGTGTGAACTCCTTTCTTTCTTGGGTTTGAAATTAACATTTTGATACAAAAGCCTTAAGATTTGAGCTTTGAGGGGTGCACGGAATGAGGCCCTCTAAGTGCATCCTGGTCTAAATTCAAAGTCACCCTTTGATTCTTAAGCACATGGAAGACAAGAGAAATGCAAGGAGAATCTGGTAGTTTATCAGAAGTCACCTGGGACTCCTTCAGTTAGAGGGGTGTACAGAACAAAGCCCTTAATAATGTTATTATTGATGTAATGCCATAAAATTTCTCCATTTTTTTTTTTTTAGTTTGCTGTATTACTGGCAATCATTTTCATCCTGGAGATTGCGGCAGGTGCCTTGGCCTATGCCTTCAAAGATAAAGTAAGTTCTTCTGAGTTCTGTTGGAGCAACATACATGTACAAAACATGGCTGTTGACAAAACCTGGTAAACACCGGATTGGATCAATCCCCGTAACCCTACTCCTAACCTTCTGTCATTTGGTGAAATACACAGGTTGATCTGATCCAGTCCAATCTAGGTGTTATTGATGCCTATAAAACACCATATTTTAACCCACCCTTAGGCAGACTTTTTCTCATAAGTGCATAGAAAAACTACAATATCAACCTTATGCTGACACCATTTTTGATTTGTCTTAGGAGCACAATTTAAAACATGCCTATTGCTAAATATCCACCATAATGTGGCTTGGGTGTATATTGGGCCACTGTTAGTAATCTATTTATGCGCCGTTTTTATACTTATATGCCATACATATGTAGCATGGACCCAATGCAAAAATGGCTGCTAGATTAATATTCTTTTTGTTTAAATTAAAATTAGCTTGGCTTGCATTGCTTGAGATAAGGTGTTCTCTTGAATTTTGTACTTAAGAATGAGGCTAGTGAGGCTTTATTTGAATTTGAACCAAACAATATGAAACTATTTTGGCCATTTTCTCTGCTTTAGGCCTACTGAATTAGTGACTTATACACACTGACTTGCTGATTTTAACATATTCCTTGTTGTTAATTTATAATAGCTTGAAGGTTATGTGAAAGAAGGGCTTCAAAAGGGTGTCGACAATTATGCTCACGATGAAGCTTTCAGGAAGGCTATGAATAAGGCACAGGACGACGTAAGTTGCATTTTTTTTTATCAAAAGTGGCCAATACTTTTGCCATCTCTGTTAGCCTTGCTACCAAAATACTTGTTGTATTTAATTTTTCATTATTAACTGGTAGATAAGAAGTATAATATTTGGTTCAGTATTAACAGGGCTTCTGATAAGTCACGGAAAAAAAGTCAAATTTCGCGGGATTTTTAGGGATAAAATCACGGAAAAGTCGGCAGATTGTGTGGGAATTTTGTGGGAATTTTCGGGGCAAACTTGGCCGGAAAGCAATTGGTGAAAAAACAGCAGATTTTGGGGTTATGTTAAGGGCAAATTTCGCTGGAAATCAATTGGTTTTGCACTGATCAGACCAGCGTTTTTAATGTTTTTCTAACAGAGGTCATCATTTGCTCTTTCATCAACAATATGCTCCCGAAATGAACCAATGGCAAAGCCTTTAACATCATGACTAGTGCCCAGTTTCAGTGACGCAGTTTCGAGATAAATTTACAAGTTTACAGCAAGTAAATAGCCCCAATAGCTGAGACAGGTTTCAAAAATAACAAAACTAAACATTTGGTTAAGTTCGACTGTCAGCCAGCGCTGAAATTCTTGTTCTGGATCCCCAACTTTGAACCAGGATTAGATTACTCGCAGTGCATGTGGTTAGCCTGTTGAAAGAGCCATTGTCTGATTGCCAGTCAGGTTGAAGGGAAGTTTAAAATGCACTGTTGATTCCACTTGGGGCTCAGAACTAGGATATTGGTGCTGTTTCGTAGTCATTGTTAATCAGGGTAAGATTATGTCTGTGACACAGGTTAGATTTGTATGACCCCCTGGTGGTTGTATTCATGGGATTCCACTTTCTGTCTTTTTCTTGTAGTTTGATTGCTGTGGGGTTAATGGATACAACGACTATTTCAAGGCATCCAAGGCATCCAATGATACAGAATTTCCAAAATCTTGCTGCAAGAAAAATGAAACTGATTGCCCAACAAATGTGAGTGACGCAAAGGAGGAAACAAACAAGTTGAAGTCAAAGGTAAGTGGATAATGTTAGGTGTTTCCTCAAAGCTATACTAGTACTTGAATTTACTTGGGTTGCAGTGGACAAGTCCAATGGGGCATGGCCCGAGACAAAGTATTGTTGTAGAATGTACAAAAACTAAATACCGTATTTATTCGGCTATAAGCCAAGACCCCAAACTTTGAACATGTAGACTCGGCATAACGAGAACCAAAAATAAATCGAAAACACCCGGCTATAAGCCGAGACCCATTCATTATTACAAGACTGAATTGTTAACTACGGGAAAACCTAACATGTCTACCAAACAATCTCGTGTTCGTAATCGTTTATTTCAAGTCAAGTTGTCATCATGCCCAAGGCTCGTCGCACGTCATACAACCTCGCGTGTAAACTTAAAATAGTCGCCGAAGCAGAAGCTGTTGAAAATAACTCTGAAATCGCCAGAGAATATGGCATCAGTGAGTCCATGGTCCATCGCTGGAGGAAAGTTCAAGCAAACCTTTTTAACGGCGAGATTAAATTGTCAGCGAAACAGAAGACGATGGGATGCTTCACACCGAAGTATCCAGAGCTCGATGAAAGAAAACTGGAATGGTTTACAGAGCAGAGAAGCCAAGGTAAGTTTTCTGTCGAACAACAGAAACACGATCACGAAATAAATCAAACAGCTGATTGCAGAGTGAATGTGAGTTGAATGTGTGACTCTCAAAACTATCGTACTATCATGTGACAACATATTGTGTATGAAAGATTCTCATTGGCCAGTTTTCACAAGCGTGAAGACAAATTCATCACATCATCAAATTTTTAGCCTTTTGATCGTTTAGTAAACATTCTCACTTCATTTCGTATAGGAATAGCTGTTAGTGGATTGATGCTACGTCTAAAGGCAAAAGAGTTCAGCGATGATCCCGAGTTTAAAGCGTCCCTCGGTTGGTACCAGCAATGGAAGCGCCGCCATTCCATCAGCCTTCACAACAAAACAACACTCGCTCAGCGTCTCTCTCCCAGAAGATTTGGAACAACAAATACTCACGTTCCATCGATTTGTAATCACATCCCGTCAGTGTCACGGTTATTCCCTATCAAAAATCTTTAACATGGACGAGACACCGATGCGGTTTGAACTACTATCCAGTCGCACTCTCGAATTCAGCAACGATTGCATATTGTGTTTCTTTACTTTAGCTCGGCTTATAAGTAAATACATCCCGATTTAGTAGAGTTTCCATGCGCTGGGAAAATTTTTTTTTCGAAAACTTTCGGCTATAAGCCGAGACCCCCTCTAGAGCCCAAATTTTAATTCACTTCAGTTTTAATTTGTGTAAAAATGGCTCGGCTTATAGTCGAATAAATACGGTAAACACAGTCATAAAGCAAAAAAAAAAAGTTGAAAATTTTGTTGTCCACTTCAGAGCAAATTCCTTTCAATTTTCTTTCTCATCATCAATTTTTAATTCCTGCTTAGTTTGACGTTTTCAAGATTAATCTTGTTGTCCTTTTTTTCAGGGTTGTCTGTCAGAACTTGAAAAGTACCTTAAAGATCACATTCTTGTTGTTGGTGGAGTTGGTATTGGTATTGCTTTCATTCAGGTTTGTAACTTAATATGTTCTTGTACTGTATCTATTGGACTGAGTGAGCTGTCATATTGTTTTCCCCTAATATCCATCTCTTGAATACAGTCAAACCTGTATTAACCCATTAAGTCTCAATAGGCCATTTGCACTAAGAAGTCACGTGACATCGTTTTTATGAAAATGAAGGTTGTATGATTTTACCTTCGAAAATCAGTTAGTGGGTCATATCTTAAACAAAATAATAGTGATTTGGTTTTTCAAACCCGCATCATTTTCTTAAAATGTATAAGTTTGTATCTGGTCACGTGACCAAAATGTGATTTTTAAAATTATGAATTACCTCTTTCTGAACGCAAATTTTGCACTTAAACTTCAAGAAAAATGTTGAAAAGATGATGTGGTAACGTTTACGGCACATCTGAGGGTAACTATCAAACGTTGAACAAGATATAAGCAAAAAGTAGTTTTGGCTGCCATGTTGGAGGGCAAGAATATGCCCTCCAACATGGCGGCCAATACAAATCATACTACTTTGCTGAAAAATCAAAGAGCCATAAAATAACTCCCTTAAATGCATTTCCTCTCAAATTTCGAGTGTAAGATAATTCTTATTTGCTCTGTCGATTTTTGGCATCAGCAAGATTCCAACTCATTGTTTAAAGGAAGCATTGGTCATGGGACCTCTTAGTGCAAGTGGCCTATTGTGACCAACATCAGTTTTCTCCATATCCGTATCCATACATAGTCAAGAGATATGGTTATGAGAAGTAATGAAATGATCACCAAAGAGAAAATGCCTTGATCTTTTGTTTAATTCTCACAACTAATTCTTTAAGAAAATGTATCGAGATCAGTTTGGAGAATTTGTATGTGGATATTAGGGCTTAGAGGGGTTAAGCAGTCACCCTTTGGAATGGCTTACTGACACTGTTTAATACAGGTTTAACAAACCTGAGAGTTGTTGAAAAAAAAATGGAAAAGAATGACCTCAAAGTGTCGCTACCTCTTCTTATGCCAAAAGAAAGGAAGTAAAAGACTACTAAACAACATGCACACTGTATCTCTTGCACTTAGTACAGTGCATCTTATCTAAGTGACATTTTAATAGAGGAAAGAGCAATGAAAAATAAGTTGTTGGGACGTCGGAAAGGGTGACCCCGACCGCTAAATACAGGTCAGTTGATAATGACCACTTGATAGAGGGTGCAATAAATAAAAGGTCTGCTCAATACAGTACCGGCTCCAGACCTTGAGATAAGTGGGGGCCCATTTTCCAAAAAGAATTTTTCGGCCGCCTCAGTTTGGTCTAAAAATAAGGGGGGGCCGCCCCTGAATCCGCCACTGCAATGGAAGTTTGACTGAATCTTTCACACTGTAAGCTTTGAACAAACTGTTTGTCGGTCTTATTTTGCAGTTGATTGGCATCATATTTGCCTGCTGCCTCATGAGATCCATCAAGAAGGAATATGAAGTCATGTAATGCTGAGATGCATGCTGGTAAATCAGCAGCTACAAAAGTGGAAATAATTTATAATTCCATTCAGCTCTAGTTTCTTTGCTTAGTTTTAAAGTAAGAGGGGTGGTGACTTTTATGCTCAAAGGCATTGTTCTTGAGGAATTTTTGGATCTAAATCTTGTTGTTTCCTTATGTGTAGAGTTTTTCAACCATGGTCTCAATCAGAAGGAGACTGTGATTTTATTGTTGACCATCCGTAGTAATGATGATGAAGTTGTACATGTAACTTGTTAGCATTCTTGCAGTACTTTTTCTAGAAAAAAAATGCTTCCTTGGCATTTGGGTGTGGCATCTGAAATTTTTTTTGGAAGACGGTGATGTTTCTTACAGAACTGCAACCAATCAAATGCCCCATTCTTGCATTTCTCCCCTTCTTACATATTTTCCTTAGTTTGGTGACAGAGGAAAAAAACTGCAAACATCCTGATCATGTTAGATAGCATTAAACATATAAATTCTCATATCCAGTTTCACTGCATTCTTTGATACTGAGTAGGGAGAAAATGATGATACATCATATTACCTCCCTTTGAAGGTGTCTAATCAAGTAACACAGCTGTACATCAAAACTTACTTACCTTGTGAAATGTATCTTCATTGTAGCTTAGTCAGTTCCATGTGTTCTTTTGACAATAATAATGAGTTTTAGATCCCTAGAATGATCCCTAGTGAGTTTTTTTTTAATTTTGGTCTTTTGCCTCTTAGTGGGTTTAATTCACATCATTGTGTCCAATTTAAAATATTTATATCTTTTTGCTTGTTTGTGGCATGCTTCAAAAGAAAGAACTTACAGCTCAAGGTCTCAGACCTTGTACATTCTGAAAGGGTTGAGAGAAAACTTGCGAGTGAACAAAGGAGTGGATGGACCAATTTCAATGTATTAAAATTCATATTTGGTACCAAGACTTGGTGTAATGAAACAAAAGAAATCGTCTGGGATGAATAATTCATTACTTTAATGTCTTATTCCCTCAAGCCTCAGAGCCAAGAATGAATTCTAATGTACATCCAAATTTGTCTATTGGGTGTTGTGAGTCAACATGGAGCATGATGGGATTGTAACCTCTCCTCTAATGTTTTCTATATGTGCTTTGCAGGCAATAGGACAATTGCACGATGACGATATTTGACTACAACTACCAGAATTCATTTCGGTTTTGCTTTGTTATTTAAATTTGTCAATCCCGCTGAGGATTAAAGAACAATAGCCTTAATTTGCACAA
Organism: Porites divaricata; assembly: GCA_038088405.1. Classification (NCBI taxonomy): domain Eukaryota; kingdom Metazoa; phylum Cnidaria; class Anthozoa; order Scleractinia; family Poritidae; genus Porites; species Porites divaricata. Next base: position 3,994,994 of record JBBMOI010000011.1, read on the forward strand.
GAAAACAACAAACTCGAGGATTCTGGTAGTTGTAGTAAAATGACGTCATCGTGCAATTGTCCTATTACGCTTAAACTCCTGTTCTAGCTTCCTTGGGAAATTTCTAACGGTTGATTTTGTACTAGTTGGTGTTTTGTTTTCAAAATGACGGTGTAATCTAAATGATCAAAGAGAACAATAAAACTGTGATCAATCCAAGGGATTGATCTGTCGATTAAACATACCAGCTGTAAGATGACTATTTTTAAATATACTGGTGGAGATCATACTGGCCATTAGTTAAATATGAAATACCCTCCGCATTGGGCAGAGGCACCCAACGACGATTTTCTCATTTCTTCCTAAATGCATTGAAAACACTTTTTGGGCTACCAGAGTACTTTTAAATCCCTAGAAATGTATTCTAAGTGGCGCTAAAAATTTGTTATCTGTTCGGTCATCCTAGGGCAACGTGAGTCTTTTCGAAATTACAAGGACTTCAGCATTATTCTCCCTAAAGTGTTAGCTGCAAGTTAAAGTTTTACGAAAGTGAGAATTTTTCTGATTCCTCTCTGCATCGCATTTCCATTTCCGAAAATTTTAGGTTCCCTTTCTCTACGAAAAATAGTTTAACCTGGGGAGTGAAATGAAAAAAAATAAATAAACTTCAGAAAATCGTAGCCAATTTATTAGATAAGCTTCGAAAATTGTACATGAATGGAACGGTCCTCTAGAAATTTTTAGCCTTCCTCAAGCTATAGAAAATTCTAGACATTTTTTGCTTCTCCGAACAGATATTTCACAGAAAATAGTCATTGGGTGCCCCTGATTGGGCGAAAAAAAAATCGGCGAGCCCCCCTTCGCCGATATTTTTCTTATTTGACCCCGTTTTAGTGTTTTCCCTCACAGACTCTACCTTGAGCTCTGACGTCACCAAGAGACAACAATGAGTCAAGAGAGAACGCCTAGGGACTAGGCTGGATCGGACACACCCTTACAATCATCAAAAACAGCCGACAGTATTTTCTGCTGTGCAAACTTGAACGACGCTACTGCTCGCCTTTTAGTCTTGTATCGACATTTTTCCCTTTAACTTGTTCACCACAAGAGAAACGCCACAGAAACGGCTAAGAAATAACCTGAATTACATGTAACAAAAAGAAAAAAAAACTAAACGGTGCCTTCAATAGAAACGCGTAAAACGTTAACAACGTTTAAATATTATCTTTTTGTTCGCCGGTCGACAAGTAATAAACTGTTTTGGTCGATCTGAATGTGCTAAAGCAAGGTATACAATCATTTGCTTTTCGATGATAGCGAAAAGTTGTTAATGCATTTTCAATCCATTTGACTTTTTTTCACGTTTTTTTTTGGTAGAAGAATGATCTTTTTTATCCGCACACTAAAAGGAAATGATTATAATAATAATATAATTATATTTAAAATATGATTATGCCTTGTTACATTCTATCAAAACTGATACTTTTCGTAATTTTTAACACGTCCATTCTTAAGCAGCAATCACTTATGTTATTTTTCTGAACACGCTTCGTTATTCTGGTTGTCTGAGGTTTTTTAATAAACTGACAAGAACGGGAAAAACTTCGACAACGAGGGGAAACGTCCCAAGTGTCCGAAACTTTGGACGCCGTTCATTTCATCTTAGATGTTTGGGAATTAATATAAACAACAGTAACAGAATTGCAAATGTGAAAAAAGAGAAATAAGTTTTTATAAGCATAACTGCACGTGCGTCTCGCCTTTTGGTTCATTTCGCTACACGTTTCTTTGCGTCTCCTGATGCGACTATGGAGGACTTTGTTATCCAAGTCCAGGAGAATTAGCGGGTTGTATTTGATAAATTTATAGAATTGGAATGATGGTGATAATGTTTAAAGGAATGCGAAATCACTTTGTAAGTCAAGTTTTTGCTGCCGTTCCTCGTATCTGTAACTCACAATTTTGAAGATAGACCTCTGGAGCCATGCAGGGTAACGTTTAGCAAGATTGGTAAACAGAAAGATGGAAATTCGAAAGTAACAATAAATTTACAGTTTGATGAATCTCAGCCTTGTTTTACTTAACTGAAATGTTCGCTGAAAGCCTTTGCACACGTGTAATCAGCTCATGAAATGCGCAATCCCGGTGACTCAATGAAGGCTGTAACTAGAAGAGACAGGAATCAACTTATGTCACAGAGTTTAAAAAAGACGGTATAAGGCTTACAATCAGACTCCGATTCATTTTTCGTATTAACTACAGTTTGCGTGGACCCGTTGTTATAAAACTGCTTGCCAAAGGCAATGTTTCATCACCGAAGAGAAACGCCGGGTTATGTTCCCCCAACTTCCTCTGCACAATGGTCAGGTAAAAGTACACGGGTCTCGTTATCAATTCATCAACTGACTTTATCAGTTGAAACAGTGGCGGATACAAGGGAGGGGCCCGGGGGCCCCACCCCCCTTATAAAAAATTTTTTGGAGACCGGGCTCCCACACCTTATCTCAGGGTCTGGATGACCGCCCCCCCCCCCTCATCGGAAGGTCTGGATCCGCCACTGTGAAATAGTCAACTTTGACAGCATATGAAAAGTTAAGGTGCAAGACCACTGCAAAAAACCGTGTACGATCAATTTTGCTTTCAACGTTGGATCAAAAACGATTGTGAACAGTCAAAATTAATAAAAAGTATAAATTATTGTCAAAAAGAAAACTGCAAGGACTTATCAAACAACGTGAAAAGACTGTAGTTACGATATTTCGACTGGCTAATACTAGTCTTCATCGGGTACCAAATTACAGGAATATATATGCAGTACTACAGTGGGTGGAAGTGACGTAATGGTGTTTCTACTTGTAAGAAGTTGCTCAAATGTTGAAATCCTCATCTTTATGGATAAGCCTACTAGAAGTCCTAATTGAGGCTGGACAGAATCTATACTCTTTCATGGTAACTAACAGACAAACGACAAGGGACAAAATAACATTTTTGAAACAAATTACCATAACTATAGGCAGAATTTAAATAACCAATTTTTATTTTCGTTGCCTCAGGATATCTCAGGAGCACGCTAGCAGAACTTGCAATAGGACTATTGCACGATGACGATATTTGACTACAACTACCAGAATTCATTTCGTTTTTGCTTTGTTATTTAAATTTGCCAATTCCGCTGAAGATAAAAGAACAATGACCTTAATTTGCACAAGAAAACAACACACTCAAGGATTCTGGTAGCTGTAGTAAAATGACGTCACCGTGCAATTGTTCTATTAAAGAGCCTGATGACGCAGAAGAAGAGGCGACATCAGAACAACTGACGTCAGAGCAGCTCGACCTATCAGACCATGCTTCTTGTTCCTCCGACCGATACGAGGTGAAATAATTAACAGGCAAATAATTGATCTGCGAGACACTGACAAATCACAATATTTTACGATAACCGAGTTCAATAATTGTTTTATCATTCGGTCATTCCCTGAAAGGTCTGCGAAACGATCTGCCATTTTCACGCAAGCGCGATCGCAAGAAGGAGAAAAGCGTGGTCTTATCTATGCATGAGCAGACTATTATTTGCAGCCTAAGCCAAACACAGTTATTCGATATTGTAGACAGTTATTTGCAGGTCACGTAATGGCCTTTCGGCCAATGAAAAGGAAAAAACTGATTTCATCTCTGTCCCATGTGGGACGTTTACAGTACTTGTATTGGCTTCTTAATGTAATTGCTTTTAAAAAATCACGTATCAGCTTTTTCGACCAATCATAACAGCCGAGAACGAAACCTTAACCAAACGTGACTTTCTGACTTGCGTTTTCCCGCGCTTAGCTACGGAGGTTGTTTTCTTGGTTTTGATTGGTTCATTTAATAGACTACCTTAGATGTGATTGGTTCATCTATAAGTATATCTATTGTAGCTATGGTAACATTGCAAAGCAACCACTCAGAAGGACCATAGGGCTCATTTTAGTGGTATTTTTACTAGAGTCAACTCAAACGCAAACACACTGAGCTAACCCTGTCTTAGTTCATTCACCAAGACCTGATCTAATACATTGTACTCCATATCTGTATTCTCATTGGCTAAGAGCCTACAGTTGATTTTGGAATTCAGTGCAACCTACTGATTAGTCAGTTATCTGCTAGTACTCCCTCTTCCACCGAGGTCTCATTGTGTCGTAGGGAGGCCTTGGGAGAATGAATAAAGAAAGCGCGCGTGGGAAGATGGGAAGGAGAAAGAGAGCGAGAGTGGTTCCCGCCTTTTCTCTTTTCCCATCGCCCACCGAGGCTTGCTATTCTTTGATAGGTCATTTTCGGGTACCAGACACTCACTTTCAAAACGAGGCTAAGTGCAAAACCAGTGTGAAAATAAGTTTTATTTGCAAGAGAATGAAATACCATTTTCACATAAATTGCTTCGCACTTTGCCTCGCTTTGGACCTTGAGGCAACCCCAAAATAGCCTACTGCTGTTCGGAGAAGAGAGTATCCAGCAGATAACTGACTAATCTGTAGCTTGCGCACTTAATGCGTGATTTCCAAGATCAAAATCAAACTTTGTTCCGAGGACGGTGCTGTTATTTTCATCAAACAAAAACCTAAAGACGGCAAGCGTTCGGTGGCCTCGGGGTGACAGTCTGGCAACGGTGTTGATCAAAAGTAAGCAACACAATGCTTCTTTAATTTTTCGATAAGCATTTGATCTCGTGCCAAGATCTCACTCCGTCTTACGCTAAGAAGTGGCATCCTTTTTCTATTTGCAGCAAAACTGCCCTGGTTTTGTGAGAACTCCTCGTGCATCACGTAGGGACACACCAGCATATGTGTACGACTCGACTGCAAGGATGAAAAGTGAGTATTAAACAAATTAGTCAGGTTATTAACACCCTGCTAACAGAGCTTTTCTTTCTCTTGCTATTGCTGCAAAAGGAGTTAAAAAGAGATGTTGGGCGTTTAACCACCCACGTTCAAACCTGTCTTGTAGCAAATCAGGTTGTTGCCAACCTCCTCCCCAGTCCCCAGGGCGCTTTTTCCCTCGCTTTGGAGGTGAGGCGGGAAAAGGCCCACCTCTGCCCCACCTCCAGAGCCAGGGAAAAGTGCCTTGGGGACGAGGTTGAAAAGGATCAAGGTTTGTCCGCCTGGTGGAATATCAAGAAACGATAATTCTCACAAAAGACCTCAACGGCTGACAAAGTTTACTTGCAGAAAAATATTGATTTCGAAAAGTAAAAAGTACATGTACTGTTGGTGCCTTGCTCTATTGCAAGATTAAGCGTTCTTGCTCTAGCCTATTAGATTAACCCTCAGTGACGTTGAAAAGTGAAAACTACGCCAAAGAATTTCAAACTTATGCAGGTGCTTTTAAATGAGAGCTTAATCCCAGAGGAAGTGGAAATTAAAAGGGAAGGAAAAAATGCGGAGAAACTGAAGACTAAAATAAAAAAAGACAGGCCGAAATGTAAGGAAACGGCAAATAAGAACCAGAGGTTAGTAAACATAGCTTTCGTAGCAGGCGCTTAGAAGTAATATGGGTGCGAGAAAGAACGAGTCACGCGACGGAGACACGCGAGAAAAGAGGAAGCTCCCTATCCCCTCGCGTGTCCTCCTTGCGCGACCGTTCTTTCTCGCACCCATATTACTTCCAAGCGCCTGCTACGAAAGCTATGTTTACTAACCTCTGGTTTCTTATTTGCCGTTTCCTTACATTTCGGTCTGTCTTTTTTGATTTTAGACTTCAGTTTCTCCACATTTTTTCCAAATCAAGCTATTGGATGGATAAATATTTAATTGGTTTGACCCATCGTTGACTAGGAGCTGATATGGACAAGTGAAATGTCAAAGAGCTGTCTTTTTGTTTGCGGGATTGAAATCGCTTCGATGGATTTCTGTGTACGAGTCGAAAAAGTGGCAGGGTGTCTTCTCCACAGGCTCGCCCAAAGCTGAGCGGGAAGCACGGATTTCAGACGCGGGGGGCTGGGGACGAGCGAGAGACGCGAGTCGGGGATGATCGGAGATGATCGGAACGAGCGCAGTGCGCAAGCGGGGAGTGATGGGAAGGAAAAATCCCTTTTCTCCCTGTTCGCTATTATTCCATGAGGCTTAATTCTTCAACTGTTGGTGAATTTTCTTGGAATTGAATTCTTAAAGGCCTTACTGATCCAAGTGTAGAAATAAAGATGCAAATCGTCGTCTTAGTAAGGTCTCTAAACGTGAAACTAAAAATTTTCCATCGTAGTGGTGCAGTGAGGGAAAAGGAATGCACGAAAAAGTGATGCATGTGTACAGTTGTTGTACAGAGCTGTAAATCTTTGTTGCGGTCGCCGACGTTGCCAAATCCCCAAAGCAATCGACTGCGAAGGACTGGGGACGAGGTAGGTGGCTAATTTTATGTAAAAGGTATCTTTCATACCATTTTGCTGCGCTTTCTTGTAATGAACTTAAAAAAATATTATCTGCGTACTGACACATTTTTTCTATTCTTGGGGTTTTGTAATTGTTCAGTCAGTGGTTTTTGTTGCAGATAGGTTGACTAAAAAGGATGAAACCAAGAAATGAAAAGACGAGATGAAGGCTATTTCGCCAACATAAAGATATAATGGTATTTTTTTTTCTTGTTCAAAATGTTTCACAAATTAGTAAAGAACAAGACGATGTATAGCAACTGCAATGTTATATATCCTCGCGTAAAAACTGAATTCTGGCGTTATTTTTTCTACTCTTCTTCTTCTTCCTCTTCTTCCTTTGATTCCCACTCTTTCCCTCCTGGTCGATCGAGGTCACCACTCTTACATTTTCGTATGCACTTCCTCCAACGACGCCCATAAATGTTCAAGCATCCATCCAGGCACTCTTCGTCTTCGTCTCTGCAATTTTTTTGGCACCAGTCCCTACAACGCCACTGGCACGGATCTTGATCTTGTTCAGCCTGGGCATGCGCATCAAACAAGTATTCCCATATGTGGTCCCTTTTACTTGGTTTCTCGGCTTGAGGGACGAATCGCTTGACCACGAAAGAGCTCCCTCTTAATGACCTTTTCTCAGCTTGTGGGACATCCGAACGGACAAGTATTGATTGAGTAATAACAAAAAGAAGAAGGACTACGCAGAAAAAAATCTTCATCTAAAGAGAAAAATAAAACTCGGATGTTAAACCTCGGGGTACCCTAGTTACCAGAAGACTTCTAGCTCACCACTAAGGAGCCGCGTAAAGAGCGCAGTGCTCAATTTCTGGCGGCGGCTTCGCCGCTCGCTCCCGTTGTCCCAGAAGTGAAGAATCAAATCTTCCGGCAGCCAAAGTACCTCGGGGACATTCTTTTCGGAGCCCTTCATTTCGTTTGGTCACGTTTGTAGTTTGGCTTTTTCACTCACAAAAAGCTCTAACTATTGAGCCTGTGTATGAAAATTCCTACAAGTATCTGAAGTATGATAATTCAACGGTGATTCAAATGAAAGCTACTGTGAAGTATTCAGTTCCTCTTTAGGTGATAGGCTGGCTCCTATTTTTGCCAAGTCTGCGGATGGAACCGGCCTACATTGTGACCATTTTTGGTTACCAAACGGTCTCGATCAACGTTCAAGACAACTATAGAGCGCCTCCTCTTCCATAATAATATTAAAATAGCATTAAACACATTTTAGTTTTACCTTGAAGAACAGGATTCTGACAGAAATCCAGGAAATCTAGGCTCAGTCCGCCCTTGATTTAAGATACCAGTCCCAAAAGCGTTGCTGCTAATTGCCAGTCGAAGCAACTTTATACTTTTACAATACCCTTACTCACAAGAAAAAATTAATTAAACTCATTGGTAATATTTATTCATCGTGTTTGAAAACTTTGGTGCAATTTGATAGCACTTTTCATGGAGCTTGTGACGTGTATCAAAAGAGTCCACTATAAGGAATTGATTTTAACTTGAAATAACCCTGCTTCTTGAAAATGCAATGTATTTTAATTAAATTTTGTTCAATACAAGAACTGTACATTTATGATTTCGGGAGATAATCAAAATGACTTTTTGTTCCGTTCGACACTCACACAAAAAGAAGTTGTTTGTTGGGGGATGGAAATAAATTAGGAAGCATTTAGGATATCTAATTGATCTTCATGTTGTCAAATATTGAATTTTTCATGACAAGTTTGAAACAAATGTCTGACACTTGGAACGCTGTCATTTCAGAAACAAAAAAAATTGAGGATCATTGCTTTCCCGCCGATTAAAACACTCTTCGGAAGAACCATCTAATACTCGACTCGTTATAAACATCCAGTACTTTCCCAATAGGCCATTTCCGAGTTCCAAAGAATCTCACTTTCAAAACGAGGCTAATTGCGAAACCTTTGTTGTGAAAATGAGAAATATTTGCATAATTATACTACTACATGAGAAATTTCTGCAATTTGATTGGCTTAGAGCAGTGGTATTTCAGCTTAATTTGAAATACCTACATGTGAAAATTACAACCTTTTGTGGGTAGTAGTATAAACAAATAATAGCATGATTTGTACGTGATATTTGGCATAAATACCACTCGTGATATTTCAAAATTGTCTCAAATTTCACTCGCCTAACGGCTCGTGAAATTACGTATAACAATTTGGAAATATCACTGGTGGTATTTATGCCAAATATCACTACTAATCATGCTATTACCTATACTAATTGCAAATAATTTTCATATCAATGGCTTCGCACTTAGCCTCGCTTTTAAAGTGAGATTTTTTGGAACTCGGAAATGGCCTATCGAAACATCTCAACATAAATTTTTTTTGAAAACATGTAAACTGGTAAAACACCTTTAATTTTTCTAATTCTGGATGAGGGCGAATTTAATCTGATATGAAATTGCGAAAGTCCACCAAATGACATAATTCTCAAAGTTTTGAAAGTGACAAAACTATAAAAAAGAAAAAAAAAAGGAAAAGAAAAAATGAAAAAAAAAAGGAACTCAGGGGGAATTAAGTTTGCTTTTAATATCTGAATGCTCAAAATTATTTTCATTGGATAAGTTGTCTCACTTCCTTTTTTATGAGTCATGTAAAATTAGGTTTTATTATACGACTTTATATGAAATTTTGTGTGTTTGCTAAGGAAAAGTTACGACAAAGAATCCTTAATCAATTCAGTGAAAACATAACAAAGGGACGAGGGAAAAATAGTAGGAGCACAAGATGACTTACGACGTCTGAGAGATCAGTTAAAAGACTAATCGAGAATTTTGTTTTTTTCAGTTGGGGTTGGAAGCTAGGTAATTAGCTACTGTGAGATATAGAAAACCTGACATGCTAAAACTGAAAGTCAGCCGTTCGTTCATTAAAGAAAACGGTTCGCGCCAACTGAATAGGTTAAAAAGAGTAATCATGGAGCGTCCTATTTGAATCTGCTAGCTCTTACCAGATTCTCGGATTTTTTTTCATCGACTTAACCCACTATTTTCTTTAGGCATCTCTCGCTTTTTCTTGAAAGAAGGTGCGAAAATTTAGATGGGAACACGTCATGTTAGGTTTTCTTTAACAGCGATGACTAGGATTTCCTTTTGTGGGTTTCAAAAAGAGATTAATTTTTTCACATGTCACCTCAGTCAGCTTTAAAATCATCACAGCGTAAACTAGCCTCCCCGCAGACGTCCTGTGGGGTTTGTTCGTCACGCATTCATTTCTCCCGAACAAACCCCACAGGACGTCTGCGGGGAGGCTAATCGTAAACCAGTGGCTGTGAAAATTAAATACTGCTCTTTTACAAGGCTTAAGAAAGAACTTGAAAGAACGAGGCAGGATCCTGCCCAAAACACCTAGAAAAACAAACTACTAAAACAGCCTCAAAGGGTCTCTAAGCTTCCATTTGTTGTCTTGCCCTCCCTTTAGTCCGCGCGAAGTCTGGGAAAGCTCCCCCAGGCCTCTCCCAATTGTGCTCGTAAAAATGTTGGACAGTTGCTGAAAAAAATACGAAAAGTTGCTGCTTCCGAAATTCCTGGATCTTTTTATATAAACGGCAAATAATTTCTTTTTTCGTTCTTCACAATAGGGCCATTTATACGAGAAAAAATAAGACGCGTCTTACATAAGACGGGTCTTAAATAAGACGTGAACTTTCCGTATAAACGGCACATTTCGTCTAAAATAAGACGCGACTTAGCTAATAATCGCGAACATTGGTCGAGAAAAATAGTTTGAAACTTAGAATAAAGTATCGCTCGCTTATATGGAAAAAAGTGTAAGGATACTAATTAATTATTCTTACGGTAATAATTGCCTTTTTAGGCCTGCGAGTCGTGGACAAGCGAGAGGTTGCTAAACATTCAGCATTAAGAAATTCCCATAAATTGAAGTTTATCAGGAGTATATGGAATCGTTGACTTTTTCGAGCTTGATATGTGCTCTAAACCTGTATTTTGCGAGTATTTTGCTCAAGAATTGCTCAGAAAGACAAAAAAAATTGCTTGAGGTTGCTAGAACTGCAAAAAGTTGCTCCTAACGCTAAAAGTTGCTCAAAAGTTGCCGAGCACAATCGGGACTTCCCCCCTACCCCCCTCCCCGAAAGTATATTTTAGCCAGCCGCAACGCCTATGGAGTAGGGACTAGATGACCTCGCGGAGGGAGGGAAGGGGGCGGGTTCTATTTCTCTTCGCCAAGCGAGGAAAATTTCTTTTCGCGGGGCATTACTCTCTGTTTGGGACATTTTTACATTTTATATTTTTATATTTTGGAGAAATTTATTTTTAATCCGAGAGGAATTTTTATGCTTTGTTCTCGGGATTAACACTGATAAATAAACAAATGGATGAATGAAAAAATTTGTAAAGTAAATGTGCAAATAAATCAATAATAAATAGACAAAGGAAGAAATGAATGATAAATAATTAAATAAATAACCGCTGTGTATGCAATCAAATTTTATTTGGGCCATGGGAGGGGTACTTGGTGGGTCAAAAGCACAGAGGAGACTAGGCTAGAAAAAGGACGCCTGGCAATTATCATACTCCTGAATCTGACCTGTTGTGAGCTCTATAACTTCCATAAATTAAAGTCGCAAATTTGTTATGTTCGAAAGGAAAACCATGTTTGGCATTGCTGCTCTTGGACTATCCGCGGTCGCTGGTTACGGTCTTTACAAATATGTTCGTGCAAGGCAGGAGGCACAACAATTAAAAGATGCGATTGATGAAATGGTATGTTCGAGAAAATCCTCATTGATTTTTGCTCCATTTTAAATTGATCATGTGGCTTATGTATGCTTAGAAATGATTTTTCACGTTTAAAAACGTTTTTAAATCTCATTTTTGAATTTTCGGGTCAGCATGTAGTGACCAAAATTTTCTTTAAAGTGATACGTGCTTATTTCGTATCATATCAGAGCATGAACTTTACGAACATAATTTGACCAAAAGAAATCTATCCGCAATAAATATAATTCGAGCTGGTCTTAGGTTTTAAAACGACGTTGTGTGTATAATTAGCATATTAAATAGTCCTTGTTTGTCGTTTGGGGCCAAAAAAAGTGCTTGCGTTTTCTTCACGACTCTCGCGCGCGCCAAAAGATTATCCTTACAAGAGCTATTATACCGATTTAAATTTAGACGCACCTGTTATTGTAAAGAAAGCCCTTTTAATTGAAGTTCAATTTTTATTTTTGAGGCCAAAAGTTTACCAACGCAATAATTATTTTAATATTAATTACCTCAGAGCTGAAATGAGCATCAACAGCTGGGCTATGATTGATTTGTAGGAGGTGCATGGTGGCGGACAAGGGGGGTAAATTGACACGGGGATATCACCCCGATTCATGAAATTTGAAATTGTACTTGCAGATGAAAAGTATTGATAAACCAAGTGTTTACATCAGAGATTCAGTTGGAGTAAGAGATAAACTCAGGAAACTCTATGAAAGTGGACCAGAAAAATTGCAGGTATTTAATGAACATGTAGCTGTAATTCTGTGCTCTTGCATGGTCTTCTGATCAGTTGTTTGCTGCCATTCATTAGCTTGAATTTTATAATCTGGAATTTGATCGTGTCCGTAACTTTAACAAAATTAACTGAGTGGAGAATATTACTCATATGGTGATTGAATATCTCATAGGTCATCTCAGACTTTGACAAGACTCTCACAAAATTTGTTGTCAATGGGGAAAAGGGCTGTACTGCATATGGTGAGAAGCTTTCCAAAGTAATGTTAGTCAGTAAAAACAATATTACCCAGTCTGCCACGGTGGGGGGAGGGTATTCCACCAATATTTGGGTATAGACCAGTGAGCCACTGAGGGTTTGAAACCCTGACCCTGTTTAGGACAAACAACTCCTAAAATACATACGCTGTTAAGGACAACAGCCCTCAATATTATTTTAGGACCCTGTTCAGAACAAGTCCCTTAATGAAACACCCTGTTTATAATTAGAACAGACTCGCACAAATCATGCACACATACGGATGGTTTCCAATGATCTCTTGGCATGGAAACAAAATTTGTTTTCCTTGGGAATTGAAATCCTATAGGGCTTGAGAAAGCCTTGTCCCTGTCAGTAAAAAGAGCATCCCTACTTTGCCCAAGCAATATTTGGTGCTTGATCAATATTTGGGTATAGGTGAGCCAATGAGGGTTTGAAACCCTGACCCTATTTAGGACAAAAAATTCCTAAAATACATACCCTGTTTAGGACAAAGGACAAAATGCATGGCGTCTTGTTTTAAAACCATTTAGTGGCAATTGCAATAGAGCAAATTCACGATATAGTCATTGCTTTTGCATACAAAATTCATCCAGGAAATCCAATCAGTCGTGCAAAATATACCCTTTTAACAGACTCACACACAATTATATACCCTGTTTAGAACATAGAGGGCAAAAACCATACCCTGTCCAGCGACACATCCCCATATAGGCCATACAAGGGAGTACCCCGCACCCCATCCCCCCTCTTTTTCTCCGAGGCCCTCCCTTGGCTATACTGCCACAAAATTATACATTTTATACTTTTATTTGCACAGGAGTCATTGAGAGCTACAAGAACTTTCCAGAATCGTACAGAGAAAAGGTGATTTGTAGGAGGGTTAACATCATTGCACCTTTCCCGGCTTGGACAGATTTGCCCAAGGAAACATTAGTATAAAGTATAAAAAAAAGGAGTCCATTAACTTCCAGTTTGTAAAATACATTAACCAAGAATTAGGTTATGCTGCTACAACCATGTTTGGTACTGGAGAACAACGTAAGATCATCCCTACTTTGCAATGGCTTTTTGCAGGGAGATCATCAATGATTAAAAGAAGCGTAGCCATTTACTGTACTTCCCTCTACATACAAAGTTGAGCTCAGTGCTCTAAGGAAATTTAAAGAGATTCCAAATGCCCTAAAGTTATGAAATCCATGGTGCCCATAATTTGATTAGGATCGAGACAAAGGAAATTGATAGCTTTATTCATAATCTAAATCTGGAGCGAAGTAATCATTCTAGTTGAAAATGAATATTAATTTGTTTTTTTTTTCTTGGAGTGTGTGATTTGATTGTTGACTGACTATAATATTATTTTGTTTCATTTTTTTTTTCAGGCAAAAGAGCTGAAAGAAAAGTACATGCCAATTGAGTTTTCTGGGTAAGTAATAATATTAAATTATTTTTAAATTTGGTCTTAAGCAAAAAATTTAAGCAAAATTGAGATATTGATGATACTGTTAACCATAAATCAAAATTATTTCTGTAATTTTCCAATGTGTTTAAACACAGAATATGTTAATTGATATAAAATAAAAACTGTACTGACATTTTTTTTATTTTCTAGAGACATTTCATCTGCAGAGAAAGAACCTCTTATGATAGAATGGTAAGCTTGCATAATCAGTGGAATCCTGATTTTGTACATTCTCCTGGTGAAAAGAAAATGGTTCAAAATAATAATAATTATTACATTAAAATTACATTGTTGTGCAGGGGAAGGGAAGTTTGCCTTGGTTTTAATTATTATCCATAAAGTTAAAAAGTCACCTGGGATTTTGTAGCATATATGTAATGGTAACAGGACTGAGTGGAGTCCAATTCGGTCTGTAATCATACGAGTGATTAACAAAATCGGACGACCGCGTAGCGGGAGTCTGATTTGTTTAATCACGAGTATGATTACAGACCGAATTGGACGACACGAAGTTCTGTTACCAATTAATCATAACTTTAACAAAATTTGTAATATAATAGGCTATTTTTTAAATCAAAACACAAGAAATTCGAAATTTTTTTTTGCTAGCAGTGAAAAAAAAAGCCATTTAAGCGCACGCGTGATGGCGCGTACTGTCCAATTACTTAGGCATGACGCGTACTGTCCTATTAAACTGTCCAATTAAGGCTGAAATCAGGGCAGTTGATAGCCAATCAGATTTGATAATTTTGTTATAGTTATGATTAGCCATTTAACTGCAGGGAGTCTCCCAGATATGCCACCAATCTTGTGAACTCCCATACAGGTCATCAAATTTCCCAGATAAAATCAATTTTTGAGCTTTTTTGTGCTTGAAATTTAGCCCATTTCCCCCCTCAAAATTTGGACTTTTTTAATTAACAATATTATACAGTTTGTGGGACTTTTTTGCAGGTATTTAGTCACTGACAAAGATTATTTCATCATTACAATGATGAAAGCATGTACTTCATGCAAGACCTCATATAATGCCCTAACCCATGGTGGCTGGGTCATTCTTTGGGTGGGGGAGTGGAGACGGTAAGGCTTTTGACATTGGAGGAGGGGTGGGTAGTGCAAAATAGAGAGTCTCCAGATTCTAGATCTCCAGAGGTTGGCATCTCTGCTCACTGTGATGGACAACTGTGATAATTTTGATTTTGATTTATACATGAATAACTAGGTGGACTAAAGCTCATGAACTCATTACTGAGCTTGGTTTGAAGAAGGATGATATTACACAGGTAGTGGAAGATTCTCCTATTGCATTGAGGTAGGAAAGACTTATGAGTTTGCTGCCACAAACATATTGTTTAATCTGTTCTCTTGGAACCTTTTATCTTACAGGTGGACTAAAGGAAATGAACTCATTATTGAGCTGAAAATCAAGCAAGCGCAAATTCCTGAAATAGTTAAAGATGCGCACATCGCGTTGAGGTATCTGTGATCAAGCAAAGAAGCAATGCTTTATTGCAAAATTGCATTTCTTATTTTCACCACAAACAGAATTTTAACTTTTTTATTGCACCTTGATGCATTCATACTGACTACTAAAACGTATGTTTACAAAATTCAAAGCACTAAATGATGGCGATTTTAAATATAAATGGAATGATTTTCAATTTGAAATACAGCTCTTAATGAGTATTTATTTCCTTATAAGAGTATCAGGTTTGTTTATATTGCCATTGAATGAAATATACCATAAGAAAGTCGTTGTGGATTCAGCCCCTAACTCACTCATTGGGTCAGAGTGGTTTTTGTTGCAGCCATTTAACATCATCAAGACTGGAATGAAAATGGAGAATGCCATACAACATAGTAAAAGTATTATTAACAAAAATTTTGTCATTTTAATCTTTTTCTCAACTTTCCCATTATTGAGTTATTAAAATAATATAATAAAAAGGATATAAAAAATAGATGTGAAAATAGTTGTAGAATTTTCATAAATCAAAAGGTATAATATAATTTGGTAATTTGAAATGAACAGGAACTAATAATTATTTATTGCTAATGAAAAATATTGTGCCTGTGTTATTCATTTAACTAAATTAATAGGTAAAATTTGATAACTAATTAAAAGTTAAAACTAAGCTGCTAAATAGGAGTTTTACTATATTTGTATTTAAGCAATTAAGATTTAACCTTTTAAGCCCTAAAATCCACATACAAATTCTCCAGACTTTTCTCAGTTAGATCAAACCATTTCCCGTGGATGAATATTTTATTAATGCTCACCACCTTTTCTTTTGATGATGTACTGATATTTATTATATACACACGAGTGCTTTACTGGAAAATATACCACTCGTAAAATTCACAAAAACTACATCCGGGACCCGAGTGGTTTATTTTCCATAATCTCACATGTGAGTTTATCGATGACGTAATTTCGGTCATTTCCCTCTATTACTTTATCGATGTCTTTTTCTCTATATAATAAAAAGAACATTACACGGCAGCTTGAAGATATGAATTTTATTTTCTTGTGGCAAAAACAATATTTTACTCACTCGCTGCACTTGTTCGTAAAATATTGTTTTGCCACTCAAAAATAAAATTCATATCTTCGTGCCACCATGTAATATCCTCTATAAATTAGGAGAAGATTGATGTTGATCACTCCCGGGACTTAAAGGGTTACATGTATTAGGTGGATAGTACCCCCAGGGGACTGCTCCCATATATGCTCGTCGTCTCGCTTTGGGATGTAAATTGCAGATTTTGGTATTTGGATGGAAAGTCACTATAATCATTTCCCCATTCATGTATCGCTTAGTAGTGTGCATAAAGAAATTTACAAAAAATGCCCTGACTTTGACCACACAGAAATCTCCCTTAGGGGTCAGGTTAAGCTTGAGCCCCCCAAAAAATTAAATTGCTAGTTTACCCACGAAGCACATGGGAGTTCATATGAACTCATTTAAACGTGTCCGTGTGTTCCAGATCGAATTGGAATTTGGAAGTGTTGGTTTTTGAGGAGAGGAGAAAACCGGAGGAGTACCTGGAGAAAAACCTCTTGGAGCAAAGGAGAGAACCAACAACAAACTCAACTCACATATGGCGTCGATGCCGGGATTCGAACCCAGGCCACACTGGTGGGAGGCGAGTGCTCTCACCACTGCCCCACCCCTGCTCCCTTACATTGCTCCCTTACATTACATTACACACCCACATTGGTCTCTCTTAGGGGTATAATTTGAATTTTCTGACGAGCATCCCCGTGACTTTTATATGGGATTCCCCCCCCCCCCCCCCCCTGGGATAGTGCTATGCAGTGAATAAGTCAATCAGTTTCCCTAGTGCTTATCCGTCCTTTGGGTATAGTGCTATCCAAGTACCACTTGGACCTGGAGAATAATGTGGACTTACAGTATCTCTTTCTGAGTCAACTTAATTTTTTATTTTTGCTCTACAGAGATGGTGTTGAGTGGTTCTTTGTCAAGTTGCATGAGAAACATGTACCCCTTCTCATTATATCAGGGGGTCTTGGAGGTATGATGAAAGTGGAGAATATTTTAGAGTTGTATATCACAAAGCAGGGCTGTCATTGAGAGTCAGGGACTGGGGATTTCCCCCGGCTACTAATGAGAATGTGGCCCCCGTGATTCCCCGGCTACTTGTTGTATTTACCTGGCAACTTGAAATCTTAGTGACAGCCTTGACAAAGGTACTGTATTTCCTCAAGTAATAGCTGGGGAGATTATTTATTTTTTCACCCAAAAAGGGGGCGATTATTCAAGGGAGGGCAATTATTCGAGGGAGGCGATTATTTAGAATATTGCTCACTGGAAGTCGTGCCCTAAATATTTTGTTACAACAACAACAACAGTTTATTCAGTTATCAAATAATTTAAGAGTATATGTTACCCACAATTACATCAAATAAACTGAGCATGGCCTTTTAAGTGTTCCAAATTTAGTTCCTTGATTTATACTACTACATGAGAAATTTCTGCAATTTGATTGGTTTAGAGCAGTGGTATTTCGGCTTAATTTGAAATACCTACATGTGAAAATTACAAAACCTTTGCAGGTAGTAGTATAAACAAATAATAGCATGATTTGTGCGTGTTATTTGGCATAAATACCACTCGTGATATTTCAAAATTGTCTCAAATTTCGCTTGCCTAACAGCTCGCGAAGTTACATTTAACAATTTCGAAATATCACTTGTGGTATTTATACCAAATATGACTACAAATCTTGCTATTACCTATACTAATTTTCAGAGCTTGAATCTTGCTGGATCACATTGCACTTCAGCTTGACAAGGAGGGGATGAAAGGAAGAGAAGATGGAGAGAGGGGTAAAAGAGGGATGGTAGGGGGGCAATTGTTCGAGTGAGGCGATTTATCGAGGGACGTCTTTTATTCCAGGAAACACGGTATTTACCCAGCAACTTGAAATCTTAGTGACAGCCCTCACAGAAAAATATGCACTGTTTAAGTTGACTGTCTGTCAAAAAGTGAATTTTTACATCAGTTGTCTCCCAAGTAAATATTTCAGAGGCGAGAAGTGAACCATGGAGAATGCATTGTGGCTCAGTAGATTCCAAGAACCTTATAACAGAACATTAAATTATGGTTCATCGGTATACAGTCCAGCTAGCATACTGTTGGCTGAGACTTTTTATCAAGAGTTGGCCAGCAGACTTTTAGAGGAGCTGCTCTTCACTTTTTTCATTTTAAACTCCCAAAGAAAACAAGAAGCGACATGGTTTCAGGTAATCAGGTTAGAAATATTACTGATAATTAAGCCTAAGGGAAATTAAAATTAGTTTAAGTTAGTGGGGAGTTCGAGTTAGCAGCTAGGTTCTACTGTTTTACTCTCAAGCCTTTTTACAAGTTTGTGCATGTTTTTGTTTCCAGACATTATCAAGGAGGTTATTGATCAACAGAGTACTATCTATGACAATGTTACCATTGTGGCCAACTTCTTCAAATATGAGCAGGTTAGATACTTCCCAAATCTTGGGCTACTCGTACAAACATTGCCTTAATCTCCAGTCCTTAACTTCCTTGTAGGCCTGGCTGACTGCCAGTTGGAACTTCATTTCCAAATATCCTGAAACTATTCTGTTTATAATTCTTGTTGATTGCAGACATGACTAGTGCATGCTGACCTCACCATCACTCTGAGCTCTTAAGCTCTTTTGCTTGACCCCAAAATTTGTAGGCCTGGACCCACCGGTCTGTGGGCTGGCCACGCCCCTGACTTAAGGGTCATGCATTTCTGTGAATTACCTGAGACAAATGGCCAGAGGACAGCTGTGTTCAAACATGTGATGCTATAGGAAATTGGTTGTACAGTGGAACTTGCTGCTTAATAAATGATGATTGTTTCCTTATTATTTTAAAATACCAGGGAGTGATGGTTGGATTCAAGGACAAGCTTTTGTTTAGTAACAACAAAAGAGAGATGACAAAAGATTTGGAATTTTTCAACAGAAATAAGGTAAGGTCGATCACCACACATAACAGACTGCCAGTGTTAATTAGATGTGATCGGAAAAAATGTTGTTGATTAAAAAGTATAAACCATGAGTGATGAGGCTTCAAGGATTATATGGGTATATATTTATTAGCAAAGCAAATTCAATTTTTTTTAGAAAAGCTCACATTGTGTGTATCCAAATCCCAGGGTTACTTTCTTTTAGGCATACCATTTGTAGCTCTTCCCAGAAAACTTTTAGGTCTCATCTTATGATTTTCAACTGTACATTTGTTATGTGGAGACTCAATGTTTGCTTGATAACTACAGAGATCTCTGAAGAAACGTGTGCCCAAAGTAGGGGTGGCGAATGGTACCACGAAAAACGTGGGTCGCGGAAAATTTTGGCAGGATCTTGAAATCTTGGAAGCGTTTTTGATAAGTCTCGAAGTCTCGTTTTTGCATGGTTTGTTTTTACTTTTTTTGAGTCTCGAAACTTTTTACCAAAGAGTCTCGGGCTCGGATTTCTAATTAGGATCTCTGCATCTCGGCGAGTCTCGGATTTTACCATTCACCACCCCTCAAAGTTGAAGGTGGCGGCTTATAGCTAAGAAAACTCCAAAATTGATTGAACCTTTCTGGTTAGTACTCTACTCTAAGCTGTCTCCTATGCAGCTGCTCTGTGTGTCGTCACACATTGTGGGAAGAATTGTTCCTTGACGACACAGAAAATGACTGAGTAGCCCAGGCCATGGACTAGACAGGAGTGTGAAGCACCTTCCACTCAGCAAACAGGCTAACCAGGCAGCAAATGTTCTGTATTGCATGTTTAAGTGTTTGTTTTTTCTGACTGTAGGACCGCACCAGTGTGATTGTGATGGGTGACCTGCCAGAGGATACTCATGTTTCATCAAGCCCTAAAAACCCTGAAGTTGTCCTTACCATTGGCTTTTTAAATGACAAGGTGGGAAACTTAAGTTGTGGGACTTAACCCTTTAGGCCCCAAGAGTGGCCAACATCCATTTTCTCCTAACAACATCAGCAGATCATCAAGAGTAAAGGTTATGAGAATTAGTAAATTGATTACCAAAGGGAGAATGCTTTGATCCTAAACCAAATTCTCTCCACTATTCTTAAAAGAAATGTATGGAGATCAGTCTGGAGAATTTGTATGTGGATCTCGGGGCTTAAAGGGTTAAAGAGTTAAATATGTTCTTCTTATTGGGGTTCTTTTCATAATGCTATACTGTGACAAGCTGCAGGAAATAAATCTGACCATTTTTATGTTTTTCTGCTTCTTTGATTTGAAAATACGTGTGTTTTTTTCTATAGGTCAATGAGAATCTTTCCAACTACATGGATGCATTTGACATTGTTATTGTGGACGACCACAGCATTGAACTAGTTGATTTGCTCCTGGTGCCAATTTTAAGGGCTTAAAAGTATGAAAAACCTTGTGCACAGAAGGCAGTGAATCTCAGCAAGTCGTAGGTAGTTTTGGCAGTTTGCAGTCTAACTTGCTTGAAAGCAATCATGATAACGACTCTCTCCATCAGAAAGAAGGTAGACAGTTAACTAGAGATGGGAGGTACATTCACAGGATACTACTTCAAGATAGTAAAAAAAAAGGTTTGTATTTCTACTGAGGAAGAGGCACAGCTTTGTTGGTTTGCATGGTTAGCACTATGTTGTTGTGTTAAGGTGTGGGTATTCTTTTTGTTGTCTTTTGATTATTTTATTTAAGAAATATTGTTACCATGTGGCATAGAATTTTTGCGGGTTCTAATTTTTGCGATTTTTCCAGTGATCCACAAACATAAGTTTCCACAAAAATTAATTACTGCAAACATTTTTCCCACAACATTTTACTTCAGAGTAAGTATTCTCTAACTTAAATTCGCTACACAAAAATACAGTACCGGTACTAAGAAATTGTGTCTGTTCAATTACAACTTGTCTTTTTTGTTCAGAAACAAAATGATTAAAATGACAAGCAAAACTGTCACTGGTTTTACTTAGGCTACGCACACCACGGTATTGTTTAAAAATATGTATTTCCATTGCACGTACTCAATAAAAAACAAAAAATATATTGATAATTTGTCCAGGATTTCTGAAAATTGCAATAATTAATTCCCAACAAGGAAAACTATTAGTAATCTGTTCTAATCGCAAAGATTAGTTCCTGCAAAATACATAAAATCACCAATCTGCAAAAATAAACTCCCGCAAAAATATCACGACACACTGTATTCCATGTTAACACTTCCAAGAACACTACGAAACTACTTGGTGAGTGTTAAGAATAATAATATACGATAATACTTTTCTTTTGTCATGGGAATTAAGGGGAATACTGAAAAACAGATAGATACTTAAAGTTAGGGAGTTGTTGTATTTAAATAATGTGGAATAGACAGAACTGATGGTTAGGTCATGAGGGTTTATAGATAGTTTCTCAGTGGAATAAGAGAACATAAATGGTTGTACAGCAGTAGTTAGTTTTTGACTTAAGTAGTGAATTTATTATGAGCAAAAGTTCCGGTCGTAGTGTATTTTGTCACTTTTCTGCATCAATATACAGTATTGTACTTTGACTATGGCAATTAAAGTGGCAAGTTAAAGCTCACCTATTTATGGGTCTTTGGTGAATTTGATTCATGTTTGGTTGCTTTTAAATAGAGACCGATTATTTGTGTCAATAGAGAGCTTTGACAGCAACTAAAACTGCACTTTTTACCAAAAAGTAACACACATGCAGAAAAATGATGTTAGTTTTTCAAGTTTAATTGGAAAAAAAGCCTCTACAAAAACTTTTTCTCAGCCTAAATGCATTATAACAGTATATCTGTTTGTGAACTTGCTTTTTTGCATTTTTCTTAACTGGTAACTGACAACGTCCCTGTTAGAAACTCCCAAATGTAGCTGGCATAATGTTATAATATGACAGTTAACTTTTTGCAGATATATTCTTTCCAACAAATTGTTTAAATGAAATGATGCAAAATATGAGCAATTTTTTTAATGATAAATTTTCTACCAGTCTTGAGATGGCTTATTGCTTATTTAGCGAATTAATCAGTATGGAATTCTCAAGCTCATTTCCATACTTCATTTTCTTGAGAATAATGGCCATTGTTTTTTCCTTGGAACACTGTTTATCTCTGATACATATAGATGGTCTTTGACTTTCAGATAACCAAAAGGGAGCTTACGATCTGACAATGGCGACGTCCATGAAAACGTCGCTGAAAAACAGACTTTGCCTCATTTTAAACTTTTTCACGATTATCCCAATTCATGCTGTTACTTAAAAGAAGGGGATTTTGGCTGGAGCTGAAGAGAGGGGAATGCGCTCAAGTTCAGACAGAGATGGTAGAATTCATCGCCTTGCCATTCCCGTTCCCAAGTAAACTTAAAATTTGGGCATTTCAAGTCGTAGTTGTGTGGTGAAGGCAAAGAAATGTGCAAAAAAGCGTGATGCACATGCAGAGCTGTTGTTTTGCAAATTAAACCTATTGTTTTTTGACGTTCCCGTTCACGTCGTCGTCGTGGTTTCATAAGGTCCCTAAAAAGTGGGCATCCTGAGTAGCATCTTTTGTAGGCAAAGTGTTGAATGCTATTACACGGTAAATAGCAATAAATTCCAGTATTTAGGCAATGCTTTCTTCATCATGAGAAAAACCACAGAATGCCATTCAGGTTTCCTCCATTATCTTAATTCTTGGAAATTCATAAAAATCAATCCTCTGGTACAATTTTAATTCTGGGATGTTCTGGCCCTGCTTCAAGCTCTACTCTCTCTAGTACCCATCTAGAAAGAAAAAAATAAAAATAAAAAGTAATATGCATGGACAGTTCAGAAATTGCATCGTTGTATGCCATGAGTAAAATGGTGTGTATTTGAAATGATCTGTCAAACAGTAAAAACAGAAAATAAAGTAAATGTTGATTTCCACTGACATGTTTTTGGTCACACACATTAATGTAAGTAAATTTTAATCACGTATATAAAATAGAGGCAAGATAAAAAGTGCTGAGCTTAAACGAGAAGTTGAGCAAGGTTCACCTTTTATGCTTACAAGCAACCTTTCAAGCATTGCCTCTATTTTATTTGTGAACATAAATTTTACGCATGTACACACATAAAAATTACATGACACTGGAAATTAACCCTTAGGGAGCTTATAAGCAACAATGACGAGAATGACAAAAAACAATAGGTTTAGATTAGCAAAACAATAACTTTGTAAGTGCATCGGAGTTTTGTAAATTTCTTTGTTGTCATTCCACAACCATGACATGAAATTAAAACTGCCTTATTTTACGTGTTGAAGAGGATGTGAACACAATACAAAATTTTCTAATTCTAGTTTGAAACGTAGGTACAGTCGTTTAGAATGCAACCCCAGAAAAATTCACCAACATTTGACAAATTGAGCAACTTGGAATAAGAGAGGTTAATTTTGAGAAAGCATGAATTCACTTTGTAAGGAATGTTTTCATCACCATCATCGTTGTTGTTGCTGAAGCTCCCTGTTTTCTCTTGATCCAAACTATATTGTTTTGACAAATTTTACTTAAACAATAACCAACATCGAATACATACCCTTCCTCTCTGCTCCTTGTAGCAAATGAATATAAATTCCCTGAGATTTTGCTTCCTCTAACTGGAATAACTATCTGTTAAGAAGAGAAAAAATTGTCACACTAACCACAATAAATAATGATGCTATTATGTAATCCCCAAATTTTAGAAGTGTCCGTTTAATTTAAGTGACCAGAACATGGAAGGCTTCCTTGTTTAACCCTTTTTCCACTGCTAAACAGTTAAGCACTTTTCTTTGATTTTCCTTAGTCCTTATACCCTGCTAGCAGAGGCTTTTCCCTTGTGTTTCTCAGCGTTGTACTGCCATTCTCTTCGCTGTTTTGGCTGCTCGCGTTTTGTTTTGGTTGTTTCTGTGCCGAGGAAAAGACCTCTGCAGACAGCCGTTTGGGATTCCTGTTGAGCATGCGCGAGATGAAAATGCGGTTACCATGGAATTTCTGGGTCACGTGTCGGTAATACGATGCCACCGCCGGAGTTTGCTCATGTATTCATGAGTCAATTTTCCCACGGGAATGACTCGCACTCGTCATGTTGATATAGCGGGCTCACTTTTGCACAGCAAACTAGTACATAAAAGATGCACGAGTTGATAAAACTGGTTCCACAACTGGTTTAGTCATGTGATTACCTCCTAGATCTTGGAGGTATCTAATGCGCACGCTCAACAGCAATCCCAAACGGCTGTCTGCAGAGGTCTTTTCCTCGGCACAGAAACAACCAAAACAAAACGCGAGCAGCCAAAACAGCGAAGAGAATGGCAGTACAACGCTGAGAAACACAAGGGAAAAGCCTCTGCTAGCAGGGTATAGTCCTTACCTTTTTAGAACTCCAACCCCTTGGCCTTTCCTCTCCTCCTTCCCTCTCATACCTCACCCACCCCCTATTCTTCTGGGTGCCCATCCCCCTTAGACTAAAAGTAGTCCCTCATTTTCCCTCAGGGATAGTAGAGCAAGTAAAACATGAGCGCACATGAAAGTCACCCCACGCAAGAAAGGCGAGAGGTGGCATGGGGTAATTTTAACTTGTGCTCGCCTTTTGCTCACTCTACCATCCCTGAGGGAAAATCAGGGACTACTTGTAGTCTAAATCCCCCTGATCTCCCTCGCATAAGAGTCCACTTACTAGGAGGTTCCAAGTTTGAAATGAATGTTATTTTTAATGCGCAAAAAAAGAAAAAAATTAAAAATCAGTCAATCAAGTTGCTATTTAAAGAGGGAGAAACTGGGGTCCTTCATGGTATTGCTGTGCTGTTCATTAGCACTATCCTGTCTAATAAAGGTCAATACAAATATATGCAACAAAAACGCAGTAAGCATGGTAAATGTTTAATAGTACAATTTTGGCAGTTTGATCTACAATGTGATTGTTGTTTCATCCAATGTCAGGCTTTTCGATCCTTGTACCGGTCATTCAAGGTCTTCTCCCCTTTTCTTGCAATGGCTGAGGTTGCTCAAGATGTTGGCAAGGTCATTGTGCAGATGGGTACAACTTAAATTTTGCATGACCAATCGTATGTGGTATTGGTATTTTGTCGATTTTAAACATGGTATTTCGGTATTTGCCAGTTTTTGTTACGGTTTGGTGGTATTGGGTACCCCCAAAGTCCCCCTCCTCAAAGGAACATTTCACTTGCCTGAGCAAAGTCACGTCCAAGTCTGATGTCCTTTCTTGTTAGATTTACGTAAGGAATTCTAACAGGTTTCCCCAGAGTATCCGATGCTAGCTGGTGATTCCTGAGCACCTCAACAGACTTTTTATAATAATCTTGGGCTGCTATATTTGCTAAAAAAGTAAAATGTACATTACTTTAGCCTGAGAAAACAGCCGAAATTTGGCGATGCTACCACTGGTTTCCCCTCCAAATGACGTCTGAGAAACGAGTGCAGAAATTCCATACTGATGATGGCTCACTACCCTGACCTGGGTAGTGCTTCTCATTGGTTGAATCAAATTTCCCACGAGGCACAACCAATCAGAAGCACTATCCAGATCTGGGTAGTGATGCATCATCAGTATGGAATTTCTGCACTCGTTTCTCAGACGTCATTTGGCAGGGAAACCAGTGGTAGCATCGCCAAATTTCGGCTGTTTTTTCAGGCTAACACTACTTAAACTTATTTTAGGGCACTTTACTCGATAGTGATTATCAAAAAGTTTCTCCCAGACAAGATCAATGGTTGATCAACCAGTCAGGTTGAGAGAACTCAGAAAATGATCATACCAACATTATGCTCACATGTCATTCTTCATACTCTTTCTGTAGTAATGCATTGGTCAAGGAATAATTTGTATTTTGATAACTAGGAATACGACAGGTACTGCTTACAACAAGGATGAATCACACTAAACTTTGACCATTATAGCTAGGAACAGAAACTTAATTTCTCATTTTTAAACTACCTTGTATTCTGTGATGGAAAAATGCTGCTCCAAAACAAGATAAAGCAGCACCACATATTGCTACCTTTTTCAGTGAGTCTGCACTGACCATACTTTACAGTGATCGGAAGCTTTTCACTTCGAGTCGTCCGCCATTTTGCTTGAAGTGATGACGCGGGCTCAGGTGAATATGCAGCGGATTTTCGCGGGATAAAAACAATTCAAAATGGCGACGTGTGGCGGCAAAAGACGAAGAAACCGAAATATCAAAATGGACTTCGATTCGTTAAAGAATGAAAAGTAGGGCTCCGGGGAAGGTAATTAGATCCTTTTTAAACCTGGCGTACTTGATT
This sequence comes from Porites divaricata, assembly GCA_038088405.1. Classification (NCBI taxonomy): domain Eukaryota; kingdom Metazoa; phylum Cnidaria; class Anthozoa; order Scleractinia; family Poritidae; genus Porites; species Porites divaricata. Next base: position 4,021,413 of record JBBMOI010000011.1, read on the forward strand.
TAGGATCATGTTCTTTTTTACTTAAATCTCTCGTGTGAAAATATTAATCTATTGACGATTCAATTTACGCAAACTTGCTATGTTTGTTGTTGTCGATAACCTTTATTACAATCATTTTGATTCTTTTTGTTGTGTTTAAGGCGTCCAAGGCATCCTTGGTATCTCGAGGTCTCGCTTCGAAATCTAAACCTCCTGCGGTTAAAAGGTAAGCCTTTCGGTAATATTTCCAAGTTATGCATAATCTGAAAAGCTTATTGAAGCCTTAGCTTATGGTTCTTTAATTTCCTCATTTGTTTTCTTAAAGCATGATGAATGTATGCGTCCTTGTCTTCTGTTCTGTTAATGCGGCATCGTTATCATCATCATCATCATCATCATCACATATCATCATCATCATCATCATCATCATCATCATTATCATCATCATCATTATCATCATCATCATTATCATAATAGATGAAGTAGTAAATAAATGATTGTGATGATTTGATTATTTTTTGTCCTTAAACTAATTCAGAGTTCAGAAAGGACAGAAAAGTGCAGCCAGGGACTCCAAACCTGGGTACAGTCTTTATACCTCAGATTCTGAGGACCAGGTACTTCACATTAAGTCATTTAGGATGATAATCTTCCTTGTATGCCTCTTGGGGATCTTTTCAGGGTGTTGACAGTCAAACCTTAATGTGCGATCACTTCTTAGCAACCATCTTCCACATTCACTTCACATATCAAGGAGGAGATGATGTCCCTATCGGTATTTTACTATTGTATTTGCCGCTGTTGTAGTTTCAAGTACCCATCTTTATATCATTTGTCACCATTTCATCTGGCTTATTTCACTTGTTGGAATTTTACCCTTACGGGGCCTCTTTAAACAATCCACGAGGCTCACGCTTGCAACAGCCAGGTAAAATCCCCTGCTCCAAGCCCTAAATGACAACCTCAGCATTCAAACCCCTCATTTCTAGTATTTTTTAAAATACCACATTGTTGGTCATTTATAGGCATCTGCAGTTGACAGAGGCTTAAACAGATGTGCTGCATTGCTGTCGAATATACTGGACAATGAAGATAAAGGTGAGGTTTCATTCCTGCTAACGCTCGAAGAATTTTAAAAATGCACTAGGCCACTTCTGAGTTCCAAAAACCCTCACTTTCAAAACGAGGCTAGGTGCACAACCTTTCTTGTAAAAATGAGTTTTATTTGCATGAGAATGAAAAATGATTTCCATATCAAAGGCTGAGCACCTACCCTCGTTTTGAAACAGAGGCCCGGGGGAACTCGGAAATGGCCTATTTGAAGGAGTTGAAAACAAAGTGCCAGCAGTTCTAGTGGTCAGTGGTCAGTTTGGAGAGGCATGGACAGGAGTTCAAAACACTTTTTTTGTGGTGTAAGTTTCAGGCAACTTGAGGAGTGTTTCCTGCCAATGTGATGCCCTGCTAATTATACACTTGTTTTTCAGATAGCACATCACATTCGAGAGTTGCAAGTGTGGGCAAAAATTTCACTTCCTCCAATAAAAAAGTTCCAGCTGCTCAACCAATAGGAAGACCAGGAAAGTTTGACAAACAGACGACAAAAGAAGCCAGTAGAAAAGTTGTGATCCCCACTGCCAGCTCTGAGGACAAAGGTACAAACAACGCATGTCACCTACATTAATAACTGTCAACTGTTTCACTCCTAAAGTGTTTTAGTTATGGGAATAAAGCTCACTCTCTTTTAAATGCTCCCTGTCTATTAACTGTCCCTGCTTGGGTTCTTAAAATTCAGGGCTGTCATTAAGAGGCAGGGATTTCTCCCGCTACTATAAATGTGTCCCCCGGCTACTTTCATAGGAAAATAGAAGAAATACCAGTAGAACCAAAAGAAATCCCAAGCTGTTTGATTCCCCACCTACTTGCTGCATTTACCCAGCAACTTGAAATCTTAGTGACATCCCTGAAAAACTGGATCATTTATGGTGTTCTTACTAGCTTGCATGGCAGGTTTTCAGAGGAGAAGAGGAAGGGGGAATTTGGGTGTGTGAGAGTGAGAGACGTGCATAAGGAAGGGTTCTCTCTCCCCCCCCCCTCCTCCTTGCGGGCCCGAATGGTTTACGGGCATCTTGCCACCATCAAAATCCCCACCAAGAATTCGACTCACTGCCAACCAACTCACCACTAAGAAGTCTAATTGCCACCAAGCAATGACTTTGCATTAATCGATGTGTTTACTCACCTAGGATTACTTACCTAGAATTTGAAAACAGTGTTATTATTTAGTGGCGAGTTGATTGGCGGAGACTCGACTTCTTGGTGGCGACTTCGTAGGTGGCAAGATGACCAGTTCTGCCCGAATTGCTCCCTCCCCTTCCCTTGTTAACTCCTGCCACATGTTTGATTGCTTTTCAATCCAGCCACTCCATCACCATTGCATCGTCATGAAGAAATTACTGTGAGATCAACAGCATACAATGATCGTTTAGTATCGTCTACACCTGTCCTTACTGCAGAAGAACGACATAAACGCCAACAGCTGCAGAGAAGAGAATCAGAACTTCAACACGAACTGGCGCAACTCAAAGAACGCTATGAGCTGCTTCAAGTAGGTTGCTGTCGTTTTACCCTTCTAAAATAATTATTCCTGCATTTACCGTCGGTAGTACAAGTATTTATGGCGCAAAGGCTGATGCTTCAGGGCTCCAATTGATAGCAGGTATACTTTGTAAGCTCCCTGAATGGACTACCCTGAGGAAGTTACCTTTTGATTTTAAATAAAGGGGTCTATCTTTGAACAAACAACTGAAACAAATAATTTACATAATCATGCATAACAGGGTTAAAAAAACCCTTTAAACCTCAGTATCCACACACAAATTCTCCAAACTGATCTCCATACATTTCCTTAAAGAATTAGTTGAGAGAATTTGTTCAAAGATCAAAGTATTTTCTCTTGGGTGATCATTTTATTGATTCTCATAACTTATCTCTTTACAGTGTATGGATAATTGTAAGGAGAAAATTGATCTTGGACACTATTGGGACTTAAAGGGTTAAGAACCTCAACTGGCCAGAGGTAAACCAGTTGGTATATTACAGACGTGGTCGAGGATTTCAACTCGGGACTTCCGACATCAATTCCAGCTATCTGTTGGGGCGGGACTTGAACTTGGGGCCTCCGGAAACAAGTCCAGCGCTCAAACCCCTCGACCGCGCTACTCTGCATAACTCCTCCTTTCATTTTTATCTCTCTTCCATTTTTTCTTTCATCCTTTTTCATTTCTTTCCCTTTTATTCTTCCATTCCTCCTTTCTTCTTTCTTCCATTACAGACTCCGGCAACCCAACTACGACGGCAGCGCCAAAGAAATCGTGACTTGAAAGGAAAACTAGGAAAAAGTTGAACAATAACAACTTGCACTTTGTTGAAATACCTTACCGTGCTTCCATTTTGCCTAGTTTGCCTGATGCGACCAAGAGGTCCAGGGTATGAATTGTTAAGAAAGGTGGTTTTAAGTTCAGCAAAAGAAAGGAAAATCAACCATCGTGTCTTCGCGTTTCATATATGTAATACCTTGAACATTTGAAATTTTTGATATGCAAAAGACGTCAGGGAAATGTACTAAAATGCAACATATGCGGCTTAAAAGTCATTGTTCCGTTTATCACTCCTGTTGGTATGGTATTCCCGTTGCTGTCCGCCATCGTTGTTTTTAAAAGTTCTATCTCTCTGAATTCCTTTCTTTTATTTCTTCTTTCCTGTCTCTTTTCTTTCCGTCATTCCTTCCTTTTTATCCAGCACTATCGTAGGCCCAGTCTCCAGCCGTATGTGTCTCGATGCTACCTCGGTGGGGAGGGATGCGGGCGCATGGAAACACCTACGGCTCCCTACGGCTGGAGATTGAGCCTAGCACTATCACTGCTCAAGAGATTTGTAAAAGAACTAGTCTTACATATTTCTTTGAATTCAGAGACAGCAAAGTCCAAGTCACCAAACAGAGCAAAAGTTACAACTTCAACATTCCATGATGCAACAGCTGGAGAGTCACCAACAAAATAAAGACAGTTCACTTCAACGCGATGCACCTCAACGCTCAACCGCAGCCCAACCGGAAGTCATTTCAGAAAGGGAAAGAAATCCGAATTCAAATTCAAGAAAAACGTCAGCAAGAAGAAGTTTGGATTATTCTGGATTTTCGGTTCAAAAAGTTCAGGAAAATGCCCATAATGACTCTAGATTAGGTGGGCGGTTGGATTTAATTGCCAGTGAAAAAAATGATGAAAGTTTGACACAAGGTGACCATAATTCCCTTGAACGAGAGATAGATACTGTGCCTGAACCCAAGAAACGGGTGAGAATTGTTTCGCCTAGTTTCACTCCTTCATCTTGCGTGGACAAAGAATTACTCCTAAATACAAGTCAAAACCTGACAGAATCTCTTGACGACCAGGCTGGTTTATCCGAAGATTCAACAACCAGACATGTCACTCCTCCATTGTCAGTATCTGGTAAACGCAGCCCTGGGGAAAGAATGCATTCATCATCTGCTGAAAACCAGACGCGGATGATTCAGTATCTCGTTGATGAACTTAGAGCGCTTCTTGGAAGTACGGGTTAGTATAGACCGTTTCCTATTTGTTTGTTTTGTTTTTTTTTTCATCGGTGTCTGAATGTTAAAGCATAACCTCTGCTAGGCTCTCGGTCAGTGCAGACGCTCGAAAAAAGAGTGCGAGCAGCGAAAAAGGAAGCGAACAAAAACGGCCTCCCCGTCCCTCCAGGCCCCGCGTAGTTTTCGCGCCACTTTTTTCGGTCCGCTTTCCCCACAATCTGGAGCAGGCTAGTTAAAAATAGTTTTCACGTGCAAAAAAGTCGCCGTCGAAGTCGGAGTTGTAATAGGAAGCTTAAGCAACGAAGACGGCGACGTCAACGAAAACGACAAAAAACTTGATTGGCAAAACAACAACTCTGCTCGTGCATCACGCTTTTTTGTACATTTCTTTGTCATCACTGCACGACAAAGCCTCTCTCAGCCGCAGAGGCTCTCGCTGGGTATCCCTATAAAAAAAGCAAAAATCGAAAAAAATAGAAAGCGCGCCCCGCGCGCTCTCTTTTTCTTTCTTCCCAGCCTCCCCACAACACCAAGAGGCCTCTGCGGAGGAGAGAGCAACAAAGCTTAGTGATGTCACCTGCAGAGGCGAAAGAAAAAACCAGTCAATGTTCGATCTCCATCTTACGTGTCTTCAGAACTCAATGACCGGCTTACTAGCGCTAGCGCTGCCTGAGCCGAATATCGTGTTTTGAGTGTAGAGCGCTCTCTGGTCTTTGAGTAACCAGAGCCAGATCGTTAATAGTTTTCAACACCCTGTGTACTCTGTTCATAGGTGACTTGGAAGTAAATCGATTGTTGAACGAAATAGATGACGCAGCTAAACTACTTCCGTATCTCTGGGAGAAAGACAAGACAGCGTCTACAGTTCAGGATTTTGAGCAAGCTGTAAAGCCGTTTAAAGTCGAAAACGCTCAATTACGAAGGTTTGTATGCGATCGTCATTTTTGAAATCATGAATGGTTTTAGTGAACCACTACGTTTTTTTAGCAATTGTAGACTGGAAAATTTTTTGTCTCAATAACCAAAACTACTTAGATTTACGCACCATAAATACAAAAACACGCGATATTATGACACAGTGTTTTTGCGGACAGGAGTCGAACCTCAACGAACCCCAGAATTTCACAAATTCTTAAATTTGTGACGTCACACATTTTCTTCCCCTTCCAATATACCTCTAACTCTGTTTCACTAACTCACTCTTATTTTGAAACTTTGTAGAAGACTCCTTATTGCCCACCAAAAGCTCAAAGAAGGATCATTGAAGAAACAAGAAGATAAGTCCTCTGCCAAGACAGATTTAGCATTTGAATGTAAGTTTTTGTTCCTAGTGTTTAGCACTGACCAAAAAAAAAATCTGTAAACCGTTTTCGGTGACTTGGAAAACATTTGATTGATCTGATATTTGGTTTGTAATCCGTAAATAAGGCGTAGCTAGTACCAAGCGGTAAAAAAAGTAACTTGCTGAGAGCGCGGGAAAAGTTGCAGTAGGTGAATAACTGGTTGAAAGCGCGGGAAAACTTGCAGTAGGCCACCCTGCCAAGAGCGCGCAGCACGGGAAAACAGGCCAAGGGCGAGATAATGGTGGAAATGGCGTCCGCTCATGTGCAATGCATTTCAATGTAGTTCTTCACTTCACTTTTTTGAAGGCAACAAGAGGTCATCGAAAAATTTTTCCCCTTTGCTTTTCTTTTAGTGGCAGCCTGTAGGTCGGTGAACACCGTTCTGCAGAAACAACTAACAGAAGAGAAAAATAACATAGAGGAGCTACTAAGACACCGTGATCAACTTTCTCAGGTCAGAAACTAAATTCTGTAGATCCACCTCGGTTATGGAGCGTTTTCATATGACATCTTGGCGGCCATGTTGGTGTTCCAAACAAATCCTATGGGAGTGTTTTGAAATAGGATGTCATATTTTAGGTCGGATACGAAACATGATTGGAGAATCGCCTTTGGTCGGAAACACGCCGAAAACCCACCCCTTCCCTCCGAAATAATTTTTTCGGAGCACTCTACGATTTTAAAATCACCATAGGCTTTGTGGGTTATTTACTTAGCTCTTACTGTTGAGACAATTGCGTAGTTTGTTGATTATTAACAGTGACTTATTTTTTATATAATCTGGTAGAATTTAAGTGAATTACAAGAGGAGAAGAAGAAGTTTTTGCTGATTTTATCCAATAAGGTAACGTGGCCTTTCTTTATAACCACAGCTTACCTTTTTTTACCGGGAGAGATGCATGATGGGTTATCATTAGATCTAATGCTGACCTGCGTGATGGACGTTCTTTGGAACAAAATGTGCAAACCTAAAATAACGTAGCCTAACGTAACGTACCGTAACGTTGCTATTTTGTTGTTTTAAACCAAAACAGGAACAAGAACTGTTGCGGTTAAAAAGAGATTGGCAGCAAGATGCATCAAAGTTGACTATTGGTAAGATTTTAACGTGACTGTTCTTTTCTTCATGAGTTGTATTTTCTTGTTTCGGTTCATTTTTATCATGGAGTAAACGTTATCCTCCAGTTAGCCATCTGTAAAAGAAAGTCCGATTTTCTCTAGCGTCAAAACGCGATAGAGTCAGTAAACGAATACTTTTACAAACACCGACGCATGCGCAACCTAGGTCTCTCTTTTTATCCCCTCTCTTTTGTCTTATTCTTTTCCCTACCTAGGAAACACAGTTTCTGTTGGGGTTTACAGTCGAAGGCTTTTCTAAAGTCGACGAAGCATGTTCTGTTGTTTAGATTTCACGTACTTGTCACTAAGCGTTTTTAATGTGAAGATGCTATCAACTTTGCCATGCATTTTTCTGAAGCCATCTTGTTGAGCTTTTAAAATCCATTTTTGATCCGGGTAGTCGTACAGTCGATTGTTGAGGATTGATGCAAAGAGCTTGCCTAGCGCAGAGGGCAAAGTGATACCTCGGCAATTTTCGATTTTGGATCGATCATCCTTCTTGTGAATAGTTACAATGAGGCCAAAAGTCCAAAGAGCGGGGTATTTGCCAGTATCTAAGATTCGATTTAAGAAATTCACTAAATGCCCTTTAATGGCGTCCTTTCCGATTTTTATTACTTCGTTTAATATATTATCGATACCTGGAGATATGTTTGCCCTAAGTTTCATTGGTAATTGCAGCTTCGAACTTTTCATCAGTTATTGGATAATCAAGTGGGCCTTCCACTCTTTCGTTGCTGTGAGTTTCCATATTCGTCTCCGGATCTAGTATATTATTGATCGGGGTCGCATTCTGTTGCTTAAAGTATTTATAAAACTTTTCCGTACTCACTGCTCCAGCTCCATGTGTTTTTCTTTTTCCTAAGTTAAAGATTTCTCCTATTTGTCGCCAGGTCTCTTTGGAGTTCTGCATATCGATATTAGACATGCCTTTGCTGATATATTCCCCTTTCTTCCGTCTACAAGTTTGTTTGAACCTCTTCTTTTTGTCTCGCAGTAGTTTTCTCAGTTCTGAATTATTAATGTTATGAGAAATTTTCTCCCCAGGGGATTGCAAGTTCTCTTTTTCTGTTTCGATTTCTGATGGAACCATTGGTTTTGTGATTTGCATTTAATTTTGCTGCCCGTCGCTTTCAATCCGGCTTCTTTGCATGCTTCCACCAAAGTGTCACTTAGTAATTCAGACGCAGTATCGATGCTATCACGTTTGACAGCTGCTAATAACCTAGATTGAACTGTTTCTGATATCAACAGTGATATGTCTGCCCCTACCGGCCCCGCAGGGAAACACATGCCTGCTACTTTCTCTTATTCTCCTGCTACTTAAAATCTTTTTGACAACCCTGGTTTAATCAAATTAATTCGGTATGCTTGCGTGCTTGTGTGGGCCGTTTTAACGTTGAACTAAGAACTCCTGTCGTGCTGGTGGAAACCAGGGCCGAGTTGTTCAAAGCCGGGTTAAGATAACCCAGGGTTAGTGAGAGATTTGAATTCAGATTTGAAAGCTTAAAAAGCATTTCAGTTTTAATTCTTTTTGTCTGCAAGTTGATGATTGAAAGCTCTAAATATAACAGAGAAAATTATCCGAGAAAATGCTTTTGAACACAAGAAAGAGAAACCGGGGTTAAATTTAACCCCGGGTTAAGCGCTAATCGGCCTTCGAACAACTGGGCCCAGGCTTCTCTCAGTTTCGAGGCTTCGACTTGAAACTGACTTCAGACGGTCTTAAGAAATGGGGGCCGCTTAGAAATCCTTGTAACAGAGTTTCTTTCATTTTAGAAAATAAAAGAATGAAGTCAGATCTTGAAGCTGCTCATCTCTCCTCTGAAGCAGAGAAGAAAGAGGTCAATATACTTTACCTATCTTTAAAGCAAAAAGACGCAGAAATCGAGAGACTCAAAGAACTCACCAGGTAAATGATGTTTATTTTTTGTAATTTTAACTCCTTTTCGCAAGGACTTCTGGGATCGCTACTGAAACAGACCCAAAAGCCTTTCCGAAAGTTAACTCGCCCCAGTTCCCCTCTTGTTTCTAAAGTGGAGAATTAATTATTGAAGTTCGACAAGTTTCTTTCGTGTTTAAAATCCTGATATGTGTAAACCCACAAAGTAGTACTTTTCTACCGTACTGTTTATTATACTTCGAATTGGTTCCAGATACATGAATGAATTGCATCCTTTCAAATGAAAGCTACTGTAGCACTACCTTTAGTTTCTTGAAGTTCTACAAAAAGGCTGACTTTAATATTCGAAGTGTCTGGAGTATGTTGGCCTCCACATTAACATAGGCGAAAGCGAGCTTATTGAACGCAAAACCAAGTTAACATTTCTCTCGGCCGTTTCCGGCTCTCTCTCTCTCTTATTTTGCTAGAAGTTCGTATAATTTCTTTACAGCTCGTTTACAATCGTGAAAAAATAGTCTGTGCCAGGGGAATCTCACCGCGGAATCTGCAGCACAAAATGTCTTGTAAACGTCGTGTTTTGTACTCGACAGGGGCCTTCAGCAGTCCCTGACACGTCTTCTGTCTGACATTCAGCAGTTTCAACCGAAGGACATAAAAAGCGGTGTATTGGATAACCCCGCCTCTTTTTACGGCCTAGATAATCTGCTTGAGAAAGACGTCAAAACAATGTAAGTACATTTGAGCACTTTTCCTTTCAATGACACTAAAAGTTCGAGACACACGAGCCTAAAGAAGGTTTATGTGGGAGTCTAGCAAGGCAAGTCGCGTCTAGTTATCGCGCGTTTGCGCGTTTTCTGTCAGTATCTCTGAGAAGACAAAGAGATTACAACGTCTTTGATTCCCGAAGTGTCCGCCATGATAATGGGGAAGGATTGACAGCGTTCGAGCGTCAGAATTGGCGCGTCGTTGTGAATTTTCTTTTGTTAACTCTTGCCGGCTTATTTGGTATATTCTATTGGCTTCTGATTAGATCTGTTACTCCGTTGATCTGTTAATACCTTGAAAGCTTGTCGCTATGACACCTTACATTTTTTTTTTTGCACTATTTGGGACTTTCTTTGTACTCAAAATTGCTGATGGTTTGTTCATGTTCTTTATGTACAGAGGACAACCAACTACTTTGGGGCTTTCTCCCGCTGAAGCTAAGTCACTTATAACAGGTAACAGCAACAAAACTACTTCTCCGAGATTATTTAATCGCAAAAATCCTCAAACAATTGACCGCTGCGACGAGACTTTCACACAGAGGTCTCAAAATCAGCGTCCTGTGACACAGGGGAAAAAACGTTTACGATTTGCCGATAGATTAACGTCGCAACCAGACCCCTCGCCTGCTTTCACTAGCGGGCGGCTCTCCTGTCCGCTGACCGATGAGAACGAAGGAGCTGGGTATAAGATCACCGAGGAGTCCTTTGCAAATTTGGACGGCATGGATTCAATAGAGCAAGGTGCGTTAGAGGTTGAAAATATGGAGGAGGAACTAAACAGCGGTGATGTATCGCCGCTTTTGTCGGGTGAAGAGGAGGATTTTCGAAGAGGATTGGAAAATCTCGACGCTAATATTGCAAGAATACAGAAAAGTTTGCGAGAAACAGCTTTGAGAACGTGAAAAAGGAAATATTGAGGTTCAGGACTTGCAGCTAAAGTTGTCGGAAAGATAAATGGTTCTAACATGGAAAAGCAAAGACGAGTTCAATGAATCTAACGTTACTTTTGGGATGTTGACGACTCATGCACGTTTAAATATAATTATATTTATGGTCGTAAGAATTAAATATATTTAAACTTATCCCGGATTTTGAGGGGCTTTTATGATTTAGTTCCATTCATACAGTAAAATTGGCTTATTTTAACCTCGTTCCCAGGGTCAGTAGGGACGGGTAGGAGAGAGCCCTGGAAACCTGGTTGGGCTTAACCTAGTCCCTAGGCCTAATTGTTCCGCACGGACAATGCGTGTAGCGTCACGTGGTCCAATCGCCTCGGATACGTCACCAAAGTAAATTGACGGAGAGGGCCTGGGTAAACGCCCTACAGGGACTAGGCAAAGTTGGGCTAACTTGGATTGGAATTAGAGTTCTCCGACTTAAAAACGTTGGACACCTTATGAAGGTCTCACAGTGGAGTTTTGTGTCAACAAGACAAGGATTTAGAACATTCGTGCCATGACACCACGGCAACCGAATAGGAGCAAACAGGGAAGCCTGGGGATGAGATAACACCAGTTCAGCAATAATGGCTCCAGATTATCCAGTTGAAAGTTGTTTGGCGGTACTAACTAGTTTACTACTTATTTTCATAGCGACAATTAAATTATGAAAATAAACAGCAAGAGTCCCAGTCGAACCCAGTACCTCAGGCACAAGCCTTATCACCCCGTCAGTGGTAGATTTGTGTCCTTGTTTGGATTTGTCAACATCGTATAGCATTCCGGATAACAACAGTGGGACTGGAAGGACCCTTGCGGCTTACTCGTCTTCATTCGTCTCTTAGTCTCTCATTTATATTAGGCTGATTTAGCAACAGAACGGAAACGTCAGTGGACGACGGGAAAGCGCGCGGGAAGGACTAAACGCAACTTCCGGTGCTCAATTTGCCTCTCTGCGATTGGTCATTTCAGTTGTTTGATTTACGCGCGCCGTCGTCAACTGACGTTCCGGTTCTTTTGCTAAATTAGCTTAATATTAACGAGAGATGCGGGGACAAGAAGAGCGTAAGGGATGATGGTAAGGAGGAAATCCCCATCACCCCTCGCGTTCCGTCCCCCGCGTGTGAACTAAATAAAGAGGCAGACTGGGGAAGAGCCAGCTCTTGTAGCGCTGTGGTTCCCTTTAGAAAAAGAAGGATCTGCTAAAATCAGTTACATTTATGTAGATATTCCTGGGCTTACAATGACAGGTAATTCAATATGCCTTTCGGTTCAACATCATCTTGAAACTTTAACACCTGCTGAAGGGAACAGGTTGTCATTTTCTTCTAATTTACAAATGTTTTCCTCGAGTGTGACAAAACTAAAATATAAATAAGCAAAAATGCTTAAACATCTTCGCCTAACTGGACAGCGAAAAACAAAATTTTACTACAGAAAATGAAATCAACGGTGTCGTTTAGCAACGTGCTGACAATTCTGGTATGGACCCTTCATCTCGCTTCCAAGGTAAATACGAAAATTCATCGCCCTTTACTCGTTTTTTTAAAACTTGTTTTGCTTTCTAGTTTGGTGTTGGTAACTCTTCTTTTGTTTGTTGTCTACGTTTCAAGGGTTGCTCAATAAAAAATCCTAGACGTTACGGAAACTATTCGGCGCACAATTCAGGTAAGTGCATAGACAATTTACAATCGGGAGAACAGAGCTTTGTATTGTTGTAATATTCTGTACAATTGTCTTGCAAGGAATAGCTTCGAAACCCAAATGAATGGCTTCCAAGTCAACAGAAAAATATGACAGTTTGGATGATTCTAACAAAACAACTCAAGTTGTTCGAAATTAATTTGTAGTCAGTACATTGTTTATTATCGTGCTTAAAGGCTGTCAATACCTGATCATTGACTTTATACCAGTGAAGTTAACCTTGCTGGTGTCATATACCTACCAATCAGAGAGCAGGACATATCATTATTATCATAAATTACATGCCCATATATGGACAAAAAGGGTATGGTCCAAAAAATATGTAAACTTCAAATGAGCAATTTACTACCGGTGGATTAATCTGAGGGTCACCAATAGGTTTTTGGGGATCCGGGATTTCCTTTATTTGAAGCTCGGGATTCGGGATTTGAAAGCAAAATCGGGGCGAGATTCGGGATTGAAAGTATACGCGAGAGGTGGGATGCCAAAAATAACCCTCGGAATTGCGGTATTGCACGAAATCTTGGGTCGGGATTACGGGATTGAAGAACCCTATTGGGGACCCTCTAATCTGAGTGTCATTCTTGTGAAGAGAGGAGCCAATGATCAGAAATAGGGAGCTTAAGCAGAGACGTTTTTGAGCGATGTACGTCAACCGGAAGTGGACGTTTTGCACTCTTGAGCCGTGATTTTGAACAAATTTTTGGGCAGATCGTCTCTATAAGAATTAAGACACTTAGCAATACAAATACGGTAGCGTCAAGACTCATTAAAAGAGAAAAACGCTCACTTCCGGTTGACGTACGTTGCTCAAAAACGTCGCTGCTTAAGCTCCCTAATGGATGTACGAATTCTCTTTTTCAATTTCTGGCGGTTATCGCTTCTTGAGTTGATAATTATAAGTCCTGCACTCTCACTGGTCAATGAACCAAGCTGGTGAGGTTAAGAAGTGCTAGAAGAAAGCCCTTTTAAGCAGGAAATATAATATGGGCTTAGCTCAAATTCTTTTCTGTCTTTGGCTGCCTATTACCTGTACGTTCCTCCCCTCACATTTCTTGGTGTGCGCATGTGCAATCCATGTCTCTTAAAATAAAGCCCGGTGAAATGATCATAACATTGTCACAACATTGCCGAGACCCGATGTTGTGATTTTTCCACGTTCTCTTAAAATATTTTTTCTCGATGTTACATGCAGGGGACTTTCAGAAACGCATTTCATAACTCTTGGTCTTTGACAAAATTTCAACAACTGTCCTCCTAGATACCAAAGGCAACCAAACCGGACCTGACCTTGGTGGTATCCTAGAAACCGTCTACGTTATCCCCACATCGGCTGCGCCCACGGTGGATAGAACTGCACGCGGAAACACGACTCCGAGCTCTACATACTTTCGAGGAAACTTTCCCTTTCTTAATAAGAAACTTGATCAAAGAACAAAGTTCTCTGCTCCCTCGAATGTCAGCTCGGCAAAGAGCAGTGAACCGAGTGATAAGTATACAAGAAATGGTCCGCAGAATCTAGCCTCGTATTCGCTAGATCCACCGAACAGTTTTCCTCAGCCGACGAGTATACCGGCAATCGATACTTTTTCGGTAACTTCGCCGACTCCGATGGGATCAATCGAGGATGAAATGAACACTATTGAGAATCTGCCGTCGCTGCCTCCGATTGGAAGTGAAATAAGTGAAAACGAGAAAATTCCTGACATAGAAGAGATAACCAGCATGCAGATACCCCTTAGCTTCGAAGAAGAGGACCCTTTGGAAAAAAGTCACGCTACTTCCGGTGACTTTAAACCTGGTCACGCCAACATTGAACACACCAATCCTAGTAACGCTTATCCTACAGGTAGTATTAGTAATGACACTACATCACATGCAAGGCGACGAGAATTTGTTGCTTCAAATCCGAGTGACTCTCTTGAGACACAGAGCATACACCCTCTCAAATTTAGATCTAGCCAGAGGGAAAAAAACAAGCAAAGTACAAACAAAAACCACAAAGACAAGAATGTAAGACATCATTATGCGCATTCTAAATTGTCGAAAAAGAGGGTGACTATTCCTCCTCCCAAGCCCATCGATCCAATCCAGCCTTTAATGGAAAAATTTCAAAAGGAGAAAGAAGTTGGAGATATAAACGAACATGTTTTAGAAATGGAAAAGATAAAACCACATGAAGCGATCGATAAACACTTGTTGTCTATAGAACCGCAACCCAACATTGAACCAGTTGAAAAGCATTTGACGAAAGAACAGTCAGACACCATAGAGCCGATAGAGAACCATCAACTTAAAACGGTTAAACAATGATCTTTGTGTAATAATACATCGTGCACATTCAGGACTTCAGAAAGAACTTTAATTCTTTGTTCACTGTATTATGGTTATTGTATTATACCGGAAGTGACGCTTTCGTCTCGTGTTCGAGTGCAAGACCATGTGCTTTGTATGATCCGCCATCTTGTAATACAATGTTGTTGAGTTGTTGAGTCTTGGATCTGTTTATTGCCGTAGAGAGTTACTACAGTTATGAACCTAACCTTCAGTCGAGAACTACACCCATATTCGCATTTTGTCTTCTATGACACTGTAATGTGCCAAAAAAAGTAAACAAACAAAAACTTCAAAAAATGTTAAAGAATATATTCAAGCTCCCTAGGAAAGCTTTCATAACTCGGCGAATTCGACCTGCGCATTCGACTTCATTTCTATTCTGTCTAAGAGAGCATCTAATAACTGGATCACCTCCGCGGAAACGAGGCTTGCATTGTTGACGCCCAAGTTGTTTTCAACCTCAACACTGGTAGCCTTCTGGTTGCCATGGGAACATGGTTCCTCATCACCCTTTTCCTTTGTCTTCCCAGGCTCGTTTGGAACGACGTTGTTATTCAAACTGTGGTCTACAAAAAATGATAAAAGAAAACAGTAAAACAAAGCTTCGAGAAATTTCCGGCTTATGCTAAAGCGTTTTTTCTATCAGACATATATTATCTGTTAGTAAAGAGAATCGAGTTTGGCATAGTTATTTTGTTGTCGTCAGAATTTTTCAAGATTTTCCGAATACAGTCCAAGATTTTCAAATACTGTTGGAATGCTGTCTAAAGGTTTTACGACCGGCCATTCCGAAAATCCTCGAAGATTTCCGAAGCATTGTTAAACGTGTTTTTCGCATGTGAAGTGCCCGCAATTACCACGTCGGGGAAACAAAACGAATCATGGAAGTGAAACCTACCACAATCAAAGACGCGAATAAAGGGTTGAAGTGGTTGTGGTAAAAGAACTTTACTCAAAGTAGCCTAGCCTTCGTAAAAGTGTCTGTGGCACTAAAAAAGTACGTGAAAACTGTTTTACGTGACTTTTATTAAGGAAAGTTAGGAGGGAAAGTAACGAACGCTTGAAAACTCGAGCTCCAGTTTTCAAATTTAAAGTGTTATTTCGGGAAAAAGTAGCTCAAAAACAACTCTCAAAAATGATTATAGCCTGCGCAGGCGCAGAAGTATTTCCTGTTGTGGCTTGTCCCATTTTTGGTCACAGATTATGACTATGGCTTGCTCACACTCAAGTCCATTTTGACTGTCACGAGTGAACCGTTATTACTCCTGCTTCTTTGTACGCAAAGTAATGGATAGGGAGTGCGTGTGAGATCGATCGAAGGTTAAAACGCTCTTGCTCCAGTGCTTTTCTTTGCTTAGGTTTCACGTGATGGAAGTTCCAAACGCGCGTGATCAGATTGCGTTCTTCGCAATCCATTCATTCTTAGTGGAAGTCCTATGAAATGCTGGCTACATGTTTTAAGATTAGGATTGCCATCTCCTCGGGTCGAACGCCTTTACCTTCTCTTTTCTCATTAGTTGTAGCTGGGCGGTGGTCCACAAGCTGTAAGGACAGTCTGCTGTTATATACAGTGATATCCGTTGCCGATGGCTGTCGGGTGAGATTCTTTCCAGTGCTAAAGCGACGAGACATGCCTAGAAAGTGTGCGCATATAGTCAACAATGATTGTCTTGTGGGACACATTTTGAGGTCCCTGTTCTTCAAAGACCTTTTTCCGAACATGCTCAATGAGAGAGACCTCGTACCCGTTGAGTTAGAACGTCCGACTTCCATGACTTTAGAATAGAGGCGTTAGTCTGAGACAAACACGGACAGGCAATGTTATTTTGCTGATTCTGCGTCTCATAGTTCGTTGGTTTTGAAGAAGGCATCATAATAGACCTTTTTACCGATACGGCGGCCATATTGAATTAATTCGATTTAAGGAGTATTATAGGATGCCCAGGGGGCATGAGCACATTTCGTTTGTATTTTCGAGCGCTTTGCGGGACATTTTTTCGTAAAGTTTTCTTAGAATAAGATTGTAATGGGACAAAAGATCCTTGTGCCATGGTTTGATGTATATAATGATCGCCCTTTTCCCGAGAAATATACAGTGAAAGACTATATTTTTAATTCTAAACTAGAGAAAGGCGATCATTATTACATCCAAACACGGCACAAGGATCTTTTTTCCCATTACAATCTTATTCTAAGAAAATTTTAAGAAAAAATGTCCCGAAAAGCGCTCGAAAATACAAACGAAATGCGCTTATGCCCCCTGGGCATCCTATAATACTCCTTAAATCGAAGTAATTCAATATGCCCGTCGTATCGGTAAAAAGGTCTATTCAACAGGTAGTTGCTCCATTTAACTAAAGGTTCTTTTTTTGAGTGACAGTAATTTATATTTGCATCAAACTGACTTCTAATTCATGGTCAAACTCACCAAGTGTTCTCCTGTCTGGGAGGGGGCCTCCACACGCACTCCGCACCATTTTGAACACGAACATGTAACCGCGCCTGTACCGCTGGCTCATCCAACCGTACAGCGGTGGATTAGCGAGAGCGTGAAGGAAAGAAATGAGGCTTGTCAACAAAACTATTCTCGGTGATGGCTGTTGATCAACTATCAAGCAAAACAAGTTGTTCAACTGAAAATAAAATAGAGGTAAATGTGATGTAAGCTAGTCATTTTACACGATGAAACACATTCTTTTGTGTGAAAAGTTTGAACCTAGGAGCCATTTCATAAGTAGGTGAAGCATGATTGTCCGGGTGATCGTAGTTCTGAATAAGACTGTTGCTGACAGTGACAGCGACTACATACGACTGTGCGTTAGTCATATTCTGCTTCAAAGGGAGTTGTATCATGTAAGTTTAATGGTATTTAAGTCTGGTTATTGACCTGAATGGTCAATTAAGTCGCGATGTTATTGGTCGTCTGACGGTTAAGCCGTATTAGTAAAATCCAACTAGTGGTCTATTATCAATGCTGCGTTCTGATTGGTTGAGCTACTACTAGGCTATATGTTATAGCCCACTAGTAGCGAAAAGCGAGGGTTTTTGGCGGCAAAAAGGATTAAAGTCTAGCTTCAACTAGCTAAAAAAATTTTTTATTCTCGATATTTTTGACCAACTAGTTGGATTTTACTAAAACAATTATTCCTCTCGCCCTCATGGCCTCTCAGTCAATAGCCCATTGACTTAGAGCCCATTCGGGTTCGAGGAATAATTGTTAAATGTTATTGGCTATAAAGACTCTTAAATCAATTTCATTGGCGCGTTTTTGTAAGTCAGTGCTATAATGTTTTTCAATTATCGGGCTAAAGGGGAATCGTAGAAGAAAACGTGCTGTTTGCTGCAAAGCAGTCAAATTAAAATAATGTAATGGGTACAAAATTGTGCTTCTAAAGAGCGTGATCGAATGATGAATTACAGACGTTTCTGGAATAATACATTTTTAAATGAAACTAAAGATCGATACTTACGGACCACCCCCCTTGGGATTTAGTTTGTATGGGTATGCCACACTTGGAATGTAGCTTTCCTCACCCTTTCGTGCCCTATTTAAATGTTAACTGTCAACAGTTAAAAAATTTACTCTTAAAATTGTTTCTTTCATGATTTATATATTATCCATTGATTAGCATTGAGACAATAAATTTGAGGGAATAATCTATCTTTTGTTTGTGTTTTTAGGAAAGTTCCTTGAAACTTCACTACAGCTGCGGTATGTTTGTTTAATTTAGTTTGCATGTCATTTTAGCTTAAGAGTTTATTCATGTTTACATTTAAAAGCATATATCAATTATTTTAACTATCAGGAATCCATAGTCATAGTCATAGTCGGAGGGTTTGTTTACTACAAAACTGGGTATACTGTCGGGGTTTTTCGTTTTGCCCTAAGAGGGAAAACCTTAGCCTGTGTAAAGACGACCCCTCCCCTCTTGTCTAGGAAATCCTGTTCTCCCCCTGCGTAATTTAATGTTATGGACTTCCAGAATACCGGTGGATAAGTAAAGGAGATTTTTCATCATGGTGGGAATAATTACAGCGCAAATACCGTTCCCTTGGGTTTATGTACCAAAGCCTCCGAGGGATAATGTGTCGTCCCTCAGGGTTATTTGAAGGCGGGAACGTATCAGGAAAGCCATGCGGCTGGAGTTTTGAATAAAGAAGAATCTGTAGCGTCGTGGCAGTCATTCAGTCATAGGGTATGTACAGAGAGTCCTCTCAGGGGTAACCTGCTCTACCCCAGGGTAACTTACCAGGAAAGGCAGCCAGCTGATGTAGTAAATAATCACGACCATCCCCATCATGACGGCTAGCTTGCGCACGCTCCGTACGCCGCTCGTTTTTCCGGGACTGTGCACGCTTTCTCGGCAACTGTACACGCTTGATTGACTCTTCGCTCCTCCGTGCCCTCTCATTAATGTTTGTCGTCGAA
Source organism: Porites divaricata (assembly GCA_038088405.1). NCBI lineage: Eukaryota > Metazoa > Cnidaria > Anthozoa > Scleractinia > Poritidae > Porites > Porites divaricata. Next base: position 4,040,541 of record JBBMOI010000011.1, read on the forward strand.
TAAACTTGATCCCGGAGACCTTGATGGTGAAATACGATGCAAACACCGCTAGAAACATGATTGCACCGTAAGTCTCGATATAAATGGCGTACGCTTTGCCCAGGTCGTAGAGTTGTGAAAAGCACTCCCCGTTCTTAAACCCAGAGTTTCCAGCACCAATAAGCGGTAGAAAAGCGGAAAAGATTGAGAAAAGCCAGATGCCTGCAACGAACTTTTTAATTCGTGAGGGCGTCACAAGTGTATGATGTCTTAACGGGAACTTTAATAAAAGAGAGCGCTCCACTGCAATACAAGTCACCGTAAACGAAGAAGCCATCCGAAAAGTGTAGACCAAAGCTACGAACACATCGCACATAGGTTTAGCCATCTGTTGTCCTAAAAAATACCTTACGACTGTTATAAGCTCGACGGCTACAGCAGAGTCCAAGAAATCTGCTAAGGAAAGAGAGAAGAGCAAAATATCTGCAGATGTCCAAGAGCGGTAGCATGCCAACGCTGCAAGAACTAAGGCGTTGCCAAAAACGACAATAATTATGGCGGACTGAAGAATTAACGCGGTCATGAGTGCGTTTAAATTTTCCCTCGTGGCTGTCGCGTTTACTGTGCTGTTTGAGAAGTTTCTTAGTACTTTGTCAGTGTAGGGGAGAGTAAAGATTCTTGTTGGTTCGGTTGCCATGTGGAGGTGTCGAGCGTTGCTGAACCATTCAAGGATAGCTAAGGATGTAGCCGACTGCTTGCTCGAAGACCTTGAAAATGTAATAAACTGAAGAGGACTGTTTCCAGTCGTCCGGCTATAAATCACTCTTAGATCATTCACCCTTGTGTAAACAGTCGGAATTCGTCAACTACGAGACGCTGTCAATGGCCTGAATAAAAGATAAATTACTCGTCACCTACTTAGCAACAAGACGAAACGCAAATATTTTTTAAAAATGGCCAAGTTTAGTGTTAATTAAGAAAGCGTCAAAATTGAACTTAAAAGAAGTCTAAAACACATTTCTTCCCACGGAAAAAGCTTCTCAAACTCTTTGGTCACATTTTCAGTACTTTTTCCAGAAAATAAAATTACAGTTTTACCGAAAAACTCATGAAGTTTTCATTTTGATAAGACAACTGGATCGACAAGGATTTTTTTTTAACTGATCTGTGATAATAAAACGGCTATGATTTTAATTTTTTTTTTGCTTATCGTTTCAGCCACTGAAACTCATGCGCTTAAACGTTTTTCAGTGTTTAGTTATCGTACTGTCATCCTCGGTCATTAGACATTGATCCGGCTTTTAAAGCAAGAACGTATAAAGACATTACCATAATAAATAGACTTGTCGCGTGTATATTACTATTTTTGACATGGTCTAGATTGTTTGTATTAGGCCTTTTCAGCTCTTTAAAAGCACGTTAGATGAAAGAAGAAATCAAAGTGTGCCACTCTTAATAAACACCCTTGTTGATACAATCTAATGCGTCAAAAAGTGGCTTTGTTTGCCGTCAATATATGTAGACAACTTAATAAACTTTCTTAAAAATAGATGTCAAGCGCAGGAAAGCGAGTTTGCTCATAGTATTAAATGAGCCGGGTATTAAACTGTATGACAGTTGAATTATAAAACACGCCAAGGATATTCAGAACGGTTTTGACCTGTTTTACCTCAAGCTTAATGAAAATTGATAATGTGCAACCATTGAAGGTGGCTTGTATATGCTATATAATCACATAAAGTTGGCGACTTTTTGCCTCCTATTTCCCGAAGTTTATTATGCTAAAATTGCGAAAACGTTGCCCCAAAGCATTCCTAGTTATAAAAGTTGCACAAAATAAGAAAAAGTATAGTTGCTGCCGTTTTGTGAAAAGTTTCTATTCCAAATTGAGTATTTGAAAGAACAGATGCTGAAATCTTACTCTTTGCACTCGAAAACAACAGCATAGCGTCCGCCATTTTTCCTTCGTAGCGTCAGTTGGGTTGAAATCACCACAGCCATTGCCGAGGACCAAAGTTTCGCTAACCTTTTTAGTAGGCGGATCTTTTCTCACAAGGTCAACTTTTATCGTTGAACGTTTATTAGATTTTCAAGACTTGCTACCTGACGGCTAAGACTGTACCGGTCGTTCTCTCCCTATGACGTCTAGAGATCAAGAGCACAGCTTCAGACAATGAGTTTGATATCAGCGCCGAAGTCATATCTGATTCGCGCGCGAAAAGTTACTAGGGAGCTTAAGCAACTACGAAGACGACCACAACGACGACTTCAAAAAAACAATAGGTTTAATGATCAAAACAACAGCTCTGCACGTGCATCACGCTTTTTAGTACATTTCTTTGACGTCCACTGCACGACTACGACGTGAAACCTCTTAATTTGACGCTTTATGGAGGACGTGGATATACGACGACGAATTTCCTTTCATCTTTTTGAGCCTGAATAAAAATCCCTAATAATTCAACTCCAGGAAAAGTCGCCTGTATTTGACATATTGAGCGGATCCAAACAGACGCGATTAAGTTTGAAAGACCGGAAATTCATTTTTTTTACCATCGTTTTCACTGCCGTCGTCGTCGTCCTTGCTTAAGGTCCCTACTACTATCAACGGAGGTAACGGAGGCACTCAGACTCTCCAGAGCTCATAACCTAGAGCGAACTATCCCCTGTGCGCAAGCATATGAAACGCTGTGTCCATTTTCGCCGAAAAAGTGCCTAAAAAATGATGCTTAAAATAAATTGATTTGTGAAAACGCTATTGCGTAGGCTAAGTATGGGAGCTACACGCCCCTACTCATGGGCTCCTGGACTCTCTCAGCTTCTACGGACGAGGGAGACCTGGGGAAACATATGAGCGGAGACTGCTGATACCATAACAGAAGTAGAAACAATACCTCTAATGAAATGTACATGCTGTAACCTGATTGTTCCATTTGTACCACGTGACCTATATCCGGCTTTCTGATTGGCTTGTGCCGAAGTGACCCCCCTTGCTACTCTGCTGATACCATAACAGAAGTAGAAACAATACCTCTAATGAAATGTACATGCTGTAACCTGATTGTTCCATTTGTACCACGTGACCTATATCCGGCTTTCTGATTGGCTTGTGCCGAAGTGACCCCCCTTACTACTCTGCTGATACCATAACAGAAGTAGAAACAATACCTCTAATGAAATGTACATGCTGCAACCTGATTGTCCCATTTGTACCACGTGACCTATATCCGGCTTTCTGATTGGCTTGTGCCGAAGTGACCCCCCTTGCTACTCTGCTGATACCATAACAGAAGTAGAAACAATACCTCTAATGAGAAGCCACACATAGACAAAGGCTTCCGTGTTGCGGTTTACGTAATTTAAAACTAGGTTTTACGATGTGACAGGTGGGAGATTGTAAATAGAGAAACATCTGCATAATGACGCTTTTAGCTTTTTGTACTCTAATTGCATTCACCTTTGTTTGTTTCTTTAGGCTTTTAACAACTTACAAACGATCTTAATAGAGAAAAAAAATAACCTGCGCCAATTTACAGTAAAGATGGTTTGATTTCAAGTAAAAGCGACAACTGAAGGTGGAACATTTTTTACTACGGAAGGAAGAAAGGAGCACTAGGTAAGGGAAAAATCTCTTTAAATTGTGTTTAATTATAGTTTAGACACAAGAAAGCGATGTTCAGTAGTTAAAAAATTGGATGAATAAACGTGGATTTTATTCACAGCTTCGTTTCAAACTCTTGAAAGATCAGTTTATCAGTGTTTACCATTTTAATCAGGGAGTGGGTGCCAGGTATTTTGAAGTTCCAAATGAAACTCCGGAAAACGTTATATTAGAGGGAACACTACATTTTCAAATACTTCCTTTCAATGTCGAATATTAAACAGAGGAAGCCTGACTTTCGGTTCTATGACAGTTCAGGTAGGAAAAACTAATCCCCCAAGACTCCCAAAAGTGGTAGGCCAAAGTAAAAGGAAGACATCCATAAAATCGAAATTGAATGTTCACGCTATACAATTTCAATCCCGGACTAAAAAGTTTTTCTTGGCAACAGCATGAATAATTCACGTTAGATGTGATAGTCCAGCCTAAAAGTACCGAAGAGGTTTCGTTTGAACGGTCACACCATAATATTTCGAAATTTTCGAACTGAGTCATCGTTAAGTGTGATAGGCCATGACAACAAACCATTTGTTTTAGAGTCTGTTTTATGTATTTAGAATACGGGAAGTTATTATTCCATGAATATAATCAGTGTATGTACTACATGATTCTTTTGTTTCGTATAAAACTATTATACTTATTCACGGCAAGGGACGATGATCTCGCCGTGGCTTATTTAGTATCTTAATTATTTGATCTGAAGCCACCTTAGATCTCAATGAGCGCATTTTCGTGATACTTAGTTATGTTCCACGGTTCTTTTTGTTTGTCGTTTCACTCCTTGAAATTTATTTCTTTATTTCCTCTTTGTGAAGTTTTTTCTATCCACCGTCTTTTCGTCCTCTCTTCCTCATATTTTCTCAATTTATGATCTTTTCTCTCTCCTAGCCCAGAAGTAACATGCCTATGTGTAAAGCATTGGTTTTATAAAGCGTTATCGGGTTGTCCTCTTTTAGTTTGACAAGTTCAATATCGATGTTTTCACAAGTCAACTGCGTGCGTGACGAATAACCCATTATGCTTCTCTCTTTTACTTACACAAGTAAACAATTTTCAGCTAAGTACACGGAGCCATTTGTACGGTGATCACTTTACAAAAACTGACAGAGTCCTTGGGTATATTACAGCTATATTAGCGTTTGTCGATGATGGAGTCTAGTAATGTGGTTTTAACTTTTGAGTCTATGGATGAAATCTTAAAGTGAGACCATTCAAATGAAAACTTCTAAGAAGTACTTTCCTGTGGTACTGTTTATTATGCTGTACAAGGTGATTCTAACTTTTAAGTCTGTGGATGAAATCCTAAAGTGTGACCATTCAAATGAAATCTTTTTGGCAGTACTTTCACGTGGAACTATCTGCTTTTAAATTTTTTACAAAATGAAAATTATAACTTTTTTTTGGAATTTGACTTTGTTCACCTCTAGGGGTGAAAGGGCTTAATGTCTCACTTGCATTTTTAAATTTGATAGAAAGGAAATTATTTCTGATTGTGGAAACAAATATAACCAGCATGATAGCATTGACTGCGATGATTATTAAATGTAGGTAGTTATCTTGGTATGTTTTAGCAACAGTGACGCAATCTCCATGAAAACATTTCCTTGAAAACACAACTCTTGATTTTCTAAAATTAGTTTGAAATTGTTCATATTTGTTCAAAAGATTTGTCTGAATGATTCAGTCATATGAAAGGCTTTCACACTCGCTGAAAGAAAGGAAAAATTCTCCGTCATCCCCTGGAGTTACTTTTTGTGATTATCATTCAAAGTTGTTATGGAGAAGACACATCGAAGTGAACGAAGCTTTGGTAGTTTTCGTTTCTCTGAGCGAACTTCTTAAAAGGTTTGAGGGTTTTTTTGTGAGTAAACAAATCAAGTTTACTCGTTTGTACTTTATGATACTAGTAACAAACGACAATCGTTTTCTAAATTAGAAATATAGTTCTCTAAGCAAGTGATTTTCAACTGATATATTCCTCTTTTTTCACTGAATGTAAAAGACATCTTAAACGGTTTCTTATTTAAAACGCAAGGATGTTTTCTGCCTTCATTCCAAAAACGAATCAAAGATCTAAAAAAAACTTCTGATATGCCATGGGGACATCACTGCGCATCTCAGTTATCAACGGGCATTTCACGCCGTAACTCAAAACGAACATTAGTATGGAGAAGAAGAATAATGTTTTGCGGCAAATGGAAAACTTGAGACGGATTCAAGTGGATAATTTCTCAAATTAAGAAGTGAGAAGAAAAAAGCTGTGCAAAATCACCCTTATGGATGAAACTACCATAAAACCACTTATTTCTTTGTAGGTGATAATGAACAGTAAACGACTGTAGTAGAGAAAACTTGGTCACGGGGTACAAATTGACGTTTTCCGTTTTCCGTTTTCCGTAAACGTGATTCAAAATCTCTCTATTGTCAACTCAAGTTTACTTTTCCGCGCCCTTGGAAAGCGTTCACTTTAAAAGAGGTTTAAAAAAGTCGAAAACGGCACAAAAGATTATCACTCAAGTGATAAACGACAATTGAAAACACTTGGTCACGTGGTTCAAATTGACCCGTAAAAGTGACTCAAAATCTCTCTATTGTCAACTCAAGTTTATTTTCCCCGCCATTGGAAAGCGTTCACCTAAAACAAGGCAAAAAAGTCACCAACGGCACAAGAGATTACCTCTCAGGTAATTTCCGTTCTTCCAAATGACGGAGGCCACACTGAATTCAAATCCTCAACCTCAGGCTTTAAGTTTAATCGTTTTGTGAAGCAGACGGAATCCACCAGGAAATTGATTAATTTTAATTTTCATTGGACAAAAACATTGTACCAGAAGAATTTGAAACATATTGCATTCTTTTTACATTTTTCAGGGGCTGAAGATGTAATTAATCATCTGTAATAACACCAAAGAAATTTCTTATGGAAGTCTGAGAAAACGAATGTCAAATTTCACAAAAATTGTGATTATACGGGTAAAATTCTAAAAATTTCATGTGTAAGATGTAATTTTGTGAAATTTGACATTCATTTTCTCGGGCTCGCATAAGAAATTAATTTTGGTTTAACTACGTTTTATTACATCTTTAGCCCTTGAAAAAAGTAAGAAAGAATGCAATATTCTTCAAATTATTCTGTTACAAGATTTTTGTCCACTGAAAATCACAACGTGATTGCTCAATGTCCTGGTGGATTCCGTCTCAATCCTTTTCCATCCTTGCGATCCGTAGCCTGCGAAAACATCCGTTTCTCCTCGCTCTTCGCCACTGGGGACGTTTCCTCCTCGCGAAACGTCCCCAGTGGCGAAGAGCGAGGAGAAACGGATGTTTTCGCAGGCTATGCGATCCGTTGCAACAGATGACAGTAAACAGTTTCAATGCCTATTAAAATATAGTCTTAAAGGAGCTGTGTCACGAAATTCAGCCAAATTAGGTAATTACAAAATGCCCACGGATGGGCAAAACTGAAGAAGATTGAAACGGATTGAAATTAGGGATTTTGAAAACTGTTCAGCCTAACAGTTTTTCAAAGTTAATCTCTGCTGTTTGCAACTTCAAAAATAATGCTCAGGAGACATATTTGTTTGTCTCGAATTTCTAATTTTGTCATTTACATGTAATTTCTTCGCTTACTTTAAGTTCCATAGCGATTGAAGGCGTGTAATTGGCAAAATTAAACAAAATGAAGTGGACTGCAGTGACACAGTCCCTTTTAATAATAAAAGTGGACCCAGTTGGTGCAAAGGCAGGTTTTGGCATTTCAAATAGATGATAAACTCACTGAGCGCGGTAACATAATCCTTTCAATTAAGGAACAGGCAACTAAACAAAACGAACAGCGGGGTATTCCACACATGAAAAAAGTAATAAAATTAATCTAGGATTAGTTTGTTTTTTATTTTTGTTTAACTTTCTCTCTTGCCATATATCAAGACATCATTGACCGTAAAAAGGATGAAACTCCTAGTTCTCAGTCTTTACACAGCTTTATGGTGTTCTGTGTTCCGGTGTTTCAAAAGTCCAGCATTCCAGTCTTCCGGTACGCTAGTGGTCAAGTCTCTCTCTCTCAGACATGCGCATTGCCATTTAGGAACTTCAATTCAATGCTCGAAAAAAACGTTTCCACAGTACTGAAATATCAGTTTTTGAAGTTCGATTTATTTAATTTTGAAAATATCGTGATTTTTAACTTGCAATGTGCTCATGTTGACGCCACAGAAATTTCAATAAAAATATTGAAATGACATTGTACATGTTTTCTCATGCGTTAAGGAAAGAATAAAAGAAAGGATTCATATGCTCTCGGGAATAAATCAAAATTGGTCGGAATGCATTTCCACTCAAGCATAATAGATTGTCTGCTCTCGAACAAATGCAATTTAAATTGCCGTCTTCAATGCGACTATTATTTCAATGTGAAGGGGACTGTCAAGCTTTCTTTTGGCAAATTATCTGGTGTAACGATCTAACAGAGCAGCCAAGTTTAAGAGTAACTGTATGTGAGTGATTACTGTTCTCACTCGTTAATTGTTTTTAAATTATCTTCTCTTTACGACTAACTGATCAATGTGATGTGCATTCACAGTGAGCGGGTTATTTAACACATTTTTGACTAGGTCTTTTTATTTAACGCTGTGAAAATGAACATTTCGCGCACTGATCTGAATGAAATTGTTCATTAACTTGTACAACGCATAAATGTTATCATCTTCCATTTCACCCACAGAACAACTTGAAAAGAACAATGGGAATGGCCGGATGGCAATTTGCCAACTGATTACCTCAAGCAAATGGTTTCCACGGGCTCGACAATTCACGATATAACCAACAGCACATTTTCCAGAAAATTGGGTCCAACTACACCAAAAAACCCTGATGATGATGATGATGAAAAATCTTCTTTAAATCCGTTCGTCGTTGGATTAATCCTAGAATCAGGGATTCTAGCCGTGGTTTTTGGAAATCTTTTGGTTCTTCTCTCTGTCCGGGTCCAAAAATACTGTGTCATTACCGATATCCTTCTCCTGTCGTTGTCGACGGCTGATTTCGTTGGTGGATCTTTTCCTCTTCAAATTGTAATTTTCATGAATTATTTCCTCCAACAGAACTGGACAAGGTTTCTTTGCGGTTTCTTCATAGTTAATGTGAACACTCTTCGATTCGCTTCCGCAGGTACTGTGATACTTATCACAATAGAGCGTGCATTAATGATTCTATGGCCTTTAAAATATCATACAACCATCACGATATCGCGAATCAAGAAAGCTGTTTTGTTTAATTGGCTCATCGCTGTGTTGTTTGCCAGTCTCCCCTTCATGAGAGTTGGAAAATCTGGCTTCGAAGACGGGAAATGTTTTTATCACTTAGCAGACTTGGGCAGAACATACGCGATATTAATTGTGTCGACGTCATTCGTGCTTTTAGCAATAGTATTAATATGCTGGATTGCTATTAAGTCTTCAAGTACGAGTTTTATAAAAAGACAGACAACAATGGACACGAAAAATAAGCGCGCGGGAAACGAGGTGTCCCGAGGGTCGATTCCCGAAGGGTACAGTGAGCGCTCGAGGGAAAGACGCAAAATTAACCCTTCTGGTGTGCGCGAAATCCGAAGACTCTCTCGAATGATGGCTGTTGTGGTGTTTCTCTACTACATCAGTTGGCTTCCAATCCTGGTGAGTATTGGTCTGCGAACAGGCTCTCCATTTCTGGTGAGAGAAGTGAGCCGTGAGACGGCGATCTCGTTACGCTCTCTCTCTCCCGCTCAAGCATGACTTATCGCGACTCTCCCAAATAAACAGCTTGCTTGTAGGGTAGTTGAGTTTTATCACTCGTCTCCAAGACGTAAAACCTTTTCCGGTCGCGAGTTCTCTGCCTTCAAAAAGGGGCTTGGCGTCTAGTGAGGGTAATAAGATTGGGATCGACCAGACCACTAATAGACAACGTTTCTGAATAAAGGACTTTCCATTCAAAACGATACCCTGCTAGAATCTGGAAACTCACTGAGGAGGCTTGGATGACAAGGAGTGAGAGCCAGGGAGAATAGTGGGGGGGGGGGGGGGGGGGACGAGAGAAGGACGGGGATGGGAAGCGATAGAGGAAAGGGCGGGAGATGGAAGGTCTAAAAGGGTGAAAAGCGGGGTAGATAGGAGGAAATCCCCGGGGGGTACTTCCTTATAACAGGCTAATGGGGATGTGCCCCTGGATTGGCTCGCATTTTCACGACTGGATTGTCTATAATGGGGTCGTATTTTCAATAGTTACTAGAATGGGGTCGCACATTTTCAGAAATGGGGTACGGGCTCTGAGAGGCCAGAGGCACATACCCAGCAAAAATTAACCCAAGTAACCCCTCCGGGGAGTAAATTATGCAGCAATGCTTGATGTTTCGCAAACAAGCGCGCGCTAAAGAGAAGTTAAGAATAAGGGGGAGAGAGCCGGGATTGAAAAGCACGGGAGGCGGGAAGTTTGGACCCCTGTCCCCCCCCCCGCCCCCCCAAAAAGAAACTTTGTTGGAAGTCATTTTTTCCCCGAGTAGAGTTTCCAGCTAAGAATAAGGGGGAGAGAGCCAGGAAGGGGGAGGCGGGAAGTTTGGACCCCAGTCTCCCCTTCCCCCCTCCTCCCTCCCCCCTCCTCCCTCCCCCCTCCTCCCTCCCCCCAAAAGAAAGAAACTTTGTTGGAAGTCATTTTTTCCCCGAGCAGGGTTTCCAGTTCAGTAGTTATAGCAGAGATTAAATCGAACATAAACGATAAACTTCCCTTTCAGATAAGTAACATAGTTAACCTGGTAACAGAGAAAAGATCCAGTAAACTGGTGGTACTTCTCACAGGAATGGTATCTCTTATCTACGCTCTGGCCAACCCCATCATCTATGGTACAATGAGCATGCGCTATAGGTGGGCGTACAAGAGAGTCTTTGGTGCGGTGTGCAAGATGTGTGGATGTACACAAAGACCGAGATCTCTGAGCGCGTCTTCAAATTTAAGTAAGTATAAAAGAAGTCTTATTCTTCTAATTTTTGTTCTGCCTGTGTGCGACCGCCTCTCGTAAGCGATCACCCAAATTAGTAAAATCCAACTAGTGGTCTATTATCAATGCTGCGTTCTGATTGGTTGAGCTACTACTAGGCTATATGTTATAGCCCACTAGTAGCGAAAAGCGCGTGCTTTTTGGCGGCAAAAATGGATTAAAGTCTAGCTTTAACTAGCTAAAATTTTTTTATTCTCTTTTTTTTTGACCAACTAGTTGGATTTTACTAAAACAATTATTCATCTCGCCCTCATGGCCTCTGAGTCAATAGCCCATGAGACCGAAGGCCGAATGGGCTATTGACTCAGAGCCCATTCGGGCTCGAGGAATAATTGTTAAATATTTGACAAGAACTTCCTCACCCTCGTACCCAGCGTCTTCGTTCCCCTTGACAAGAGCATGCGCAGTAAGGGACGAAGACTCGAGGTTTGAGAATGGAAGTTCCTTAGAAAACATTTGCTTTAGAGGGGTAAAATGTGAATGTATTACATCGACAACTAAATTCCGTTAATGCGCAACAGGGGAGTAGAAAACCCAACTAAACTGACAAGTATGAGTAAAGTTGGAGGAAATATTTTTTCGATTCACGTCTCGGCGTCCGTCATAACCTGAGTCGGGACGATGGAATAGACCTATTCGGCTAACTCAATTTTGTACCAACTTCAAATCTCCCGGGGTTAAGATTCTTCTTTGTATTGTATTTGCATTATAATGTGCATTCACATTTAAATGATATGGAAATTCCTGAAACAAAACGTTTTATCCCCAAAGGGTTTGAATTGGGTACAACACTGAGTTAGCCGAATAGGTCTATTGCGCCGTTGAGATCTAGAAAAGTGTCCCCAAGGCTCTAATTTGCCACTTTAGAAACGAGAAGGGATCTGGAACCGAAATGTGTCCCGCAATTGTTTGCACAATGAGCCATTTAGCGCCGAATTGCATTATGGGATTGGTTGTTGGCTTGGACGAATTTGGACCCAGTTCGCTGTCGAACGCCGTGATAGCGAATGTAAATGGGATAGCGTACCCTAGCCTGTGTACAGATCCCCCCTCTCTAAGCGTACCCATAACAGTCCTATAATGCAATTTCACATCAGCTACCAAGTCTAATGCATTATCTCATGCGTCTAATAATGTTGTTTCATTGCGATTTAAGGTATGTCTCGTTCACGGGCTCGAACGGTTTCACAGTTATTCAGTGACCTGGTGTCCAAAGAAATCGCTGCCAAAGACGGGAGTCATGGGAGCCAAAACACTGCGCATGAGCAAGCAGAAGACGCCGTTTTTGGAAAAAGTAATGATGTTACCGTAAGCTCAGATGATCTCTCCAGTGGAACCAGGGGTATGGTTGGCTGCTAAGCCCTTAAAGCGAAACACACGTCTTTCCTTTAAAGAAAGGCAGAGCAGTACATCTTTAAGTCGGACATCCTCGGATGTGGAGTCGTGTTAGATATAATTCAGCCAGTAACCGACAGCCATTGATTCAAATTTGTGGCGTCTTTGCAAAATTAACAATCCAGCATCACATTTAAGATTCTTAAGAGGTTAAGAAAAACTCCGAATTTATGAGGGAAATGGGTACAAGCCTTCGGCACAACGATTTCTGGGATCGTTTGAGTGGACAAATGTTACTTATGATTGGTTAATGGTTGCCTTGAGTAGCATCGACCAATCATTGCTAGTAGTCCACCCAAACGATCCCAGTAATCACTGCACCAAAGATAGTGCCCATTTTCCCTAGAGTTTCTCAGGCGGGGAATAAGATCAATCTAGCATGGCAATCATTTCCAGGTACTTCTGCGAAGGACCATTGTTTGTTTGATGAATCGCGTTTTACGTGGTTCTTTTAAGTACGTTTACTCTAGACCTGCTTTGGCACTGGTGTGAGAAACCCAAAGCCTTTGGAATTAAAACGAGTACTTGTTTACACTGAGAATCTCGTGTTTCTGTCCAACATTTATTACAAGGTACATCATTATTAAGGCTGGTCTACCAGGGCGATTTTAATGGGCGACCAGGGCGATTTTAATGGGCGACAAGGGCTGATCTAGTTGCAGCGGCAAATCGTGCGTTTAACCAGTCGGATATTTGAGCGTGATTTATCGCAGCAAGCGACCTGTACTTGGAAATAAGTACTGTCCTTAATTTTTTGTTTGCTTGATGAGCAACTGCGTATGCTTATAATATTGTTTAATAATACTACCTAAACTCGAAGATAGATCGCGTTTAAATTGCCGCTTTTGTCATCCAACGTGATAAAATCGCCCGTGTAAATGACCTTTTCGGTAACTGACAACACTCTCCGATTGATCGGGAAACTTCCTATAGTTACAGATTGCTTGCAATGGTTCTAAAGACGTACAACAAACAAACCTCTCTGGTAATTTCTTTACTTTCCCGTGACAAATAACTGGCCTTAAGCTCAAGTGACCTGAAGAGACCAAATACTTTACCTCAGCAGGTGCCTAAACCCTAAAGTTCTGACAAGTAGTGCCCGATTTCAAGACTACCCAATTCTGGTACGAAAACCTAATCTAAATCCTTGAAAACAACGTCCATTGTCCGAATTCTAGGGTTAAGTCCTTTAAAACTCATTTACTGACGACCAACAGGTAAATTCAAAAGCATGTTCTGTCCATGTGGTAGGTAAGCAACGTTTCGTGAACGAGACAATCTGTCTGCGATTTCTTCAGCAGCTTCCAGCTTTCTCAGCTCTACAAGACCCTCCCCTGCTTCTTTAAACGCATCGGCCAACATTTCTGCGCCTTTGGCATCTCCTTCAGCAGTGATAATGGCTGCTCTCTTGAGCTGCTCGGCCTAGAGACGAGAGAGGAAGAAAAAGCGGTTTTGTGCGTTGCCACTAGATATGTCTGGCTCAAAACGTCGCGCCACTTTTCCGCTTGTGACGTATTCATGCTGTTACGAAAAACTCTGTTGCGTGACTAGCGTGACTTTCTAGAAGCTTCGCGAGAGTTCATAATTTGTTTATTTTAGGATCTTGTGTCAGTGTTTCTAAAACGGTATATTTTGTAATCCTTTTGTAATCTTTCTATAATTAGACTATTTAGAAACTTCTAGAATATTATTGTAAACGTATATAAGTAAGCGAGTCTGAGTGAAGTTTCAACTAGTTTACCACAAGCGAAGAGAATTTGACGATCAGCCGTGTGTAGTCAAGTGTGACTGAAGCAGTGTTTATCAAGTTGGCAGAGGCCGTGTGATTTTATTGAAGTTGGCGGAGGCCGTGTAAGTTTATCGAGTTAAGTGCTGTTGTGGAGTTTTACTTCGTGGAAACTACGTTCATTTTTGGAATAAATCTTCTTGTTGCTGTTCCGACAACCCTGCGTTCAGTTTAGTTTGCAAGCTACCTATCCTCTAAAAGATTACCCGTGTAACACATGCCCTGGAAAGACCACTCACAATGTTGGAGAACAGGCCAGCTTCACAGGTAAAGTATCTAGCTATTACCTGGGAATCCAGTCATCTCGCCATCAACGAAATCACCACCAAGAAGTCGACTCGCCACCAACTGATCACCCTTAAATAATCGACACACTTGCCAAGGATTGTAGCTGCTATAAAACGAAATCTATGATCGGTTTCCATCTACTAAACATTTTTTACTTCTTGGGCTCCTGGTCAAGCTTAGTCGAATAAATGGAATAAAAACTCGAACAATGTTGGCGACGAGTCGACCTTTTGGTGCCGAAATGACTGTAGCAGCTCTTGATTATTTATTTTAAAGAGACTATTTAGATCATTTGTCTTGTCCAACTACGTAACTTACTTTCTCTACAAGAAATCTGGCACGCTCCGCTTCTTGCTGAGCTAGAGGATAGAAGAGAAAAAAGCCACAAAGTTATAAAAATAAAAGGAAAAAAATTATTGCGAATGATATGCAAAACACCTCATTGGCAATAAGAACTTTAATTTTTCTTTTCCCCTAGCAAGGTGTATACTTGTTGAATGCAGACGTTTCAAACAGACAACAGCAAAATCCTTCACTTACCGACTTGTTTTAATTCAACGGCCTCTGTAAATTCTTTACCAAAGGTCAAATGAGTCTAAAACAAGGAAAACAAAACAATTTAAAAAAAGAAAACCTAGTCAGAGTCGCCATAAATTGATATTAACCCTTTAAGCCCCAGTATCCACATACAAATTCTCCAAACTGTTCTCCATACATTTCCTTAAAGAATTAGTTGAGAGAATTTGTTCAAAGATCAAAGTATTTTCTCTTGGGTGATCATTTTATTGATTCTCATAACTTATCTCTTTACAGTGTATGGATAATTGTATGGAGAAAATTGATCTTGGACACTATTGGGACTTAAAGGGTTAACGATCCATGATACTGAGGCTAGAAAAGGATCGTCGTTAACCTTAGATCTGACTACAAATGAGTTTGAGCTTTCAAACCCAGTTTGTGTGCTTAAATAAATAATTTGTATTGCCTTACCCTTTTCTGGTCGTTGCTCTTCAAAATTGCAGTTACGGTCACACAACTCAAATGATAGTGATGTATCCGTAGGATAGTCCAATACGAGTTTGAACAACCAGGGCATAAGGTTTTACATACAGGGGGGGTGTATTTATCTCAAGTAGAAGGGTGTATGGACAATCCCCTCTACCACACCCCTTAAGATCTCCCCATACACCCCCCCAAAGGGCTGTTCTTATTAAACACTAAATTCATAATGATGTATCCTCACCAAAGAGATATCATCCAAAATAAGACCAAAACTTGCAGCTCTCTCTGTCAGTGCCTCTTGAACTTTCTGAGAAACCTACAAAATGTATAATTTGTGTTTTACCTCTTCATTATTGAAAACAGTTTCTCAAAACTTTGAAATAACAAGTTAAAAAAAGCTGAAGACTACTATTCTAGCTTGAATAAAGAATGCTGGACATGTCTTCTGTAAGGTTAACTTGGCAATCATCTAAAGAGTTTCAGAGTCTTGCCTTACTCAACTAACATTTTAGAGTGTCAAAAAACGTTCTTGTACATATGATTTTAAATTATCGCTATAAGTCTTAGAGACTGTGAGGGACAGGGTAAAAAATGGCCAATAGCTGACCGGCGCGTCCACAGTAACGATCCCAGATACAACTGCGGGACGCATTTTGCCTTCAGTTCCCTTTTTGTTTCTTACATGTAAGTGGCAAATACAGTTTAAAAAAGTGTAATCTTGTGACAAACCTACCACTTCTCTTTGTGTGATAAGTTCTCCAGCATCAAACTGGGCCTTGTGAACAAAAACATTGTTAGTTAGTCAGCTTGGAAGCAGAAATTATGGGACCAGAAAAAAGGAGTGATCAGTAGCTTTTTACAACATGCTTTCGCACTTCAATCACCAATTTAGCCTGTTTGGGGTCTCAGATAGTGGGGAGGATGCGAAAGTAAAAGGCACATGAAAAGTTGGCCGGGCGGGAAAAAGGACAGACTATCACCAATTTAACTGTTACAACCACCTTGTAAAGCATTATAAACAGTACTACAAGAAAGTACTGATCAGAAGATAATTATGTTGGACTGGTTGGAACGATACTTGAGAATTTAACCTGGTGATAAAAGTGTAGTTTGAAAGTGGAAGTAAACTAAAACATTATGGCCTACCACAACAGCCTTGAGAACTTCAGTTGTAATTGATGGAAGAACTCTCTCATCATAATCCTCTCCAAGGTTCATGTACATGTTTGGCAGTACCTGAGGCTGGGGTCTGAACAGGATCCTCAGTGTAATATTTACATTCTGTAAATCTGTCAAGCAAAAATCCTTCTTAAAAAAAACTCTATTTAATTCTGCTGTCTTCAAAGAAAGACGTTTTTCAGCACACACTCAATTTGGGAAGTACATAACCTTGGTATGGCTTTTCCTCACAGAGTTTGAGTCTGATCTATTTTGAGAATGGATCAAAACTTTCTAACTGAATTAAGCTTTTCAATAGCCAATACTCTACAAGGGGTGCATACTCTCCTAGAGGGATTTTACTGAGATTGTTACTCTTAGATGTTTGCCTTCTGTCCACTCAACCTCATTCCCCCGGACAAGTAAGAGAGAACTGTGTGAACAAGGCTGCTGTCCACAAATCCAGTAGTGCCCAAACTAAACCTTTGATCCATTGTCTTTGGTCACAGCCCCGGACACATACTGTCCCTTACTCACTGCCTAAGATAACCTTTTCATTTAAATGGGTGTACTGTGAGAAGGCAGTTATCCAGGAGTTAGGTGTCCAGAGATAGAAATTAGTCACCCTTGATTGACACCCCAAAACACCATTTTTGGACGGTTCTGTTCATCATCTTTTTATACACTGTAGATACGGTAAAATTCCGAAAATAAGCTCCGGGGCTTATATTTTTCAAAGGCCCTTTTTGAGGGGCTTATTTTTGGAGGGGCTTATGTATGGAGGGAAATTTGCGTTTAAAAATCGATTGAGCTAGCCTCATGGCTTATATTTGGAGGGGCGATTTAACAGGGTTTTTTTTGCATTATGAGTTTGGAGGGCTTATATTTGGTGGGGCTTATACATGCAGGGGCTTAATTTCGGAATTTTACGGTAGTTCATTCAGGTGTTTTTTTAAAGAGATGAATAAAGTACCTTTACTTCCAGTTATAACAGGTACATTTCTTGGTCTGCTACGAATGTCAAATATAATGGGCCTCTGTACCCATGGGATGAGGAAATGGGTTCCTTCACCACTGACCTCCGGTTTGACACCTTGAAATCTATCAAATATTACAGCACGATGGCCCCCTTCAACTGAAATTTGAACCACATTGTATGCATTTATAAGTAAAAAGAGTTGACATTACAGAACTCAATACAGTAGTTAGAATTTACGTTTCCTTCTGAAGTTGTTAGTAAGAGATAATTAAAAGTGAAAAATACTTAGAAAGACTGTGTTCTGTCATTTTCAGAGAGACCTTTTCAGGTTAGCAAATATACAGCTGTTATATTAAACAGAGACCCATTGCAAATGTGGCTTGTCTACTTTTCTTTTGTTTAACCCTTAAGCCCTAATACACACACACAAATTCTCCAAACTGACCCCCATACATTTTGATAAAGAATGTGTTGAGAGAACTTGATAAAAGATCAAGGCATTATCTCTTTGGTGATCATTTTCTCAATTTTCATCACCTGACCTGGATATGCAATCTTGATTTAAGTAACATTTTAGACAGATGTAGTGGCTGCTACCTTTGCAATTCGTAATTTTAGCTTTTCTTAATTATGATTTTTATTAAAAGACTTTAGAATTTTGATAAGTATAAATGAAGTTTTTGTAGTATGTATGTTAGTGAGTTATCATTAGTAGCTTTAATTATTGTAACTCTTAGTAGATTCTAGTTTCGACTCTATTGATTCATTTTGTATTTTTAGATTGTATCTTAGAAAGTTAGGTGTCCCCTATTAGTAGTGGGGAATCCCCTCTGCTAGATTTTTGCTTGACACGTTAATAAAGTCATTATTATTATTATTATTATTACAATGTATGGATATCATTAGGAGAAAATTAATGTTGGTAACCATTGGGACTTAAAATGGGTTAAATTAAAATGAGTCTCTTTAGCCTAACCTCAGGTATGAAATTCTGTTGAATTTTGATTTTGAGAATGATGTTACTAAGGCTGATTTTACGTAAATATATTTAAGAATACTACCCCAGCTGTCATTTCTGGAATGGGTCTTTGTACATCAAAAGTTGACTCCAACAAAAGGGAAGCTACAAGCCAAAGCCTGATATTATCATTACCTTCCTAAAAGAGCAAATTATGTGCATTTTTTAACAAACACCTCCCTCCCTCCTCCCTCCTCCCCCCTCCCACACACCCCTCACGATTAGTGAGAGGAGCATTATGCAATAATTTCAATAAATGTCACAGGATAATTCAGCAGAAGAAAAACGTACTTTTCAACTAAGAGACACCAACAGGTTTTATTGAAACCTTCTTTAAGGACGTTTTAGAGGTTGGAAAACAGTTTTGTGATAAAGCTACAGGCTGCTCTTTTGGTACAGATTTAAACGTCCAATGTACGAAGCAAAGAAAAATATAAGCTTACTCCACTTTGTTAAAACCCGTAAAAACAAAATAAAGTATAAAAAGATCGGCTAATCTTTGATGGCAGTTAAATCATCATATAATTTTCACAGCTAAAGAAAACTACAGTGTAGGTAGGGCTTCTTTAGAAAGGAAATATTGATTAAGCATAAGTCTACATGAGGGCATGCTGTCGAAGTTGCCAACAAATCTTTTAACGATTTTCCAAATCATGCGTCGCTTTTTCACAAATCCACCAAGCTGCAAGAACATGAAACAAAGTTGCATCTTACCATTGTAAAGGGCAGTATTAACGACGCCACCGATCGCGGCGACGCCGATCCCAAGAGCAGCAATTCTATTGAGGAAAGAAGCAGCCATCTTGATTTTGCACGTGAATGATGAAACTTGCGCCCGCGATATTATGGAGTTATTTTCGGGGTGGCCCAAGTAAAATTTCAGGGTCTCCATGTGAGCGGTCTCTTTTCCCTCTTTCAGATCCAACATGGTGAGGTTTTCGTGATGTGTAACTATATTTAATGTGTATTTCGGTCTTTATTTGAACAGTTGAGACATTTGAGGCGTTTGAAATTATTATTAGGCATCACTTATGCCCCCCAAAGCGTTCTTTGTTCATATCGCCGAAGAAAAATCCCAATTTTGTAGCTATTTGTGTTCGAATGTGGAGTTGGTATAAAACCCACGTTGTCAGTTGTTAGAAGGCAAATTCCAGTTAATTTCATTTATCTTTCATTTGTTTATTTTTTCCACTGGTATGTTCTTTTTGCTCATTGGCACTGAAACAATAACTGGCGACCGGCTCTGTTTTTCATGTCAGTTTTAAGTTGAAGTATTGAGCTCTTAGTTGGTCTTTCAAAGTGTCTGCTCCTAATTATGAAAGCTTTCTTAAAATGGTGAAGCGTGAAACTCTGTTTAACGAAATAAAGGATAAAAATTTGAAGGACTCCTCCCTTCAATTGTATTAATGTCATGGGTTTACATGGAAACCTGTCATGATATATATCATCAAACATGCAAGTAGGAAATCTGTGTGGGCAAAGCCATATTTTTGTGCTTCTAGAAAATATTCATTCTTTGCCCTTTGAGGGCCTATGTAATTACACACAATATGACTGGGATGATGGTTATCTGGTCACTTTGTTCTATGGTCAGATAGTTCCAAGCCAGATTGTTCCACTTAATAGTCAGCATTACTCATGTGTATACTTTGTTCTTAAAGCCAAGAGGCCAAAAAAAACAAGCTTAATATTGAGTTTTACACTGAAACAATCCAACTATAAAATGGAACAATCTGCAGGCTTGGAATGATCTGACTGTGGAACGAAGTGACTGTAAACCAAATGTTACTATACTTTTTTGAAAATGGTTATGCTTAGCTGAATTCAAGAAGGTAGATGGTAAACATTATGTCTTCATCTGCCTACTTCAAGGGTCATAGGTTAATTTTCATGTTTAACATGCAGACACAAAAGAGGCGTAACTGTGGGCGCAGCAAGCATGGCCGTGGACATGTCAAGTTTGTACGTTGTACGAACTGTGCACGATGTGTGCCCAAGGACAAAGCTATTAAGAAGTTTGTGATTAGGAACATTGTGGAGGCAGCTGCCGTCAGGGATATAGCTGATGCTAGTGTTTATGAAGGTAATATAACACTGATGTTTTAATAATTGTAGTGGGGTTCTTTCTTGGATGCAGTAATAATGGTGGAAAAAGAAACAACAAACAAAGAAGAGGCTTTCAACTTAGTCTTAAATGCAGACAAAAATTTTTCCGTGTTTGTGCAAATATTTATTATTCTTTTTACTCTTGTCCCCTAGCTAGGTCATTGTGAAAGCGATACAGAACTTAGCTGTGAAGTTCTTTTGTTACTATTCAGCATGCAAAGAAAGTTGTGTCCGATAGCCCAGGGCTAGTGGAGTTTGCTAGCAGGCTAGTGATTTTTGTTCTTAACTTGCTCAATGGGCAAGTGCTGTTTTCTTAGGAAATTCAAATTTCCGAAGGATTGTAATCAATCCTGCTAATCAAAAAGGGTTTTGGGGATAGTTGAAATGAGTTATGGGCTATTACATTCTAGCTACAGCTTGCCCGAATGGCAGGCTGTAAAACTGACTTTCTTTGCAGCCTGCTATTAGTCAGCTCATTTCAGATAAATCTGCAGTATATTCCACAGAACACAATTACATCCACAAAATAATCACCGACCCTCCAAGTTTAAGTTTTTGCCTGGTCGCCATTTGGCAACCAACTCTTTTGGTTTAGGGAGACTTTTTTACAAATCAAGTCACCAGCTGCAAAATTTTAGGCGCCATGGCAACCAAAATGGTCACAACTTGGAAGGTTGATCACAGTGTGAAAATCTTTTCATAGCATGAACCAACAGGAGGTGGGGTCTGGTTACTCTTGGGATAGGGCTTATCCAAGGATTCTGGTGCAAAACACTACATCTGCTTACAAATTCTCCTATCGGATCTCTATACAATTCTTTAAAGAAACAGTGTAGAGGATTTGATCAAAGATCAAAGTATTTTCCTTTAGTGA
The DNA here is from genome assembly GCA_038088405.1 of Porites divaricata. NCBI lineage: Eukaryota > Metazoa > Cnidaria > Anthozoa > Scleractinia > Poritidae > Porites > Porites divaricata. The sequence goes on from JBBMOI010000011.1 coordinate 4,061,814, forward strand.
TAATTTACCCTTTAGGTCCCAAGAGTGACCAACATCAATTTTCTGCTGACGATGTCAGCAGATGATGAAGAGTACAGGTTATGAGAATGACTAAATTGATTACCAAAGGGAGAATGCTTTGATCTTAAACCAAATTCTCTCAACTGTTCTTAAAAGAAATGTATAGAGATTGGCCGGGAGAATTTGTATTTGGATCGTGGGGCTTAGAGGGTCAAGTAATTCTCGCAACCTTGGATATTAGGAGAATATTGGTATTTGTCACTCGGGACTTAAAGATACAGTACCGCTCAAAGGTAAGTTGACAGTCACTCGTGTCTCAAGAATCGAGTCTCTTGAGACTCGATTCTCAATTCTCGAAACTTTCGAGGATAGAGTCTCGCGTCTAGAGGATTGAGTCTTGAGTTTTGATGATCGAGGATCGAGTTTCGAATTGAGAAAGCGCTCTCTTTAAAAATGTACACTTACCTTTCATTCTAAAAATCACCGCTCCATGCATTGGGTGAGACTCTTTCGCTTCCGTGTAAACGAAGCTTGCGCTTTGAAAGCGAAAATGTTCGCTTCTGGTCTCCTTGTAATAGTCGTTCTGAAACTTGCTTTTTAGAAGTGAAGGTGAGATACACATATGTAATAGCGGTCAAAAAGTAAATGACAACGAAACAACTCATACTAGAAACGAGTGTATTTATAATATCGCTTGTGCACAGTAAACAGCCGTCAATTCTTTTTGACTTTCCATCGTTCGTACGTTAGACTAGCGGTAAAAAGAGCCTCTTTTCAAAAGCGAACAATAACTAAACGACTCTGTAGATAATCGTACTTAAACCAAATTTCTCAACCATAAATCTTCTTTAATCGTTCCAAAACAAGATCACAGATTCGCACGCTTCAATCCGAAAACTAGATCTTATCCCACAAATCGATACCACGAGGTCTGTCTGTCTGTCTGTCTGTCAAACTCCAAATCATGTGACAACTACTTTTCCGACTATTTGCAGAGTTCTGGTGCCAGGCTCGTGCATTCCTTGTCACTTTCTGTCGTTTGAACGAAACGAGTTTGGACCTTTTACAAATGTATGATCATGTGTTAAAATCTCGCCTCAGCAAACAAAGTTTCCGGTGACATCAGCTAGATTTGCATAAAAGCCAGTTTTATAATTCACGGAGTCGCTGAGCCGTGTTTTTGAATGAACATGGCGAAAAAAAGGTTACATAAATTATATGAAATTGACTAATGGAAAATTAATAACTCAAATGCTCATGAAAATGTCGCTTTTTGTTACAAATAAAGTTTTCCGTGAAATTATTGTGTGACTACCTGTAGATTTGCATATTTTACATACAGTAACAGCGTGACAAGCCAGAATGAATTGCCGAGCTGCACCGTTCTTCTCAGAACATGGCGAGCAAAGACTACATACTGATACACTGTACACATAGGATAAATCTTTGAAATTAAATATATCAATTATTTTACACTTATTGAAAGCTTGCCAAACCCTGGCAATTCAAACAGTTACAGAACACTGCACCGCAAGCACTGATCGACGGTGCGAATGTCTGAACTGCTATGTGACTGTACAACATCGTTCTTTCAGAAAACCTTGCTTCTTGATCCTCGATCCTCAATCATCGAAGCTTGAGACTCCATCCTCACGTCTTGAGACTCGATCCTCGCAACTCGAAACTCGAAGTGTTCAAGCTTCGAGACACGAGGATCAAGTCTCGAGCTTCGATGATCAAGTGTCAACTTACCTTTGAGTGGTACTGTACTTGTTTTGGCAAGTTATTATTATTTTCGTAGAGAACAGTCTGTGTTTGCTGTAAGATGACACTGGACAATAATACCATTATAATGTGCATTTTTGTATTTAACATGTTTCATTTATTTCTAGTGTATCCTCTTCCCAAACTGTATGTGAAACTTCACTACTGTGTGAGCTGTGCAATTCACTCCAAGGTCGTGAGGAATCGCTCAAAGGAAAACAGAAAAATCAGGGTCCCACCTCCACGGTTTCCACGCAGGGTAAGTCAAAAAGAAGTTCTTGTTTACACCTACTGTGGGTGATGCCAAGGCTATCCTACCCCAAACATTTTAATCTTTTCTCATGAGTTTTGTCTTCAAGACAGCTACGGTTAGTTAGTGTAGTTGCGTGATATTTATCCTCAAAGGTTGGGCACATTAAGCACTTTTAAATGCAGCTCAGTTATCTACATGTGTATTTCTGACAGCTGTGTTGTTTGTTCACAAATCAAAATGTGAACTCAATACACCAAGTGCAGAAAAAGGGTAAATAATTCCCAATACATACATGTGTAACAGAACGATTTGAATCCCTTTTTTATCCCACACGTGGCAGACCCAACTGAAAATTACATCAATCACTGTACTTTGGTACTGCTTTGTCACTACTAATAACTGTTGTGGACCAAGAAAATTATTGGTTTCATTCAGGGTGTGACAGTATTGTTGTCTGATAGCAAAGTGTGTTATCATTCCTTTTGAAAACCATTCCAGTTCTCACCAGCATGTGAGAAAACTACTTTTTGTCAGACTATAGTACTTACAATAGCAGAAAGTCCATTAATATGTGTAGTAGCCATTAATCTTGACCTTTAAAGTGAACTCCAATCACTTTTATTTGGCTGAAAGCTTATCAGAAATGCAAGACAACGTTTTGTGGGGATCCCAGTGGCATTTCCTGGTCTGGTTCGTTGCTGCACTTTTCACCAAAAAGTTGCAACAAACTGCTTAAGTACTTAGAATGGGCTAGAGAACAATAATGTAACATATCATGTCATTTAGACAGGCCGAGTTCCTCCTGTCATCTCACCCTGCCTTTGTTTCTCTCATTCTGTTTTAATTGCCAGCCTGACAACCCTCAGGGTCAGCGTCCAGGAGGAGTCGGTGGACCACGCCAAACCGCTGCTGTATAAAAACTGAGCAGTGTTAGAAAAAAGGCTGAAATAATAAAATCAGTTTACAGTGAAGAATCACATGCAGTTGTGTGATTGTGACACTTGATTTCCCCATCTATCTTACCCACCTTTTTTGCCATGTTTATACTTTGCCCTTCTTTGAGAAATTCTGTTGGGTCATTTACGATGGCACCTCGATGTTATTTTAACCAAAAAAAAACTAAGTTGAATGAATTTGTTGTGGAAGAGGGCGATGTTCAGATTCATTGTAGACTTGGATTTACACAATGTTTTGAAACGAGCAGTCTTGTTCACACCTCATTCTAATAACTCCATTGGCAGTTAAAAGACGACGTAAAAGCAAAAAGCCTGCATTATAATCAGCCAATTGTATCTGTAGGATGCCAAAAAGGTGTGCAATTCCACAGTTTGGTTTCAGCTTCACTGATAAATACTGCAGAAAATAGGCAGAGCATCATCTTACAGCGGAAATTTAAAGCTTTTTGAAAAACTGCTCATGTTATTCCACACTACCACTCAAAGAGCTACATAATAATTTGCATGAATTTTTATTATTTTTATCATCATAATTAGGTTTGAACTTGAAAGATATAAATGTGAAACCCTAAAGTTGGTTTTTCCTCAAATAATAATTCTCTAGGAAGTTCCTTTCTGTTCGTCTTCAGGGTAAACAGTGGCAATGGGAGGGAGAAAGCTAACTTTGGATCTAAATGTCTTGACAATGTTCTTCAGTTTTGGAGCTGCTTCACTCCTAGTCTTTCGTATTCCATCCTCAGGTCTCTTGTAATAGCCATATAGAGATGGGAAGAAACTTGATGGAGGGAGACTGACTGATTTAGCATCCAATGAACCATGGCGTAAACGCGCTAGAATACTGAAATGAAGAAATGAAAAGCAAAGTTTTTTTAAAAAATTTCATCAACCTTGTTCCGAGGGAATCTCAACTTTCGGTCCACTCTGGGGTGGGGAGGAGTTGTATTTTAACTGGTAGAGGGTGGCAGGTGATAGTCTTTCTACTAGCGACCTGTGTCTTAAAATCCTATGTAGATTTGAAAACGGGAATTAACGTTTTTAGGGAGGGATAAATGGGGAGAGCCCAAGGAAAAACCCGGCAGGGGCAGGAATACATTTCAACGCAGACTGTTGTTACACAGGGTGGCTAATGTAATCCTTTTGAGGTGGTTTCAACTTGATTTTACAGATGTAAATCCATGAACGAAATTCTGTAAAGTCACTTTTCAAATGAAACCTCTCAAAAGGTTTTTTTGTGATCTTCTTTTCGATATAATGAGAAAGAGTGTGCTGTAACTTATGAAACCATCGATAAGTGAATTCCCTATGACAGTGTTTTGTTCTACAATTTAATGTTCCTCTATATGTAACTCCAGGCGCGTAACCAGGATTTTTCAAAGGGGGGGTCACAGAGGCTACTCACCAGATCACCATCCGGGGATTGCCGACTATATATGGTTTATACCGCTGCTTTCCCTCGCGTATCAGCGGGCTCAGTCGTATTATCGTGACATGAAGAGCCATTGATGAACATACTTTACAAAAAAACAAATTTTAAAAAAGTGGGCTTTTCAACAATGGCTTTTATGGCCAAGATATTGTCATTGCGTTTTCGCCACCTGAATATTGTAGGTTGTTTGCTCAAAAGAAGGTCTACCAATGGGGGGGTTACGGGCACCCCAGGACTCCCCCTTAGCTACGCCCCTGAACTCTGCTGACTTACTCCTGAGCTGCCAGACGATTTCGATTGATATCCAAGTCCAGCAACTTTGGTGTAGTGACCATTGCAGGGGGAAATGTAGACATGACCTGAAATTCAAGACGTGGTTTGTAAAAGGAAAGTGCAGAATGACTGCTATTTCTATCATTCTTTGCGTGATCACTTTCAAACAGGAAATTATTTTGAAGCCATTTTAAATCCAGTCTCCATGATTGTTTCAGCTTTGCACGATGCATAGTCTGCCAGCAGTCTCTTATTTTTCTTTTGAGTCACAGTAGATCGAGAGTATGCGAGAGGGGAGAGCAGTGAAGCTGTAAGGAACCAAGGTGGAACCCCGAACGAAGAGAAAATGGGACACACCCTTTTTCCTCTCTCCGCCCCCATCTCTCCTTGAGCCTCCTCCTCTTTACCATTAATTAGCATGATACAATTTTACTTTTTTACATGCTGCGTGTAGCTAAGAGGTAAGAAAGGCAACCACTCGCAGTCTAATGTTTGCAATTCCTTGTCTGATATCAACCAATCAGAAGGGGACTTATCGTGACTTCAGTTACCATCCCCTGCACTACCTTCCATGTTGTTCCCTGGTTTGCCTCGCACGTGACTCCAGTACCATCCACAGGGGAGGGTGGTTTCTCTTTAACTGCTGCTTGTGCTTGTAATTGCGCTTTTCTTAACTTTTCCCGCTCCTTAGGAATGTTGGCAGCTTCCCTTATGTCTGCCTCGTTTATTTCCTTCATGTCTTCTTTAATTTCTTCTAGTCGCGGGATCAGATCTATCGGTTTGATGAGCAGAATACCAGTTTCCTCATGCACTTGAGTTAAACTGGTAACATAAAGAAGCAAATATCATCAAAGGAAAGCAAATAAGATAAAGTAACCCCTTCCATTACACTGTAAGTAAATCACCTCTGCCCTACATTGCAAAATTGAATGGGGACCACCCAGGTCCTCAAACCTATTTGTTACCTGCTGAATTTGAGGAGTTTAAGACAGCTGTCTCTCAGAAGCACAGAGAAGTGCGGTAAATGCTGTATCACTACATGCTACAAGTTTCATCCTCAGAGAATTCTTAGGGAACTTGCACTGCTCACAGTAGTAGTGACTACCATAATAATTTATATGGGTGATATACAAGGTTTGTGCTGCCTTGAAGATGAGAATTTTTCAAACAGTTTAACTTGTTATAGGGTATAGAGATCAGAAGATTCTGGTTTTCAAAATAAGGTACATATGTGGGCTACAGATCAGTGGCATGAAGAATATTGGTGTTTCTGGTTTGTAGTTGGTCTGATAAAGGGTAGGGATTTTTGGTACTTTGTCGTGAAATAGGATGAAAAAAATTGCAGCCTAAAATATATAACTTTTTACTAAAAACTCAAAGGATTAGTTGTAAATGAAGTCTTGCGTAAACCATGGCTTAAGAAATCCTTAGACCTCCAGATATCTCCCTGTGAGGGTTGTTTTAATAAGATAAATTTTTCTCAAGTCTACCCTTTATGCTTCCACGAAACTCTTAATCAGTACAGTGGAATCCCATTAATATGGTCACCAATGGGCCCAAAAAATTTGGCTGTATTAATGGGGTGGCCGTATTAACGAGGGTTTTTAACAAGAAAATCTATGGCAGTTTTTGCCAGGTGGCCAAAAAAAAGTGGCCATAATAACAAGGTGACCGTATTACAGAGGTGGCCTTAAGGCAGGGTTTCACTGAAACGGTGTTATGATAATGGAGTAGGACAGTGAAAATAAGTTGGAAGAGAGTTTTGTTAAAATCTGCCTGAACTCCATTTAAATGACTCGCCCATGAACACATCAGTAGTCTGGTAATGATAAAAGATCCATTTATTTCAACACAATCAGTAATTACAGAAATTAATGTGCTTGGAGGGGTCGTATTGTAGACTGTAGTAAAAAGAGAAAAATATAGTACAGTCTCGACTGAAATTAAAAGTGTAAGAAGTATTGAAGGAATACTAAACACTAAAAACGTTTATGAAATTCAAAAATGTTTAAGCTTACATCTACTTCCTTTGTTTAGCTTCCTCTCTTTGTGACTATAAAAAATGACACTCTAGTTACTAGTTTTTGTATAACAGTTTTAGTGAAACCACTATAACAACACCCATTCGTTTGGTGTTTTGTTTGTACTATACTAAATTAAACTTTGACAATCAGTTATGATTTCATGGGTTTAGTTGAAAACCATTTTTGTAGTTGGAGAAGTTTTACTTGGTTGGGGGAACCCAAGCTACCCAAGTAGAATGCACCTGCAAAAGTTTGGGGACTAACCTGAGATCAGGCTCTATTTTCGTTTCGCTTTGAAAATTACATTCCGGAGGGCAAGGCGAAACGAAAAGAGAGGCCCAATTTCAGTGGTAGCTGCTAGAGAGAATGTATGAGAACTGCTCAAATTGGGCCTGATCTCAGGTTATTTGGGGACAAGCATCAGGGCTTATAAAGTGATCTTTTAATTTGTCAATGGCATGCCAATGTGACAATCCTAGTTCTATCTTAAGTATCATGTCTAATTGAAAACCGCATCTAGTAATGTTTGAAGACATGGTGGGGAATATTTACTGGCACTGAAAAAAAGGTGTTAAAGGACTGCCAGTATGAATTATAAGGTAAGTTGAGCATGAGTCCAATCCTGTTGCATCAACTAAATGAGCTAAAATTTATTTAATGAACACTGTTTAAAGCTTCTCCCAATCTCTGTTGTTTTGAAAGTTACATGAATAGAGCAACTGTTTCAGTTTAGTATGCCGAAGGGAAACATCACCGATCTATAGAAGAGGTTTTTGCCTTTTTTGTACCACCATGAACCAAACTACAAATCACATGACCTTTTTGTGGTATTTACATCTGGATCTTTCCGGGAAAGACTGCATCTCTGAAAAGCTTAGTCCGTAGTTATCCAAAACACAATTCACATTGTGTGATTTCATAACAAAACTTTTAGCCATGTAAACACTTCAAAAATACAAGAGTAAAATTCAAAGTTGTTTTACACATCAAACACTAATAAAACCTTACTAAAATGGCTATTAAGAAATAGAAATTATCCTGTATTACCTAAGTTTTATTTTTTGTTTACATTTGTTACAGTAACAATGTTAATTTCTACAATGTTATACAAGCATATTTTGAATGGTAAATTACTCTAAAATAATATGAAAAAACGTAAATTTTGTCAAAAAACTGATGTCATCACACTGTAAATATTACATACAAATTATGTTGATGTTTCTTTGCCGTGGTTTTAAAAGCCTAGCCAGTAGTATTTGTGGTGTCTTGATAGGTGTATCCATACTTCTCCAAGTACTGGTCCATCCACGCTGATCGCTGTTTCTTTTTAAATTTTTCGTTGACACCCAGGTCCTGTGATGTCATATTCCATTGACCAACATCACCCCATCTACCACCTTCCTTTGCTTCAACAAAATCATGGCAGGCCTTAATAAGTTTCATTGCCTTGTTTACCTCATCCTGTGTGTTACTATCAGTGTTTTCTGGAACTTCACCTGTGTTCCAATCCCAAAAGAACCAGTGTGCTTTTTCTTTTTTGTCAGGATTGTCAGGATTTGGAACCATTGCATATGAGATCTTGTGTTTAGATTTACTTATTTTAGACTTGGAGAGGCCTTCATGATCTTCAATATATAGCATGCTTCTGACAGGAGGAACTTTGTGATGGACAAGATTGATCCTTCCAACTTTCGAAGTGTCATTGTTCTCAAAATGTATATGAGCACAAACAGCGTACTTGGCTGGGTCAGATGGGTCTTCCAGAAGGAACAGTCCCATTGGAGCATCTACATAATCACCTTGTGTCATTTTCTTTAGCTTGTAGTCGATTACAGTGAATGCAGCTGATTTCATGAAGTCGGCTGTTTTGTCTGAGTTGAGAACTCTTTCTGGAAGGAGATCTTCACCTTGGAAGTGTTGGATAGAGCAAAATTTGAAAAAACCTGGATCCTGGAAAAGAATGAACTTGAAATTCTGAGTTTCCTGGAAAATGACTGGCTTATCAATTTCTGTTTCATCAAGGTTTCGTGTTGTTACTAGCTTTGGAGATGGTAGCTGGATCCGCCTGAAATGTTTTCTGTTTTCGTCAGTCATTCCATTCCAGTCTTTCCATAGTTCTTTTAATTTATCTTGGTTTTCATTGAAGAACTTGAAGCATGGGGTGAAGTAGCCACCGTATGTAACTTCATCAGCTCCACAGGCTGCCTGAACAGTTACTGTACATCCCTCGTTATTCCAAGGGCCATTCTTCTTATTTAGCTTTTCTAACTCCTCAGCAAGGATTCCAGAATGACAGCTGTCTAAGATGATAAGCAAGTGCTTGTTCTTCTTTCCGTTGCCCTTTGCATTTTGCGATTCAGCTTTGACACTGGCTATCCAAGGCTTGAGCAAACCTTGAAGTCCACAAAACCCAACATGGTGCAAACAAAGCTCTCCCCCTTTAACTTTCGGCTTTTCGTCGAAATACTTTTTGGCAATTTCATTAAACTCCTCATTGAATTCAACCTTGCTTAAATCAGGCAAAGATAGAGCATCTGGTAGTTTGTCCTTTGGTAGTCCATGGCCAGTATAATACCATATCACTAGCTCGTGGTGTTCCGGGTGTCCCGTATGGCGCATGGGCGCAAAGGCGTTGTTGAATGCTAATTGAATAAGCTTCTTATAATTAGCTTCATCTAAATCTGAGTCTTGAAAGTTGTTGTAAAACTCTGTGTTGAAAACTTCATCTTCATCGAACCATTTCACCATTTCCTTGAAGTCTTCAATGGTTTTCGTTTCATCGATTCCCTTCGACGAACATGTCGTCAAAAGCTCAGGCGATGGTAAGATACAACAACGGGGATGTTTTACCAGTGAGTCAAGGGATTCTTTGTCTTGTTTGTCTCTTTCTCTCTGTATTTCTTTCATTCGCTCTGTCATTTCAGCTGAGGTGAAGGGCTTCTCTTTCTCCTCTTTATCTGATAACGAATATCGTGTACAACAACGGGGATGTTTTACCAGTGAGTCAAGGAATTCTTTGTCTTGTTTGTCTCTTTCTCTCTGTATTTCTTTTATTCGCTCTGTCATTTCATCTGAGGTGAAGGGCTTCTCTTTCTCCGCCATATCTGATAACGAATATCGTGTACAACAACGGGGATGTTTTACCAGTGAGTCAAGGAATTCTTTGTCTTGTTTGTCTCTTTCTCTCTGTATTTCTTTTATTCGCTCTGTCATTTCATCTGAGGTGAAGGGCTTCTCTTTCTCCGCCATATCTAATAACGAATATCGTGTTCGAATCCCGCAGAGTCGCAAGGATATATGTCGGCGTTTTTGATTGGCTAGTTTCTTACGCGGTTTGTGATTGGTCCGATTTGAATTAATTAAGTGTTGACAGGCCAAACACGACTAATAGCTCGTGACAAGTGTCGGATCGAGCCTGTGATAGTGTGGAACGTGACTTTAGAGTCAGCTTGAACAATAGAGGTTTTTCTTGCTCTCTTTTTGCGTAGTTTACGCAGTGCATGGAATATTCTACACTTTGACTGAGCAAAATTTTTTGCCGCTTTGAATCTCACATTTAGATGTTATAAAGCTGGTCTGTTCCCATGCATATTGAGTAATTAGTTACTATTGTTTCGGCAAATGTTTTCAGACAGGATGTGATCACGGATGCAGTTTCTTTTACCTCTGTTCAAGCCTTAAGCTTTGCTATTGTGGCTAAATAACCTTAGTCTCTTTGGTTTTCTCCTAAATGCCTGGACCTGAATAGCTAAATGTGTGTAGTTTTTTTTTGGCCGTGAATATCATGATTTCCTACTTTGTTTTGACGCTAGAACTGCTCTTTCATTGTTTACTGTAAACGATCCTTGCCAACACCCTTCTGTGAATTTTGACATGTCACTGCCCTCAACCGTCACGCATACGTACGAATTAGGCCAATCGTGAGGCGCATAAGAAACCCGCAAGAAACCCGCCTATCAGGAACACTCACATATGTCCTTGCGACTCTGCAGGATATTAGAACGAGTTTTTGTGCACAAATTCGCAGACGGTATATTTGCAAATACGTGGGCCGACTGCAACGCAGGCTAGGTTTCGTGACGCATTACATGACGCTATGTTGATGGCGTGAGGGTAGCCTCCCACGCAGATTTATTAGCAGTTCTTCCAACAGGCTTTGGAAAAAGCCTCATTTTTCAGACTTCAGATATTCACAGAATTCCTTGCATAAAACTTTGCGGATGCTGTTTCTTAATTCGGGTGCAAGTTCAGCGTGCTGTAATATCGCATTAAACACTTCACGCCAGTTTTCACATGCCAAGTTTTTCACCAGTGTTTTGGTTTGATCGTCTCGCGGAATTCTTACAATAACATTCCCTGAAGGATTTAGGTAAACAACTTTTACCTGAAGTCCTGTCTGCGGCAAATCATCTACGTTAAGTCTTCTCAACATTTCCTCTTCTTTTTCAGCCAGCGTCGACATTGAACCACTTTCTCCAGTAAATGCCAGCGACTTGCGCGATTTCTTGGGTTGTCTCATCCGAGATGCGTTTCGACTTCAGGTAAATTAACCCGCACTTGCTTCGCTTTTCTCCATGATGGACTCGCTTTCTCAGGGGTTGCAAGCGAACGTTTAGTACCAGATATTGTTGGAAGAGTTGCGGTTTTTACGATCTCAAACAAATTACCCAGAGTTAGAATTTTTCGCGCACAGGAGTTGCATACACGATCAGAATATTCTTGTGGATCTTCCAGCAAAACCAATCCCACTTGTTTGCAAACGTCCGCAGGTACAATTCCAAAGGAATCTTTGCGCTGTGACGGTTTGAACAGATTTTGTGACGATGAGTAAAATTGTTTACCGCTGACGTTCCCAAACTTCACTCTAAAAGAGAATTTACAGATCCTACAACTGTCGCTAGAACGCGTTTCCGACATAACTTTTACACGTACATCGCTCGCTAGATTTCCCTAGAGTTGTCAATGCCCGGTAAAGTACCGTTCCAAACACGTGCCAATGTTATTATCCAAAGTAATTTGAGGCTACCGGAAAAGAAGTGAAATCGATTTTCATTGGCTGTTTGCATTTCCGGAAAAGTAGTCAGGCGCGACTAATTGGGGGGCGTTCGGTAATTTCATAGGCTTTGCTGGCAGGCGTTTTCTCCTCTCGCCTCCCCCCTTCCACCGCCCCTCCCCCTTAGTCTTTTTTATTGCTTTTCAAGATGGCAGCCACGATCAATGTACCTCCGAGTTTTCGTTAAACAAACTCCTGCTCTGCAGGCTAGCGAGAGAATTGCCTGCGTGCAGACGTCTCCAGAGGAAATAGGAGACGTCTGCGCGCAGGCAAGCGAGAAAATAGAAGTCGTTACATCACGTTGCCATGGTAGCAAAATTTTTGGATGACAGCAAACCGAAAATTCACTTAAAAAGTAAATTCGCACCGTTTCAAATTTCATCGATCTTATTCAGTTTAATTTAATTTGTTTAATGTTGGCGAAATTTTCTGGATTTAATCCAAAAGGACCGTATCTGAGCTTAGTAAAAGAAAAAGAAACTTTTTGTATTATGTTCACCTACTCCGTAAAGCTAGCCTGCGTAGCAGGCGCTTGGAAGTAGTGGGCACAAGAAAAAACGGGCGCTCGAGAAGGAAGCACGCTCTCTCACCCCTCGCGTGTCTCCCTCGCGTGCGCCCGTTCTCTCTTTCGCCCACCACTTCCAAGCGCCTGCCGAGAAATTAGGTTTCACGTTCCAGTCGTGCAACGAGTTTTGCCTTTTTGCGTGTTGGCTCTTTGCATGATGCCTCTTTGGGTTATGCCTCTTTGCGTGATGCCTTTTTGCGTGTTGCCTTTCATTGTGATGGCTTTTACCGTGCTGCCTTTTTCTGCGTGATACCTACATGATGGTGGCTTTTTTAGTATTTCTTCCTTTTGGGGTGGTCTTTTTTTTACCAACTTTGACTGGGTATATTTCAGATTTGACTTAGCCCTTTTCACTTTTAGGTTATTGAATTTTGTCATAGACATACCCTCATACCTACCTAATCTACAATGCAATCAACCATGAAAGGCACGCGAAAATTGAGCTCTCCAATTTCATTTTCATGTACGCACTTTCTCAATTTCGCGGACCCGACTTTCTCGTAGCCTTCCACGTAGGCGTTTTTAGGGGAGCTCGTCTTTCATAGCCTGCGCGCGCAGACGAAATTAAACTCTTGTTAACTCCGTCTGCGAAACAGCGCCGAAATCCTTGTTCTGGACTTCCAGCTGCGTACCCAGATTTGAGTACGCGCCACGATTGGCCAGTTAAAAAAGGCCTTTGTTTTGTTTGTCGTGATCGTCAATCTGGTTGAAGGGAAATTCGAAACGCACTTCCGGTAATTCGTTGAGTCTGTTGGGGGTCCAGAACAAGGATCTCTGCGCTGCTTGCAGACGGTACTAATCAGAGTTAAGTTATCGTCTGCACGCAGGCTAGTCTTTCATCCCACCCCACAATTACTCGATCTGCATGAAACACTGGGAAAGCTTTCTGACCTCTAATAAACGTTAGATTCAGGGTGGCAAAAGTAAGATTTAGTCAAATTTTAGAATATAAATACTCCATGCACTGCATAACCTTAGCTAAGGAAAGAAAAGAAGGGAAACGGTAATTCTAAGGTCACGTTTTGGTCGTTTTTAGCCTGTCAACACTTTATTTCACAACTGTTGATTGGTCACTTACCACTTAAATAAAACAATGGGAAAGGAATGTGGCTTTCGGTTGAGCAGGCGTTTGTGGGGAAGGATTAAAGACGAGCTCTCCTAAAAACGACTGTGTGGGAGGTTAACTTTCTCAGAGCCTGGAACAGGCTAACAACCAAGAGAGGATAAAGCTCTTGCTAACAACACAACAGGCGGGCCGCTGATATGAGGGAATATTTCTTCCATTATGCTTCGGATTCCTACCAAAATCTACCACTATAAACAACTGCTCCAATTAGCATTTTTAATTGTGGAGTCGTGATTAGGCAAAAGGGGTTCCCGCTTGGTCTAGTGGCCAATTTTAAACTGTTCTTGGCTCTTGGTGTTATAAAGCTTAACAAATGCAAAGCTTGAATCTTTTTATTGCCAAGCGTAAAAAATGTCCGAAGGCCTTATATGGGGGATTCGCCTCTCTCTTCCGCAGAGGCTTTCGCTGGGTATTTCATTTAGAATAGCAATTATTTGAAAAAGCAGCAAGCGGCCTCCCTACGACACAAAAGAGGCCCCTCCCGGCCTCCCTACGACACAAAAGAGACCTCTGCGGAGGAGAAAGATGATTCGCTCTCTCAGCTCATCCTCTCTTGCATAAAATGAATTGATGATTACTTTATGGTTTTATTATAATTTTTTCTTACACTCGATAAAGTTGTTCCAAGATCTCTGCTCGAGTCTTTATGAACTGCTCCTTCTTCAGCCCCCAGGCTTCTTTTTGCTGTGAAAAATGCGAAGGCATGTGGAAAAAAAATTTAAGAAATAAAGAAATAAACTCCTATATGTTGCCAGTTGAAAAATATTCGTAAACGTTTGATAAAAGAAAGTCTGCAACCAAGAAAGCAAAGCAGTCCGAACAGTGCTTCATCTAAAAGCAGCGGCGGATCTAGGGGAGGGGCCCAGGGCGTCCGCCCCCTCCCCCCTTATCTTTAGACCAAACTGAGGCCCAAAGGGTCGAAAAAAATTGTTTGGAGACCGCCCCATCCCCCCCCCCCCCCCCCATTTATCTCAAAGTCTGTATCCTACACTAAAAAGAACTGAGAGGTAAACGCTTGCCCAATTCTCCTCGCTGGCGTTCATCTTAATCACAATTTTATTTTAGTCCACATTACATCGTTTGGACAGGCATTTAAAGGATTATTTAATTAATTTAATTAGTAAATGACGTTTACATTTTGCCCGCGTCAAAAGGCTACACGGCTGCTACTTAATCAGATATTTTAACTTAGGCCTGTTTCAAACGTCGTGCTACTGCCGTGCTAAGCTGGCTCGACTGTAGCTCGACTGCAGCACGGCACTAGCACGACTTGGTTTCAGACGTCGAATTTAATTCAGTCGAATAGAACGGCTGTTGCCGAAAACAAAACACAATAATAAAGAAACGGTTCAGGAAACTTTAAAATGTATTCTAATGCATTTGTAATTTATGAATTGAGTTCGGCACGGCGGTAGCACGACGTTTGAAACCAAGTCGAGCTACTGCCGTGTAGCACGGCAAGGCTTGCCGTGCTACACGGCAGTAGCACGACTTGGTTTCAAACGTCGCGCTACTGCCGTGCTAAAGTCGAATTTAATTCGATCAATTGAGTTCGGCACGGCAGTAGCACGACGTTTGAAACGGGCCTTAGGGGCCAGGGGTCATGTCTAAATTACCCAATCAAACTCTTCCCTTGGGCTTTTCCCATTTACCGCCCCTTCCATTTCTAAGGAAAATCCCTAGAACCCTTGAGACGATCTTAGCTACCAAAAAAATTTTTCATTGTTTCATTTGATTTTCACCAAAAACAGTCCTGATACACCTTCGATAAGCACAGACCTCCGTCTGGGAAAAAAGTAAACAAATCTGGCACTAATAAATATCCCTTTATTTAGAACATCTGCTGGTCAGCGATCATTCCTGTACGGAGTTGTCAGTTTGTGGAACAGCGTAGATAGAGAACTTAAATCAAGTAGGAATCATTGATTTTAAACGGAAACTAAGGGAAATATTGTTATCGAAATATCTTGTTCCCGCGAGCGTTCTGTAGGTTTTAAAATTTTACTGTACCATAGGAATTTTCAACGGAAACTTTTTCCTCTCTTTTAGGTAGATATATAACCTTTAAAGTGCATTATACCTTTGTCTTGTATCACGGAAAGGCCCAGCAGAGGAGTATAATTTCTTACTTCTTACTTCTTTTTATCGTTGGAGAATCATGTTAACGATTTGCACAAATCAATTCAATTCACCAGGAAACGGCCACAAAAGCCTGACAACTGGCACGAAGGATGGATTTGAAGAAATGAAACGACTTTCCGTTTGGAACACTTAGAATAGAAATACTTTTAAGGCGTTCCGTTTGTTTCGAAATTTTTCAACTGGAACAAGATCGCATTTTTATTGACTTTAATTTCCGACTGGCTTTTCCGCAAACGTTTTGTAAAGGTAAACAAATAACCGTGGTTATGGTCCAGGCAAATACACCCACGGCATTTATGACCTCCCGTAGGCGGACACCTCTCCAAAGAGGTCACTGTTTTGGTCTCAATGAAGTCCGTTTTAACAGAAAAATTCAAATGCAGTCCTGACGAATAATTCGCCCCATATAAGGGAATACAAGACAGTCTTTGGATTCTGGATTCCACGTCGTGGATTCCGGATTCCAGATACTGCACTCCAGTCATTGTCAGTGGAACTTGAATTCTGATTCCAGTCGCTAGTGGGATTCCGGATTCCTTAAGCTGTTTTCCGGATTCCAAAGCCCAGGATCCTAGATTTTTCAAGCAAAATTTTTCCGGATTCTAGATCCAACCAGCCGCAAAAATTTCCCAGATATTTTTCCGGATTCTAGATCCAACCAGCCGCAAAAATTTCCCAGATTCTGGAATCTGGAATCCGGATTCTCTTACATTGGGCGAAATAATGCGGAAATAGCCCACCTTCATCATCCGTTCCTCCATTTCCTTCATGGACAGAAGCACTCTCTCGTTCACATTCGTCTCCATCTTCATTCTCTGCACATTTTCTTGAATTTCCTTAACGCGACGGAAATGCACGTAGTTTTTGACCATTTCAACGAAACGCTTGCGAGAAAAGTCCATGGCTTCTTTTATAAGTTTCGTCGTGGACTGAAATGACAACGAAAATAAAACATGTAACAGATTTTGAAGGTGTTTTCTTTGAAGCTATGTTGATGCCCCAGTAGCCTCGCGAGAAGTCACGCGAGAGCAGTACGCGTTCTCTCGTCGAGGGGGGGGGGGGGGGGGGGGGGGGGGGGGGGGACTCACACTTCGCTCGCCACTAATGGAGAGCTTGTTCACAGGATGATATAATAGCGGGGTCATCAGAAGTTAGGGGTTCGGTCTATCTTCAAATCCATTGAATTGCTAACAATATGGACATTGCATTGACTTCAAGTGCAAGCCAATTTTGTTTTCATTTGCCATTGTTAATACCTCCACAACGGGACAAAAAAAACTGGTATATAAAACTCATTCCGCTCTGCAAAATACTTGAAGAATATGTGCGTTATGATTGGTCAAGTTGTTACTAATGCATTGCTCTACATTTCTCAGGTGTTACGCAGGTAAAAAAAAGTTATAATGCACGCGGCATACGTCACCAGTACAAGCATAATCTATACTGAATAAGGACTTGTATTGTGGGTTAGAATTCATTAGTAAAACATGAATCCTTCAGCTGGTCTTTCAACAAGGCATTTCAATTTAAAAAACCTTTGTACCTCATAAAGTTCTTGAGATATTTCGTTTGCCTTCATTGCTTCCTCCAGTAGCTGCAGATTCCTTTGCTGATCCTCGCGGCGGATATATTTCTGTCCAATTCTGCGACTTTTCCAGATTAAAGCCAAATTCTTTATTATAGTTTTCTGCTCGTCGACCGTTCTCTTGACCTCGGCCTCCCTCCTTAGAACTCTTTTCATCTGTGTATCTTTTTTCTTAACAGATTCGAGTTGTTTTTCCTGTGTGGCTATCTGTGATAGAAGCTCTCTAAATCTCTCCATAACATCCTGTCGTCTGCCTTCCTAGGATGTCATAATCAGGAAAAAAAAACAAAGAAAAGTTTTGAGTCAAACCTAACATCATATGAAGTTCTAAGTTTTAAGTCTGTGGTCAAAATCCTAAAATAACGTTACTTTTCATCTACAACTAAGTTCGACAGAGTAGCTCCAACTGCTGGGTTTGTGTATGAGATCGAGGAATGGGAAAAATCTTTCGTTGCATTTTTTTTTGCGGGCCGCATTTTTCCTTTTTTCTTCTGTTTCCAACGCCTTGCCATGCAGGCTATAATTCCACTAAAAGCTATTGAGCAAATGTCTCTTGTAATATTCTGACTCTTTACATCTTTACTATACCCTGCTGAAAGAGACTGCATATCATAATGTGCTGGATCGGAATCAAATGCAAGTTGCCTGGCAGAACTATTTTTTATGTTGGTATTCCTGTGGTTAGCCTGCGTTGCATGCGCTACCACGCGAGTTTGTTTGTTCTTGAAAAGGTCGTATTTGTTCCAACTTTTGCTAGCTATGCAGGCTTCCCTTTCACAATTATAAAACCTTTAAAACACAATCTGTAGCTGTAATCTTTCTTAATTCTAAAATTTATTTTTTTATTACCTCTAAGAGTCTCCAAACCAGGAATTCTAGCTGCTGTCCTTGGGACTCTTCACCAGTCCCTTTCATTTTTCCGGCCTGCATTGACCCATAATCCTTAATTTTTCTCCCCAATGCAGGATCAGGTTGGTATTCCATTTTTCCAAAATTTGCGTCCTAGAAAAGTATAATACCGTTTAACTCTGAAGGACACAAAAGGCCTTATTTCATTTTCCTGTAAGGGGTTATCAGAACCGTTTGTAACGAGAATGTCATTGATAAAAAGAAATAAAAAGAAAGGATGCGGAACCAATACACACTAAAGGCTGGAAGAGACGTGAATAAGCCTTATAGCTGTATTAGATCGGTTCCTAGTCCAGGCCCGGTTGTTCAAACGTTGGACAGCTCTATCAACCGGATAAGTCACTATCCAGCGGATAAATATAAAGGAAACTAATTGCGCTATCCAATGGATAGTTATTTATCCGGGCCGAGTTGTTCAAAGCTGGGTTAAGATAACCCAGGGTTAGTGCGAAATTTGAATTCAGCAATGAAAGCTTAGAAAGTAATTTCAGTTTTATTCTTTTTGTCTACAAGTTGATGATTGGATGCTCTTAAAAATAACAAAGAAAATTATCCGAGAAAATGCTTTTGAACAAGAGAAATAGAAACCCGGGTTAAATTTAACCCAGGGTTAAGCACTAATCGGCCTTCGAACAACTGGGCCCAGGTGAATAGCGATGTCCATCTTTTTAACAACTAGGGCCAGGTGCCAGTATAGGGTTAGGGTTAGGCGTTAGGCGTTCTGGGTGTCCCAAAGTCTGCTGTGTGTTTTCGGCGATATTTCAGAAGCGCCGTAATAGATAACTGCCCAAATCAAAGATGATGTTTGTTGTCGTGGGTTCGACATTATTGGCTTAGTTTCTGATCATGAATGAGAAACTCCATCTATAAAGCGTGGTTTAAACATCTCACGCCATCTTTCAACCAATCAGAAGCAACATCAAAATCTACTCTGATTGAAATTGATTTTTTTTTAAATTTTCTTGCACTTAGCGTTACAGATGATCTTTGTGATTGGTTGCCTTAATGTGTGCCTGTGATTGGTCAAACGAATTTTTGGGTTGTTTAAAACCACTCCAAAGAATATTGACTTCACCTTTAATTCCAAACGCTTGCTCATGAGGGCGCGGGAAAGATGTAACTCCACTGAAACCAGCATCTCATTGGATAAAATACCCATGCGCGCCAGCATTTGTCGAGTATCACCGAAATTCTCGTCCAGCGGCAAGAGAGCGTGAGAACGAATGGCATGTGCTTCTTGACCAAGATCTACAATGATGACAAAGAAGTTATGTAACTTGTTTAAAGATTTCCCAGTAAGAGTTGATTTCCCCTGTCGCGTAATTTTTGGGTGAGAATGCTTAAAAATATCATGCGTACATAAAATAGAGACAATGTATGAATATTGAAGCGTTTAATTTAAGTCAAGCGAGGTTCAACTTTTACGTAAACGCGCGACCTTTAAAACAGCGCCTCTTTTTCTATTTTCGCACTTAAAAGTTTTGCGAGAGTGAAAATTCAACCTCAAGAGTTAACGTAATCCAAAAATATTTGACTGAACTTATGAGACTACATGTTGCTACTTAAAAGTGACTATAACGAGGTTTAAAACGAAAACTTACGTTCCCTATCCAGGAGAGTGGCCACGCAGTCCTTAAATCGGTTCAGGGCACGAATAAGGAGCAGCGCTTCTTTGTATATGTTTTGGACGTCTTTCTTGTGGTCCTGTTCATATCTTCTTATCTCCGCCTGATGTCTCTGGTTTTCTTTAGCCATGTGATCCTTCAGACTCTGAAGTTCAGATTCATATTGCTGTTTCACTTTCGCTATCATCTGTCTCGCAGTTTGCGGCTCAAGGCCCAATTGAAGTGAGGCTTTCCTGGGTTCGCGCCGCGGTGCCTCCGCCATGCTCGCCACGCTCATTGTCGCAGGGGTGAGAGGAAAGGACATCATTTGTTCCTCGAATTGACCTAGTCTTCCCTCCTGATACTTAATCATTTCTTCGTTGCATTCGATCTCACCTGTCAACCTGTAAAGTTTGAGAAAATAATCAAAACAAGCGCTGTCTTTCCTCAAAAACTCTTGTTTTTTTTGTGCCTTAAATGAAAGCCAAAGGGGTGCATCTGCTATTACAACTTATTGACGTTAATTGTTCGAAAGTTACTCCCATTTTATCTTCTCATTTTCTTTTTCAAATTATTAAAAGGAAGTCAAGTGAATGTGCCAAAAGTCGCATGAAAATCAGTAGATTTCTTCACTTTCAAAATTCGCGCAGCCATTTTGAATTTTTATGGGTCATTTGCTTCCACAATGCTGGCAAGCAAATAACGTCATAAACTGTTTCTAAAGAGAAAATAAATGATTTCTGCAACTTATTAGGAAAAATTGGGCCTTAGACTTCATTGATAACAACGTAATGTCAGTTTGTCTACGCCACTTTAGAAACGAGAATAGATTTGGAGCGTTTAACTTTCGCAAAGGGACTGTTACTACAGACGTGGGAAAAAATTGCCCAATAGCTGACCGGCGCGTCGTCATTAATGGTCCCAGAAGCAATTGCGGGACACAATTCGGCTTCAATAGGCCATTTCCGAGTTCCCCCGGGCCTCTGTATCAAAACGAGGTTAGATGCTCAACCTTTGATATGGAAATGATTTTTCATTCTCATGCAAATAAAACTCATTTCCACAAGAAAAGTTCAGCACCTAACCTCGTTTTGATACAGAGGCCCGGGGGAACTCGGAAATGGCCTATTCCCCTTTCGTTTCTTAAGTGACGAATTGGCGTTATAGAATCAACTCCTGATGTATTGAAAAGTGGTGCGAGATTTTCAACCGATAATAATTAACCGCGCAAGAGTACTAAAAATGAAATACCTTTTGTTTTCCCTCTCAGCGTCTTCTAGCTTTTGTGTCACCTCCTCCATCGCTCGTTCATTTTCGCGTTTTACATCTTCCAACTGAATCTCCAACTCACTTCTCTCTTGTTCAACCTTCACTTTGTCAGACTGCAATGATGTGAATTCCACTTCAAACGTAGCGGACCTCTCTTTCTCAATCTTTAGCTCGTCTCCTACTCGTTGTAAACGTTCCCTAAGCTTGTCCACTTCCTTGTTTGCTTCTTCGCTATTTGTTGAGGGTGAAGGCTGTTTTGCTTCTTGCGTTGTTGCATTTGATGCGTCGCTGGCGACGACAACTTGAACTTTGGACGATTTTGGTGTTTTTATGATGAATTTTTCTCCTGTCGGAGCAAGTTGTTGCGATGGTTTCTCCACGAGGCTAATTACGGACACACTCTCTCCACTCCCCCTTAAACTTCCCATAGACTCACTACTGCTTTTGTATAAACCGTAAGATTCTTTCCCCTTGTATTCGTCTAGCTTATCGTTAAGCTCACTTATGATGTTTTGTAGTTCACTCTGCAAAAATAAACGCAGGCTTTCATCATAAGACGAAAAAGTGAATAACGTTGAATCTCTATGTACAATTTGAGGTAATCGACCACCGGACGTTTGGCTTTACTTTAGTCATAAATTGCAAAATATCTTTAGGTATCTTGTTCACCTAGATGGGTGTACTGGTGTTTGCCAGTTCGTAAAAGACATATTTATTTAGCTTTATTTTTCCGCAGTCAAGCATGAACTTTTTTAAGTTTTAAAAATTACTCTTTTGCAACCTAATCGCTGAAGGTTCTCTCTTACCCGGTTGTCCGCGCAAAATCTGGGAAAGGGTGGACGAGTCTGTCTCGGTGACGTCACACCTCACGGTAGAGTCCAGGCTTTCCAGAGCCAACAAGGCCTTGGGACTAGGTTGGCTTTTAAGTAGACCTGCCTCGATGTTTTGCAAGGCTAACTTAGTGGGTAAATTTCTTATTTTATTTAAGCAAATTAACCAATAAGCTCACTTGTGTATTTTTAACTAATGGAAAAAAAACTGGAACCAATCAAGTGGAAGTGGTTGACTTGCATGTGCCAACAATTTCCCGCCCTCAGCACGTAGGTGGCACGCATGGTACAGGTTTCTGATTGGTTCTAAAACTTTATGCGGCACAGGCCTATGCGTTAGCTAAAAACTAAAATATCTTTTTAACATTTGCTGACCAGTTTAGTCTGCAAGTCCTCACACTGGTATTGAAACTTCTCCGCCTTCACTTTAGTTGTCTTGATATTTTTTCGCAGTTCTTCATTTTGCCTCTTTGCTTTCACTTGCTCGCCTTCGAGATCAATAACTTGGCTGTCGAGCTGAAAGTAAAAGTAAGATAGTGATGTAATTAATGGCCCCCTATATTGTCGCGACAAACAACGTCGAGTTGAATGGATCGTCACGCACAGCGAGTACAACCCTAATCTCTCGACCTTGCGTGACGATCAAAATAGCTGTAGCAAGTTTAGAGAATTCTTCTACACACACCTTATGAATGACCTCATTTCTTTTTGTCATCACCTGAGCCATCACTCGAAACTGTTTTCTGGCGTGGTCAACCTTTATGCGAATCTTGCGTGCTGGAATAACTTTGGTTGCTCGCTTCAAGGTTTTATCCACATCTGCTTTCGCTTGGCTCCAGTTCTTCTCGTTGTCCAGTTCCTCCACTACCAAAAAAAGAAATTTCATTGCTATGTCACATATTCAGACTGCGCACAACAATTAATCAGATTACGTCCCTAAAAGTTCCAAAGGGCGCATGATCGACTTTAGTATATAAAAACTGATTTAATTTCAGTTGTTTGCTAAAGTAGTTTGAAAGTATAACATTTATTGCGAATAGAGAAAGCCGTGAACATAAACTAGGCATTGAATGAATTGTCAAAAAATAGAAAAACCCACACATGAAATAGAGTGTTTTCACACTAATGACGTCACGGCGGCCATATTGGCGTCCCAAAACGATGGAACGGCGCCCATGTTGGTGCCCCAAATCAGTTCTGTAGGAGTTGAAGTATTTTCTTATGCAAACGCTTTCTTTTGTTCCAATACATTTGCATAGATGTTGGCCAAGTGAGTGAAAACACTCTATAATCTTAGCATAGCAATGATATGGAAGCACATGCAATTTTGCGCTTACCATTATAAATTATCTTAGTCGGTGGCCCGCGAGGCTTGGCCAGCGGTCTCTCAGTGCCATCGTCTGGGAGATCCTCTTCTATATAACCAATGCCAAGACAGTCAGCTATGACTTTCAACCGCTGTAAAGCTTCACCAAGACCGTTCATTTCTGAGGCAATTCCCGAAGGGAGATCATCCAATATGAGTTCAGGGCTGAACAGGTAAGTACGGGAAGGTTTGCTTAGTTCCTCGTCAGCCGTTGATTCGATCCACGACAGCATTTGTCTCATGATGTCTTCTCTTTTAATACAAAGTTCAAGGTAAGATGCTATTACCTTAAGAACTCTCCGCCGTTTGGCGCGCTGCGAATACAAAAAAGGGGCATATTGATAGTTTAGCAAATTTGATACTTCATATCGATAATTATTTTTTATTGGCTATTTTGAGGTTGAGATAGCCTGATCTGGGCTTCCAGATAGTTGAACGTGGCGCAAAGTGGGAGATAGCAGGGAAAAAATGAGGAGGAAGAAAGGGAGAGGGAAAAAGATAACCCGCGTAGCAGGCGCAAAAAAGGGAGGGGGAGAGGGGAGGGAGAAAAACTCAAAAGCGAAAAAGGATTGGAGCGCCTGCTCTGAGAGCCTATATTTTTGCATAACGCCCACCAATTTTCTAGTGATCCGATTACGCTTACTGTCAATCAGGTGTCGCTACACTCGCCAATCAGAACACAAGGCGGAACCCTGTGGTTACGCGGAAATGTATTTGATTTGCCAGGAACTCACGTAGCCTCCTTTCCCTTCCTCCCCATCCCATACCCCTTTCGACGCAGAGAGAAAACGCATTCCTTAGCTTTCAACCCCAACCCCACCCCTCGCTGTTTTTACTGCTCACTGCTCTTTGCGCCATCCCCACTATGTGAACACCTGGAAATGTTTGTGTCGAATTGCGCCATGGGAGTGCTTTGGGGACGCTACCGCTAACTCTTATTGGACATTACGAGAGTCAAACTTCGTGCCCCAAAGCAGTCCCATGGTGCAATTCGACACAATACTGACCCAGTCTCACGCGCCATCTCAAATTGGCCAATATCTATTGTATGTAAGCTGAAGTCAAGTTTGCTCGTGGCTAGCTTGATCCTGAACCTCACGATTTACCCAGCCTTTAGGCTAGAACAATACCCAGTCAGCAACCTCGTTCCCAGGGTTCTCTCCTACCCGTCCGTACGGAGCGAGAGGTAGGAGAGAGAACCTGGGAACGAGGTTGCCCAGTCAATTGCGAGTCACTCGTTATCAAAGCGAGACTCATCAGTGACGTTGTTTGAGCTTAGATGTCGTTAAAGAAAAACACTTTCATTGCTCTTTCTAGAATTATTCCCTCAACATGTCTGCATTTTACTCACAACATTCAAGACCATGCAAACGTTTATTTTACAAGAGAGGTTTTAACGGTGACGTCACAGCTCACAGTAGGTTCCAGGCTTGACCGAACCGGGAACGCCCTAGAACTTTGTTGCTGTATATCATTAAATGTCTTAAATTCTTCTTTAAATGTCTGAAATAAAATTTTGAGTTTTGTGGACTGATAATGAAAGAGGATGGAAGAGAAAGAAAGAGAAAGTAAGTGAAAGAAAAACTGGACTTTTCATGTTAATGAACTCCCTTTCTTCGATCAAGGCGGAACACTAGCATCTTTCCCAGGTACGCTTCTATTTTACTGGTCCTCTGGTCAAGCAGCTGTTATTATATTATTGTAAATAGGGTATTATTTTTGTTGTTTTGCGGCCAAACCGCAAAAGTTGACCATGCGAGAAATGCTTCAACGCCCCAGTTATAACTAATTCAAGGGCACCATATATGACATGTAAAGTAAAGTTACAGCCACTTTTAGCGGAATTTTGTTTCTTTTTTAAACACGTTTGCTCTATGAAGATGTACTGTTTATACAGCAAGGAAACCTCTTCGGTAAAAAAAAAAAAAAAAAACTGCGTTCTAATTTAGTAACCAGATTGAAGAAGTTGTGCACTAAGGTAATTTTAATTATGCGCATACATCAGTATGCACCGGTGATTTTGTTTTGTTCATAAACAAACGTTTTGGGCCAAATAAATATATTTTGTTCAGTCATCAAGTCGTTGCTACTGCGGGTTTAGTTTTTCATTTTGTCAAAAACCACTGACACAGCTACAGCGGTCCACGGTAAAAAAAGCGAAAAGGAAAAGACGTCGAGATTATTCTTGCACCTCCGAGAGACTTCGACTGCTTCACCATGGATGTCATTAAGGTTTTGTTGCCCACCTCAGCCATCACTTTAATCGGGCTTTTCTTTAACATTAAAATGATTCTCGGTTGCTGTAGGAAGAAAACGAGCCCACAGCCACACAAATACAGCACCGTTGTCGCTGTGCAGTTCGTGTATCAAGTAGCAATTCTGATCATGAACACTGTTGAAGTGTGGCAAGGACTGGAAGAGAAACCCGAAAATTTCTGCAACGTCTTCAAAGCACTGATGATTTCCGTGAATATCTTGCAGCTTTTCAACATAATAGCGGTGTGTCTAATTTGCAGCTCGCCCGATGCCGTTGCCAACCGACCGTTTTTTCACTTAGGCGTGACCGCATCTTCTACGGCTTTAGGACTTTTGGCGTGTATACTTTGCGTGTGGTTTGCCTGCTCGAATTTTTTAGACTTCCTCTACCGAGCTTCCATCGCTGGACTGTTTTTGAGCCTTTTGGCAGCTTTCTTACTTTGTACAACATCATTGATATTCCCGTGGTGTTCCCAGAAACGTTTTGTTTTGGAGTCACCTCAGGAGAAGATAGTTTTCCCAGAAAACTGGAAGACCGCAATTTTCTGCGCAATAACGTTTTTATGCTTTGGACTACCGTTGGTTTTGTGCGCCAAGCCTGACCTTATCTCCGACCCAAGACTGATCAAGTTTATTTGCCTTCTTAACATGAATCTTTTAGTTGGAATTGTTATGCCTGTAACCTTCAGTGTTCTAACGACCGAATTGAGTTACACAAAGACACATGAAATGACAGGAAAGGTTTGAGTATTGTTCAAGTTGTCGTCTAAATGATGCATGTCGGCAACGGACATAAAAACAAGCGGAAAATTCAATTCGCATGCTTTCAATATTTATCGCGATTACAGCTCACTACGTACAATTTGTCATGGCAGTTAAATTCGTAGAGACAGCGCCCAAGTACAGAGACTTAAGACCTGTTCATCGTGAAGTTTTTGCGTCCAACGCCTCGTGACGTGAGAGGATTTCTTGTCTTTGTTGAGTAGAGGACCACAAGAAGAGAAATGTACAAAAAAAGTTGCTCAGGTTTTTACTTTCTCACTCATCGCTATCGCCATCCACGTCATGTATTTCACTTCAACTTGAGCGAACACTGAGTTTCAGTTTTATTGGCAATCTTTTTGTTTAGGAATGATTTGCTGAAGGTTTCGATCAAGTGGGCTCACAAGTTGCGTCTTCACCGTTAAATTGGCCACTCTCGAACACACCATAACATATTATAATGCTCTTTTGTTTGTCTCCCCAAAATTTTAAATAAGCACTGTCTTCAGTTTCTCTTGGGACTTTAAATGGCCCCAACTTAGCAACTTAGAAAATAGAGATTACTTCGGGATTGATAGTTTTGTATGTAAGTAAGCGGACCTGAAAAGTGTTTATGTCAAATCAGTGATCATTGTTTTCTGTGTAGGTAGATATAAGTTATGAAGCTGTTACACGATTTATCTTTCCTCGGAAAATTAAGTGCTGCTTCTCTACATTGAAAATATTTGATCAGCAGGCTTAACTCTAGAAGACTCCAGCAATACGCGAAAAATCGTAAGTCTGTATGATCCTGTATGCTGCATAATTTTTCGACTCTTGTACAGGGTGTTCCAAGTTCGTTCCTCTAATTTCATGCACTATAGCTTTTGATCAAAACTTTATTTTTTTTTTAGAAGATGTTTATTTCTCTATCAAGTACATGTATTCAGAATTTCAGTAACTGGCATGCCCTTTTTGTTTTTTTATCACATTCTGTAGCCATTGCGGCATGAAGTAGGATACAGAGTGTAGACCCACAAATGATCTATTTTGAGCTTTTTTATCACCTGGTGCGCAGGATCCAGTTCAACCCCCAAACAATATTTGTTTAGTTTAGGCAGCTGAAGGAAATATACGTTGGGCATTCATCCGAAAAAGATAATCATCCCGGCCCCCTTCCATAGCAAGGCTCTTGTACTTCTTTACAAATTTGAAACGAGCTGGGCGTTAATGCAGTCTAAGCAGAGGTTTTTTTGCCATCTCAGGGGCCTCTAATTTTAAAAATTTTAAGCAGCTTTTCATGACCCTTTTATTTGGCTGGTTAACTATGTGAGACTGAGTTTCCTTGTCGAGTCTCCTATTTTGTATCTAGCCTTCTTTAAAACTATTTTAGCTGCTTTATTCAGGGCTTTTGGTCTTCCCCTTAGTTTCTTGCCTTCAAAACCTTCATTTCTCCATGATCATTCTACCACCCAACACTCGGATTTTTCCAGTTTTTTAGCAATTTCTACAACAGATAAGCCAGTCAATCGAAGTATACAGGCTTGTGCTTTCACGCAGCTGAACGTTTTTGCGTTAAGGGGGTTTATCTTTCGTGATATTC
This sequence comes from Porites divaricata, assembly GCA_038088405.1. NCBI lineage: Eukaryota > Metazoa > Cnidaria > Anthozoa > Scleractinia > Poritidae > Porites > Porites divaricata. The sequence goes on from JBBMOI010000011.1 coordinate 4,089,559, forward strand.
ACAAAAAACAAGGAAGGAGTTTGAGCAATTCGGGCTACGAAATAGAAAAAATATGTGGCTGGAAAATATACTCGCGCACGCGCACCTTTGGCGTGGAAGTACACAAATCGAATATTCGAGTCAAAAGATGGCACAACAAGTATAAAAATAGTGAATTATATTGAAAGACACAACTTTTGTTGAAAAGATTTGCTTACCAAGTCCAATCGTACTGAAATACAGACTTATAAAGTAGAGGAACTAACTTTTGGGACACCCTGTATTGGAGACAAAGAAGATGAATAAAATGAAAAAATTAGAGAGATATAAGTATGATTTATCGTGTTTTACTATTGAGTTTTGCTATTGAGAGTTACTATTTACGGTATCGAGATACTACAATTCTAACATTGTATCTGTTTGCTTGAAGAGCACTAAACTAATTAATATTGACGAGGTATGATGATGTACAATCATAGTTTATTTTGTTTAACTTCTTTTGGATAAAAAACTTGCAAATTTGCGGACATTAGGTCGTCCTTATATTTCTGCTGCCAAAGGTGTATTGAAAAAGGAGCAAGAATGCACAAGTTTTACTTTAACAAGAATATATTTACTCTCTACTTGAAATTTTTCATCAACATGGAAAATGCAAATCAGTCATGTGAGATGTTCGACACAATGCAGCAGTTGAAATTAATTGTGAATTCTCCCTGTTACAAGTCATATACAGCTCTTCGTGACTTTACAGAAAGTTCAAGATGTAACTAGAGAGACGCAAAATCTTCTATAATTTTTTTAAGAAGTACCTAATTATCGTAGGACAGACCTGTGTTTGACAATATTTGGTAACCCATGCATGAATAGAATTGGTAAGCCGGCCTTTTTGTTTCGCCTACGCCTAACATGACTGGTGACACATTGAACCGGACAAATGTATCCTTGCGGGATATCTCCTCGTTCCCGCCTATACGAGCATGTGGCCCTTTGCCGGTCCGAGAGGGGGGACTCAATAAGTTTTATACGGGAATGCTCCTCCCCGAGGTCCAACCACTCACCCTCTATATTTTATGTATCACTTTTCACAGAAAAGGTACCCTCGTAGTTTAGTATAGCCTCTGATCTATTGCTAGATGGTACCCCTTTCACATTCCCTTTTTAGAACTTTGTTTTCTCGACTGTTTCACAGCCATGAAATACGTCTATCAGCGCTTTGGGCTTTTTACAGCCCGAAATGATTTCCCTACCCTTGTTTATAAACTTCAGCTTTCGGGCGGAGCCTCCCCCACATAGGTCATTGTAGGGATTAATTACCCCCGGGTAAATAGGTTTATCACTTCTATGCCAAATAGAATGAAGGCTTAAATTTGTGAAAAAGAAGAAACTTGAAGAAAAAAAAGTCATGTAGTTTCGGTGGGCTGAAGCCTACTTTGACTTCCAGGTGATCTGTGACGTCACTGCGGGGGCCTGGGGAAAGAAATTTTAATGTCGTATCCCATAAACCAAAGCTGACGGGAACAGATTGAATTGAATTGAATTGGTGCGCACTTTGGTTTATGGGATACGGCATTAAAATTTCTTTCCCCAGGCCCCCGCAATGACGTCACAGATCACCTGGTTAAGCCGTGACGGAATCACAACGGTCCGAGACCCCCTCCCCCGGGATCCACTTAAAAAGTCAGGAGGGCAAAATGGCGATGGGCTAGCCCCTTTGTTAAAGGATGATTTATGGTACAAGATCAGCTACCCTCATCCACTCTTACAATAAGTTAATTGTTGGTTTTCACATGACGTCACTAAGATTCAAACTAAAAAACTATTGATCCTACCGAGATTTTACTTTCACGATGCATTAGAGCAGCTGAAAACTAATTTTCATACAAATTTTCGCTTCAAAAGGGTTCTTGGTTTTGTGATAGAGGACGCTTGAATTTCTAAGTTTTTGCGTGACGCGGCATTTACATAACGGCCAAGAGAGCTGTCATGTAGATTAAAAAAATGACTTATTTCAGGAGACTTTGCTATTTAAACAGTTCATGTAATAGAAAAAGTATTACTTTAGTGTTTATGAGTTTCTCGAGGAATAAATTCACGCTTTTGTAGCAAAACGCTGTAACAGATGTTTCTGTTGGTTTCCGTCCGCCATGTTGGAGCTCATCCAGGTGAGCACCAGCATGGCGTCTCCATACAAATCTCTATAAATTTGGGTAAAACATTTCTTCGGATATCTCGTATACGAAATATTCCTCTGACCTGAATCTTGGCGAGGGTCTTTGTGTATGTACCTCCTTTCATTTCCCAGATTCTGGACTTTATCTATTAGACGGTTTTGATTTTTATTTTGATCTATTTTGAATGGCGTGACACTGAAAACCAGCAATAGGGAATTTAAGCAGCGACGTTTTTGAGCGACGTATGTCGACCGGAAGCCGAGTCTTTTTATCCTTTAATATGCCTTGACGCTAACAAATTTGTGTTGCGAAGTGTTTTCACTCTTTAAAAGACGATTTGCCCAAAGATTTTTTTTTAAAAATTACGGCTCAAGAGTGCAAACATTTCACTTCCGGTAAACTCAATTCGTCATTTTCTCTTGCTTTGCTTACCCTCACTAACATCTTCTTTGATACTTTTCGCTTGACTTTTCCAGGCATCTTCCAAGTCTTTCCGTTTGAGTCTTCGTCTTTTTTACCATTATCTTCGTCGTCGTCACCGTCGTCGTCGTCCTCATATTCGTCGCTGGACCCTCCTGAATCTTCGTCTGAATCTGATAATACTTTAGAACATGACATCTTTATCATCATCATCATCATTATATCACAATAACAATGTAATGATCATAAATTATTTTTCAAGATCAAGTATTTACCAATATGAATAATCTACGTTATCCTCTCGAACAGCTATCGCACAGTTAGTTTTTAGATCATTGTTGAGATATACACAATAGAAGTCCGTAAGATAATCGTCTTCAGACTTTGTATGGACAAAAGTCCCTGCGTCCGAACGGTTCCGTCACGTGACGTACAAGCATCGCTTTGGCTTGGACAGACGTCACGATCCGTTCAGTAACTTTCCAACAACAAAATGTACATTTACGTTTGAAAATTGTTAGAATAAAAAAGACAAAAGGATATACAAACCTTCCTTTTCTTCGTGTTCCTCCATTTCCTCTACCTGCTGTGACCCCCGTTTCTTTTTCCTCCGCGCAATTCTTTTCTTTTTCTCCATTTTTCGTTTTTGTTCTTTTCTTTCCTCTTCTTCCGCTTCTTGCTCTGGATCTGGACTCTCTCTTACTTCCAGCTCAGCCTCGGCAGTGTGGAACTCATCCATGGTCAGCCTTATTCTTTCCAACACTGAATTCAGCTCTTCCTTAGATTTGTCGCGTTGGCGTTTCATCTGCGCTTTCTGAATCTCTGTCAATCTCATTTGTCCTGCCGCTGGGAGAAAGCCATCTTCGAAGTCGGCTCCAAATCCTTGCATTGCCGATAAACCGGTGGTCGCAGAGTGATCTTAAATTTGAAAGGTGGATTAAACTGCATAAGATGTTGTAAGACAGACATAGGATAAAAACTTGCTGCACGCAGTATTCATGAGGATAGTAGACGTGAAAAAAAAATTATCAGATGCCAAGTAGTAACTGAGCCTTCCCTTCGGCAAGCGTGTTAAAAGAAAAAGAGTACAACAACAAAAACTAATGAACAAACAAAATAAATAATGGGTAAGATGCCGTTTAGCACGTAAAACACAGAAATTTGGTTTTATTGACTTGGTTAATAAGCTGAATTGCCACTCTAATAGGTTTTAAGCAGTCTTTTGAGGATATTTTAGCGCCAGCACTTTGACCAAGAGTGATTCAAGGGATTGTATGGGTAGTATCTCTTATGTATATGCAGTATACCCTATTGTTGAAACATTGTAGCGCAGAGAACAAAAATAAATCACAATCCTGTATTTTTCTGTTAGTATTTAAATGTTACAAAGTGCTGTTCGAACAGATTATATCTTAAGCACTTGTAAAGCAATTTTCTCCACTGTTTATGATCTTCAATCAAGGAACTATTTCGATTACTTTCTTCTCTGTCATGTTAATCATTTTGCAGCTGTTGTATCTTTTTCTTTTTTGACTACGCTTAGGGGTTTACATTTTTTGAATACGGAAAGATTATAAAGCGGGGCCGTAGCAAGCCTTCAGAAACTAGGGAACACGAAGATTTTAGGTCGCTCATTGTATTTGAAATATGTGCTGTCCCAAAGGGTTGGGTTTTGCGGCGTTTTGGTCTGAGAACGGGTACAGACTGGTCTCGAATCGGGTATGGTTTTCGAGGGAACTACGGGATGAACGTATTTACCATTTCAGTTCCAAATGAGAAAGAAAAATGTGCAAATTGGAAATGGATTTTAAGAAATCTTTTTTTGTTGATGTTCTAATCTAAGTAATGATGACATTACTTCTTAGAGACCAGGTCCTAAAGCGGGTGTGAAAAATGGCATTTTTTGGTCAGAAATAGTGTCAGAATTTGGAGAACAGGGCTTCACACCCCCACGGAAAATTCCCAGGAGTACCGCCCTTCGGGACTGAGATACGGGACTTGACCGCTACCTGGAAAGCAGGATTAGTCAAGTCTTGGGACAGGCTACGGTATTTGGAAAAAAATGGTATTCGGGATGAATATGACAGAAGTTCGGGAGTTGCGGGATGCCGGATTGCCGTGAAAAAGAAACGGGATTACGGGATCAGCAGGACCTCCCATTCAGACCCTATGCAGCCGGTAAATATAATGAAATTACATCTTTTCTCTACCTGGTAAAAATGACCCCTTTTCGTCTGGAAGAGGTAATGGTGCTCCTCGAACAGCTTCTACAAAGGCTTCAGGGTAACGATCAAATATGGACCTCCGTTTTGCTGATTTTTTCGAATCTTCGTAAGAGTTTCGCAACTGTTCTTCCCTTGTTAGAAAAAGAGAGATTCAACGGTATAGTCAGATCTCTTTATCACTGAGACTATCAATACAAGAGGTAGGTTCTAAATTTGATTGGTGCCCTTAAAATAGGAGACTAAATAGACCTCTCTACGTTTTTTTTTCAACTTTTGTTAAAGAGCAGCATGCAAGCGAATATCCAATGACACTGCTGGAAAGGTCTTTACAAAGGCTACTGGAAAGAGGGCTTCAAAATAAAGTAACCTACCAAGTCTAAAGGTGATAAGTCTAGAGAGAGCGAAGATAATGCTTCACCAAGTCACAAAATTTTACAAACATTTATATAATGGTGGACACGAACTTGCCCTCCACTGACACAAACGTCTGTAAAATTTTGCGACTTTGCGGAGCGATATCTTCGCTAGTTTTCCAATAAAACAAGGTGTTCCTCAAGGATCATGTTTGGGCCCCTTGCTTTTCACTATCTACACGCGCAAACTGTTTCAGATCGTTGAACGCCAACTCCCACAAGTTCACTGCTACGCGGACGATACACAGTTGTATGTATCATTCAGCCCCATTCGATATGCGGATGCTGATGTTGCCATCAAGTCCATGACTGTATCAGTGACGTTAGAAGTTGGATGATTTCAGATAATCTGATGTTAAACGATGATAAAACAGAATTTTTAATTATAGGTACTAGGCAGCAGCTGACCAAGGTTAACACCAATTGCATTAGGGTTGGGTCGACTGATGTTTGTCCTGTAACAGTAGCTAGAAACCTAGGCTCATGGTTTGATGAGCAGCTCACTATGTCAACTCATATTAGCAAGTTATGTAGTGTTGCCTTTTACCATTTGTGTAATATCAAACGCATTTGCAAGTATTTGTCTCGAGAATCAACGGAAATGCTTGTCCATGCATTTATTACATCTCGAGTTGATTATTGTAACAGCCCTTTATATGGGCTGCCCAACTACCAGCTTAACAAATTGCAGAGAGTTTTGAATGCCTCCGCCAGGCTTGTTTGTGATGCCCCTAGGTTTTGCCACATCTCACCCCTTTCTTCGTGGTCTGCATTGGCTTCCTGTTAAAGCCCGGATAGAATTTAAGATACTGCTTATTACGTTCAAAGCAATTCACGGTCTTGCTCCTAAATATCTACGCGATTCACTAACATTTAAATCGTCCTTATATAACCTTAGATCTTCAGATAGTATTTTACTTTCTATGCGAGTTGCTCGATCGAAGACGTTAGGTGATCGAGCTTTTATGGTGGCAGCGCCAAGGCTCTGGAACTCTCTTCCAAAAGAACTTCGTGCGATTACTAATGTGAACAGTTTTAAGGCGCATATTAAGACTTATCTTTTTAAAACTTTATATTGATGAGCAATTTTATATTCAGTTCTTACTTGCATGCATATATATTCTTTTTATTTTTTAATGCATTATCTTTTATTTGTTTCTTTTAAAGTGATGTAGTTATAATGCGCAGCTGATCATTTTCATGTTAAGCTGCGCACAATAAGTTTATAAATTATTATTATTATTATTATTATTATTAATCATATTAATCACTTTCCAACTCTCTTTCCATTCGTGTTGACGAGTTTTCGCTGTCTAGTCCCAGTAAAAAGTTGAAAAAATACCCTAAGTCTTCCCGGAACACAGAGGCTAATGTGTAAAGAGACGCTCGCCACCAATCAAACAAGACAGTTATACGCATATCGCGTGGATAGTTGTTACCTTAATGGTTTTATGGTCTTCTCCTCAGCTAGATCTTTCTTTTTGTCTCTCATTTCTGCATTGAAAGAATTCCAATTTACCCTTACAAAGTCTTCCTTGTAAAACGAGGGCAAAAGGCAGTGAAAAGATAGATGATGTCATAATGGTGTCCTTTACATCTTTAGGCTTGCACGCGCATGGAAGTTTTTGTCGAATAATGTTGTGTAATAAGTTAATTTGTGTTCTACTGTCCTTGGTGTTATTCAAGGCAGAGTGTGCTTAAACAAATTTTCATTCGATTTCTGCGATTATGATTTTTTAAAATTATCGTCGACAACAACTCAAATTGCATTCTGAATCCAATTTGAGGTTTACATGGCGGACTACCCGTTACTTCTGCCACTGGATAGCGTTACTCTGCTTTTGAATTACTGGGGCCAGATTAATAACAAAAGCTTGCAAACAAACAAACAAACAAATAGGCCATTAAAACCGAGAAAGCCACGATGAACAGAGCAGATCAATCCTTTCTTTGATCGCCCCTATAGCAGGAAACTTTTCTTAATTCAAAATATTATAACCTGGTTTTCACAGAAACGTCCATCGCCCATTGGGCAGAAGAACTCCACGCCCCCACCCCTATCCTAGCTATGGTTAAACGAATTCGTCTAAGGAGAATAATGAGAGCGAGCTGGCCGGGGGTTAAAAATAGTAATTAACAAATTGTCGATCATGTCAGTTGAAAATCTTTGTCATGTATTAACATAATTTTCATATTTTATTTACTTTCTCGGATAATGTATGATATGAATTGCTGACATCTCGCGGGCTCGGTTAGCAGATAAACAGCATGTTAATGAAGTGGAGAGACTCTCGACAAGGTTGCATGATCGACCAGGAATGTTAATATGACGCGAAGGTGTTAAAGAATACAGCGATATTGCTGGACTAAATGGAGTCAAAATATTGTTGAAAGAGGCAAACATCTTTTTAAAGTCAAGAAATGGCGAGTCACTACTCAGCGAGTCGAGACGACTCGAGCGAGAAAGTTCACCTAATGAATGAGGACGACTCGTCATCGAGTTCTCCGACCCGCGCAAATCGAAAGAGTTTGGTGATTTTCTTCGGGGTTATTGTGGTGGCAGTGTCTATCGTGATCTCTACAGTAATGATTTCCATCTATTCTGGTGAGAGATAACTTTTCTTTTAGCTCTCTTTTGTAAAGGTGCATGCTTTTAGGAGGCGTTTAGCAGCGATCATCTGACGTAGAGTCGCGGACCGCCGACTTTAATTCAAGGCAGCTGTTCTTGTAAATGATGTTTTCGTTAAAATTGCGTTGAGTTTTCGGCAATATCTTAAACAGAACAACCTTTAATTGTCATTTTTAGTTGTTTTAAGCACTGGAAGTGTAATATTCTGATTGACCTCTGCTACAACTTTGCCTGTCTTTAATTTTAGCGACCTGTTTTTCGAATGGTCTCTTCTATCAACGATCTGTACCCTCGATTAAGTTAAGTCATTAACGTTAAAGGGGATCGTTTTCAGTCTCTTTTTTTTCTCCTTTGTCCTCAACCTCTGGCTTATTTTTTTAAAGGAAAAAACCTAGAGCGTTGCTGAATTGAAGCGCTTCCTCATTGACGTCGATACATTGGTGATCATATTACTTGTAAAAAATCTTGCTTGCTTGACTTTGATTGTAAACAATTTCCTTATGGTTCGAAACACCTGCTTCTTGTATTTTTCCCGGGAAAGATCAATTTATGATCAAAACAATGTCAAAATTCTTCAAAGAGTTGCTTTTAATCGAAGCACGGAGTGTGGTTGACAATTACAACGGGCAGTTGCCATGCACGATTTATTTTTTGGAAAACGATAAATTGAATAAATGTTGGTAAGATGCGTTACCCGGCTCCCGCATTAATTAACACCATTACTTATGTTTAATCTGGTATTTTCTCTGAGTTTTAGTTTCAGTGAAGTTTTAAACTTCACATCTTAAAAAAACAAAATGTAGTACATGATGTAAAATGTAATGTACTTGAGTTAAAGTCAGCTGAAGTGTATATTTTCAGCTGATATGTTATATTCGTGGTTGTAATGTGTGGGCTGTAATTTGTGCATTTGCATGATAATATAAAACATTTTTCCTTTTGCGAACTAGGAGACCAAAACAAGTGAGAAAATGCGAAAGAAAATATAATAATAAAATCTTTGAAAAGCACCCTAGGCATTGAATATTATGTGAAATAAGTGACAAGGAAGGTGTTACCCCCTTCAAATTTATCCTTCCCTCCCAACCTGCTTTTGTGAGAAAAAAAGTCATTCGAGTTCTTTACAGGATGTTGTCATTCAGGCAAGAATTTTTTTAAAAAGTTCATGGTTATTTTAATTAACCCTTTCAGGCTTAATAAGGGCAGAAGTTGAAACAATCACAAAGAAATTTATTGTTTGTCAAATCCTGAAATATTAACAGTGTTGTACAAGTGCCCTGCCAAAGAGGTTTCATTTGAACAACTTTGATTTATTGGAGCAGGGAAAACTGACAGATTTCCTGCAAAAAGTAGTGAAAATAAACTAATGAAGGTGAGGGAGGGAAAACAAAAGAAATAAGAAAAAGTTGAGAAATTACATTACAGTAACAAATTGTTCAATGCAGATGTAAAGGAAAATATTTTTCTGTCTTTTTTTTCTTTTCTAGGCAAAGGTGGACCATTTTCCAACAAAGCAGCTCGTAGCTCAGATAGATTTACATTTGATGATATTTTTAGTGGTAGATTTTCTGCTGCTGGGTATTCTTGTCAATGGGTATCAGGTTGGTATCATTTTTCAGTCAAACCCTGTTAATACAGAGACACTGTAGGGGGCCATAGAAAGTTTCCATATTTAGGGGATGTTTGTCTAATGCTGGTCATGTCACTAAAGGAATAAATACAACTAGTAGAAAAAAATATCAGAGATAACAGAGGACATTTGCATTGTCAATTTAAACATCTCAGACCTTTAAAGCCATCATCTGGTGGACTACAATGTATGTCCATGGAAACACTTAAAAAAATTCCAGATGTAAGCCCCTCTCTATCCTAGAACTTGCCAAAAAGTCTCCTATCATAAGCAAACGGCTTATTTTTAGGCTTTGCCCTCAAATTATTCACAAAATAAAAGAAATAAAAGGACAAAACTCTTCAATCAAGCCTATTATAAAACAGAATTTCATTCATTAAACCAATTTTGATGACAAGTGTTGAAGTTATTGCCATTTGCTTCCATGTTGTCATATGCATATTAATTTTTCAGTTTACATCCAGCAGTTTATAGGCTTTCTCTTCATTAGTTTAAAGTGTCAGGGAGCAATACCTGTTTAATTGACAATATTCGACTTTGACTAACATTATTTTCCTGTCCTTTTCTTTCTTAGATGATGAGTATATTACTTCTAAACCTGAGGGACTAGTGTTAATAAATTTAACCAAAAATAAATCAGATATTTTGCTTACTCAGGCTGACAAGGTGAGTGTCATTTTCATAAAAAAGCTCAGACTATGACTTGGTCAATAACTAGGCACTACTTCACTGTTTTTTTGTGTTTACAGTTTCTATGGAAACTGAAACACTATGCTGTCATTTTGTGTCTGTAATGTCTGTAACATGCCTGTAAGTAAAGAAAGCGATAATTCTGAAGGCCCGATTCAAAACACTCTTTGATTTAGCTTGCAAATTTAAGAAGGGTCTTTAATGCTCTATTTGTTGCTAGTCAGTATATTAATTAATTTTTTCTAGTCTAAAGATACTGTACAAGAAAGTGGTACTTGTGATCACTGGCATGCTGCATAACATGAAGGTGAAGTGTGACCTGTTGCATCGGGAAAAAATTATTTTGCTTGAGAGAATTAGGCACACTTCATTCAACGCCAGTCATCAGAATGCTATGTGACATAAAGGTGAAGCATAACTTAATGCATCAGATAAATAAGTATCACCTTGTGCATTGAAAAATTTTTCTTTCATGCAAGAAATAGTGTTCTAGTTTCTTGAACAAAATAAGTTGCGTTTCATGTTTTTATGACATAGCAAGTCCAAAAAATCGCAAGTGTGCAACAGACAAATAATATTGTAAACACATACAGAGCTGTCATTAAGAGGTAGAAGCTGAGGCTTTTCCTTGGGTACTAAGAATGTGGCCCTCGGCTACTTTCATAGGAAAATAGAAAAAAAAATAGAATCAAAAGAAATCCCTACTAGCTGTTTGATTCCCCGCCTACTTGTTGTAAATACCCGGCAACTTGAAATCTTAGTGACAGCCCTGAAATTGTAGTTGTATGTTTGGGTGTAAAAGTAACATGGCCTTTAAATGGACCTCTTTTCTTTGTTGATTTTGACATAATTTTTCCCATGATAATTATGTACCAGTAAGGTTGTATTTAAGGAAGATCTGATGTTATTTATTCTTACAGGATTATTTTGGCATCTCAACTCACTGGTTTTCCCCTGATAGGCGGTATATTTTGTTTACCAAACATTATAGACAGGTGAGTCGTAGTTCTTTATTGTGTTGTTGTAAGTGAGTGCAATAAGTGCATAGTGAATAAATTTGTTGTCATCATCATCATCATCCAAGATTTATGTCCTAATGTTTCTCTTGCTGTATTGATCAGAGGCTGAGTAAGTATCACTAACAATAATAATGTATTTATTGTAATATTGCTTCCTTTCTGTTTTATCTCCAGCAATATAGGTATTCTTTCTGGGCAGAATATCATGTGCTTGACATGGCAAAAAGGTAAGCATGTTATTATATCAATATATTTATTTTGCTACCTTGATGTCTGTGGCTTGTAGTGTGCTGTGTCTTCCATTGTTATTTGCCGTTATCTTTTCTTTGCTCTTCTCTTGTCATGTAATGGACTCCAATTTATCATATTAAACGTACACATCATTTATTTATCATTATTGATGCTTAAAATACTGGAAATTGCATTTTGTAGCTTCTAGATTTCTGGCAGAACAGGCCTGCAGATCCTCTCTTTCCGTAATATTAGCAACTGCTCATCAGAAAAGTTATTAAAATGCCTGTCCTTGTCAGTGTACAATGACTGATTTTCTCTCCCTATCTCACTTTTCCAACCATACTGTCACTCATCAGTTTCTCTACCCTCCCTCCCCTCCCCGTCCAGTTCCAGTTCCAGTATACTTCTCCATTCAGCAATCCTGTTGCCATGGAGTTGCATTGTTGAATTGATTTTCAAGCAATGCAGCGAAGCCAGCTTTCGGGGCGACCCGCACCTATTTGAAAGATTGTTTGTGATTTGCTGGGAAAACAATAGGGATTGTCACATAACAATGCCCCTATCCCCGAAAACAATGGAGGTGCAGATTAAAGGGGACCAGTGAAATAAGAGGTTTAGAACGGTGCAGGTCTACTGCAGCTTTCACGTACCTGCTCCATTATGCTGTTCAATAGAGATGTTCTGCACTTTTGAGATACACTTTTATTGATCCAGGGGTCCAGTTGCTATGCTGCTTCGGCTTGGCAGAAAGCATCTTCTTTGTCAACATAGCATTTGGACAACAACAACAAACATGGCCAATATAAATGAATTTCCTAAATCTACCCTTATCCTTGTACCTGTTACAGGTTAAAATTCTTTAACCTAGGTTGATTCTCATTTTCCCTTGTCTCCTTGGCCTAAATCATGAACAATTATGGCTAGGAGACAAAGAAGATCGAGACTCAACCTAGGTTTAAAAAAACTTCACTTGAAATTTAATTTTGGCCTGTAACATACCTGTCACTCGCCCTACTCCAACTGCCCTTTTCTTTAGCCTCTTTTGACATTGTAGCTTTTCTTGCAGAAATACAACTAAACTAAAAACTGGTATAGAGGGAGAGGATCCAAGTAAAATACAGTATGCAACTTGGGGAGAGAAATCAAATGCTTTGGTAAGAAACTGATGCAGGCTAATCTTGAAAATAACATGAATGCCAGCTTGTCCTTTGGGCAGGTAGCTCTGTCATTTTGCTTGCCCTGGGCCAGTCCTTGTTTATCTTAGTAAACCCATTTATTCCCAAGAGTGACCAAAGTTAATTTTCTCCCTACAAAATCAATAATCCAGGGAAAATGTTTTGAGAATCAATAAAATAATCACCTGATGGGAAAAGCTTTGATATACAAACAAATTCTCTTAACCAGTTCTTTTGGGAAATGTAAGGAGATTAGTCATGAGAGTTTGTATTTGGATTTTGGGGCTTAAAGTTTTGATGATTAAGGGTTAACTTGCCTCAGCTCATCTGATAGGATGCGATAAAAAATCAGAAATCATGGGATATTTTCAGGGTAGATTGTGCGATAAGATTCGACTATTATGCGATAAATTATGCGATTTTTTCAGGGCTAATTAACATTGTTTTACCAGGTTTCAAAGGAGAAAAACACTTTAATGTTGTTTAACGGGCAATTTGAATGTAAAAGAATAATAAAACATCTATTTTAAAAGAAAATAGTTAAATTTGTCCGATTTTCTTGACCTGGAAATTTACTTTACTTGAATTTAGCATTTTTTTTTTATGAATTATACGATTTTCCTCAAATTGTGCAATTGGAACTGATTTGACGTCATTTGTGCAAAATCGCACCATCGCGTAATATCAGATGGCCTGTTGCCTGGATTCTTGCCCTTTGGGTAAAAGTAAGCAATAAAATTTATCTATTTGTCCTGGAATGAGAGGTGGGACGTTTTTTGAGCCCTGCTTTTGGGTTGCCACATCAAGAGAGGACACGGAAAAGAAGTTTTTTTAAATGTCAGAAACAGCTAGGAAGCATAAAAGGCGGAACCTGCAATGATTTGCTTATAAGAGTAGTTACCTTAAAGGATTGGTAGAATGCAACGCTAAGCAGAAATTAAGGCACAGATAATTTTTTCTGCAAATTCAAGGGGCACTCTATAGATCATGTGCTGAAATGGCTGAAACTCATGGCAACATTGGATTGCAGTTGACCTTGTGTATTGTAACAAGTTTGGTTAGCCTTTCAATAACTAATTGGTAACATACATTTTGGCCATAAAAAAACCATGGAGTATCTTGATTCTTTGCCAGTGAAAAAATAATCATATCTTCAAGTTGGAAGCATTTTAATCCAAATAATAAAAAATTCTACTCAATTTCTGTGACGTACTATGAAAGATCAAAATATGAAAACATTGTGAGTGCAGCCTCCTAAAGAAGCCAAAAAACCATGTGAAACACAATGGAGGTCTTGGATTTCTTTCTCCAGTTCATGATAGCCATAGTATATTTATTGTGTTTAGGTGTATCATTTTAAATTCATTTAATCCTTGAACTTACTATTTTTATTGCAGGTTTTTGTTTATGCAAATGATATTTTTTACATGGATGCACCTTCAAGTTCTGTTGTGCAGTTAACGCATAGTGGAGTAGAACATAAGATCTTTAATGGAGTTCCTGATTGGGTTTATCAAGGTATTGTACACTGTTCATCTCAGTTAATTTTGTAGTTTTTACAGGTTAAAATTCTTTAACCTAGGTTGATTCTCATTCTCCCTTGTCTCCTTACCCTAAATCATGAACAATTAGGGCTAGGAGACAAAGAAGATCAAGACTCAACCTAGGTTAAAAAAAAACTTCACTTGAAATTTAATTTTGGCCTGTAACATACCTGTCACTGCTTGAAAGACCTCACTTACAGCTGTAACCCCCACCCCTCCCCCTGCGAGGAAATACATTGATAACATTTCAAGACTTTTGTTTGATAACTTGTCATCTTACATCAGGTTTGTCTCTTTTTCAACAGAGGAGGTGTTGAATTCAGACCACGCCCTCTATTTCTCCCCTGATAGCCGGTTCTTAGCATATATTCAGTTTAATGACTCAAAAGTCAACTGGTATCAATTTCCTTGGTATGGAGACAGGAAGAATGCCTATACCACCATAAGAAAAATTGCTTATCCAAAACCAGGATATTCAAATCCCACAGTAAAGGTGTTTGTTATTGACCTCGAGAACAATAAACGGGTCCAGCTGCCTGAGCCATCAAGTTTCAAGAACATGTGAGTGTTTTCATCAATTCTCAGTGATTTTTTAATTGCTCCTTGATGTTCTCTTTATGTGTTTTTGTCTGCCCACCTCGATTAGCCAAGCTAACATCAAGCCACTGGAAATAGCTCTCTCTGCAAGCTGCTTTCTCTCTGATAAGTTGTTGTAAAGTAGAGTTGTATTATTTTAGGTGGCTCCTCAACAGCGTTCCAGTTAAGCTAAGTTCCATTCAAGCGGGGAGTCATGTAGACCATAAGGGGACACCCAGACCATCTGTTGAGTCAGGAAGCCTTCTTTGCTGGGTCATTGACCCGAGACCTGTCTCTCATCTGGGACACTGCCTTTAACCCTTTAAGCCCTAAGTGTGATGAGCATCAAATTTCTCCCTGAGTATCAATGCTTTGTAAAATAGAGTGGTCATGAGAATTACAGACATGATCACTCAAGATGAATTTGCTTGATATTTTAACAACTTCTCCCCACTACTTCTGAAGGAAATGAATAGGGGCAACAAATGAGAATTCAAATTTTGATCTTAGGGTGTAAAGGGTTAAATTTGACATAAAATTATGTATTAAGTTTTGTTGTTCTTTCTATTTTCAGTGATCATTATGTAGTGAATGTAGGCTGGGTATCAGAAAAAGCTGTTTCTGTTAACTGGCTCAACAGAGACCAGAGTGAATCTATTCTTCATATATGTGAACAGCAGTCAACTCACTTCATTTGTAAAGAAGTAAGTCCAGCTTAGTATTGAGCAATTATTGGATAAAGCTGAGTATAATCTGAACCCTTCCAGATCTGCATAAATAATAATTATCTCAAATAATATCGTCAAGGAAATGTAAGGAGATCTCTTTGGAATATGGACTGTATGTCGATATTGGGTTTAATATAATGGGCGACAAATAATATTATTATTCCCTAAGTTTTGTGTGAAATTTCAATATTAATTTAAAATTCCACATGTGAAGTTACAAAATTGCTATGGCAATGTTCTGAAAACGTTTCAGTGTTAAGGTTTTAAAATGTTATGAATAAAGATCTCAGGGCAACAAAAGATGCTTTAGGAAACCTTAACACACAAAAGAGCACATCAAGAAGGATTCTAACAGTATAATGTTAAAAAATTCAGAAAATTACAGAACTAAAACCCAAGTTTATGGTCTAAGCTTTACAGTGTGTGCAGTTCTTGATAAAATCTACAAGTAGAAACCCTGCAATTGTGAGCATAATTTGTCAACCGTGATATTGATTGTTAATCAAATGGTATAATCTTGGAATCAGGGAATAATTTCATGTGTATTGTGTCCAAATTCTTATGATTATTACAATTTGGACAAAATATGCACATCACCACTTGATTACAAATACTACATGTAATAATGGATCATACTTGCATGTGTATTGACCTTTCTTTAACCCATTCGCCCCTGAACCACCTGTAACCGCCCGTGCGGATCCACCTCCTTTCTAACCCTCGTGACGTCATCAGTTTTAACGGTCAAGGCCAACTTTGTCCGCTAACTTATGCAGAGTGAAGAGATCTTTCAAACCATACCAGAATGAGCACAATTCAGTCGAGGACACCGGAGCAAACGGCAAAAAAACCATGTAAGGTTGACCTGTAAATCTCCATGAAAATCTTGTTCCATTACCCACCTACCTTTCCTTTCACCTAATCCTAAGATCCTAAAAGCTTTCATAAAAACTCTTCCCATCAAAATGAAGCCTACTAAATGCCCAGCAAGACGGGAAAAAAAATGAGCAAGAAAAGCGAAAAAAGAGGGGAGGAGAGAAAGGGAAAAGTAGAAGTCAAGACTGCTGTGTCACTTTTAAACCCAAAAACTATGTCAAAATTTTGCTTTCTGCGCATGCCCGAACTTCGCAAGCTGATATTTTGTATCTGGATCAGAAGGCCGTGAAGTGTACGACCGGTGAACGGGTTTGTGGTAAGTTTTAGCTCTTTATAGCATGACAGTGACCAGAAAACCACTCGACTAGCTTCAAAACGCGTTTATCGGCAAAATCTCCAGGGGCGAATGGGTTAAATGATGATAGTGGTCACGGTGATGATTAAGAAAGCAGAGGATGACTATAATGACGTTGTTTATGGATAGTGTACATTTATTAATCCTTATTTTAACTGTTTTCAGAATTCTAAGCTGACTGTGAAGGGTGGTTGGGTGGATGATAAGGTGAGATGTCTATTATATTTTTTAAGCCTCAGTGTATAGGGTAAGCAGTGGCGGATGTAGGGTAGGGGGCCCCCCTTATTTCTAGACCAAACTGAGGCCCGAAGGGCCAAAAAAATTTTTTTGAAGACCACCTCCCCCTTATCTAAGGGTCTGGATGACCACCACTGGTAAATTTCACTGTTAGGTTTGTGGAGCAAGATTAATTCAACCTTACTGACAGGGTGGATATTGTAAATGATCTTGCAAAGTCTCTTTGTCAGTTCAATAGGAAATGTATGTAGAACAGTATGGAAGTCGATATTGTTGCTAAATTTAATGGTGAAGAGTCCTTATGAAATGTTGGTAACTCCAGACAATCTTCTGCGTGACAGACCTGAGACTGATAGTGTGCTCATTTTAACCACCAGATTTCAACCCTGTCAACTAAAAACATGGAGGTTTTCAGAGTGGCATAGCCGCTCCCTTTGAGTGCCAAAGGCTCTAGCCACTAGCTAGGGGGCCTGGTAGCCTGCGAGTAAGCTCTTCTATTTGTGCGAGCGAAGCGAGCCGTGCAAGCGAGCGGCAAAGCCAAATGGAGAGCTTGCTCGCAGGCTAGGGGCCTGGGGGCATTCTCTCCCACCTGTAAGATGCCATTTCCTGCATTTTGAGATCACAGTCAGTGGAAAAACTGGGCTCAGAATTATCACAGGCTCATGGGTGGATGCCAAAAGGGTAATAACAGCTGGGAAACCACAGAAAAAGGCCAAAGAAGCATACTAAGAAGACTAGTTAAGCAAAGAAATGGAAGAGTTTAAAAAACCGGGAGAACATTAAGCCAAAATGGGAAGCCATAAATATTTGCTATAAAAAAGGGGAGGTTTCCGGCCAAAATGGGAGGGTTGGAATCTCTGTTAACCCCCCCTCTCTCCATTAGTGCTCTGTTTTATGGATGTTTTAAAAAGCTACTTCAAGCAACCCTCCATATTGCGACCATTTTGGTTGCTATGGTGCCTAAAATTTTGCAGCTGGCGACTTGATTTGTAAAGAAGTCTCCCTAAGCCAGAATATTTGGTTGCCAAATGGCGATCGAGCAAAAACTTTAACTTGGAGGGATGTCAAGCCACATGGAAAGGAAAGAATTGGAAAGAAAAATTTGAGGTGACACCTGGGAGTTAACCCTATAAGTCCCAATAGTGTCCAAGATCAATTTTCTGCTTACAATTATCCAGACACTGTAAAGAGATAAGTTATAAGAATCAATAAAATGATCACCCAAGAGAAAATACTTTGATCTTTGAACAAATTCTCGCAACTAATTCTTTAAGGAAATGTATGGAGCTTGGAGAATTTGTATGTGGATACTGGGGCTTAAAGGGTTAAACTCGGCAACTACTGTGCTAAAGGCTGTACACTAACCAACTGTGACAATCCTTCCTCGTAATGCTGATGTTAGGGTTTTTCTCTTATCTATTCTTAGTACACCACACCTCAAGCCTCCAGAGATGGCTCATACTACATTACCCCCTGGCCATTCCGACAAGGCTCTGAAGGAGACTTTATTCACATAGCTAAGATGCGCATGAATCCAAAGGAAGGTGTAAGTAGAAAAGATCTAATACAAGGAGTTGGAGGTCATGTGGCTGAAGATAAAAAAACAAATCTGAACTTTCCACACGGGATTAAGCCATTTGGCACTTAAAAAATGGGAGGAAAACTGGGCCAAGGCTTATGCTTGTCAGCTATTGGCTTATTTTTTTACAAAACTTTACAAAACTCAACGATACTAACATCAATTATAGTCTTAGGAATCTTAAAACTGACCTAGCACTTCCAAGGCTAAAGACTAATTTCCAACACCTAGTACATTAATTAAAATGGAAGATTTTTCATTCACATTATTTTATCTTTGTTCTTAAGGAACGGCAAACTCCAGAGGCTTTGACAAGTGGACCCTGGGAAGTGTTAAAGATTCTTGCACACGACGATGTCAATGAAATAGTGTAAGTGAATTATCTTTTAAGCTCTAGTAGTGATGAGCATCTAATTTCTATTGATTGCTAAAAGATTAATTAATCACATGTAAAGGTCTCAAGAAAAAGAAAGTTATCACTTAGGGTAAATACACTGTTAAAGCTAGGATCAATTGTAGGTTCAGAAATGCATTCTGTTTGGTGACAGTCAATTAGATAGCCTGTGTCCCTGACCTATGTGTAATCTAACCCTGGTTATGTCTGTAAAGCAGTGCCAATAGGGAGCTTAAGCAATGAGGATGGTGACGGCTACGAAAACGTCACTTAAATAGTGAAGTCACACTGCCTCAAACTTTATCGTGCTTATTCTGTCTCATTTAATTCGTCAAATGTTTTCAAATTTCTTTGGGGTTAAATTTCAAAGAATCGTATCAAGGTTCTGGAAAAGAATCAGAAAATTGTTGTTTTGTGATCCCGTCCTCAACAAAACATGAAATTGTGGCACAGGCTATCAATTATATAGAATTATTTACTATTGGATTTATTGTGTGTAGTTGTTTTTAGCAGTCTCTTCGTAAATTACTGTAAGGCTCTCCTTGGTAGTGACATCCCACGTAAAAGTTGTGCATGGAGAGGAATTTGTAGCTCACTTGTTGCTGTGAAGAAGACCGCCCTTTGAGACAGTTGAACACTAGCAATAAACATGGTGTTTGCATAAATTTAAAAAATGTCTGTTGTAGACTTTAATGAATTATTGTAACCTGCATACAGGTACTTCACTGCAACAAAGGAATCACCAACAGAGTTACATGTGTACAGGTTTGTTAGAAATTTAAGATTGTTAAGTCGGGCCTCCGAAGAGCTTGACTTGACCAACTTGAACATTACCCCCTTTTCACCAGCTCTTTGTCTTGGCTTAATCGACAACATATCTAATCTTCTCCTACACCACTTCCTCCTTATTGCTAGACACTATATATATAGTTGCAAACTACGAAACATTATTCCTATGGTACAAGTGTACACTCAGTTAGTCATACGCTCCATGGAAATTGAGAAACAGATCGCGTTTGATAATAATAACTTAGCCTCTTTTAGGAAGAAATGGGTTACTTTTAAACAATGCTCCTCAGAATTATATAATTTGACCAATACAGTTAATTAAAGTACAAACGGGCAGATGGGTGATGGAGGACCATAAGGCAGGCAGCCTTCTTTTAATTGTTAACATATAAACTATAGTATTTTTGTGGACTTTGTCCTTCCTTTTCTTTTTATTTATTTTTTTGTAAACAATAACAGTTACCTGTAATGAATTGTAAATGTAATGTATTGTAATAATTGTTTGTGTGTGCAAAATTAAAAAAAAAAAAAAAGATTATTAAGTTACATTTGCGCAAAAAAATACTCATTGACTCCGATCATGATGTATATTTGCAGTGACACAAAACATGTGATAAATATAGATGTTGGCAATGCAACATTTGACCTGATTAGTTCACTTCCTACCAATCACATTGTTTTGTATATGGCAATGGTTTACCACAGTTTATGAGGAAACATTCAATGTTAACAGTAAAATAGCTCAAACGTATGCAAAATATTTAAAATTTTATTGTCAGAAAGTTGAGTACTGAAGAAATGGCAACCTTCGACAATAATTATTATCCAGGAGATTTCTGACTCTAACCTGGAGACTGGGAGATACACTCCAAATTGCTGGAGTCTCCTGGATTATTCAGGAGAGTTGACAGCACTGTGGTGCATTGTTGCCGTCATTTTCTAGTATAGATAAGCATGTTTGCAAATCTTGTTTTGATATCAGAAAATTTACTTACATAGACTAATGTGTGGCTTGCTGCATGCTATTTCTTGCAGTGTTGACATAAGAACTACAGAACTGAAATGTCTGTCTTGTAATCTACCAACACTTAACCGTAAGTATGTGCACATGCCAAGTGCAATGCTCTGAACCTCAATTATCCAGGGTGCCTAGCTTATGATTGTCGTGAAATAACTACTAATTAAATCCTTATCCAGGACGTGTCACTAAGATTTAAAGTTGCTGGGTAAATACAACAAGTAGGCAGGGAATCAAACAGCTGAAGATTTCCTTGTGGTTCTATAGTTTTTCTGTCTTCCTATGAAAGTAGCCGGGAGCCATGGCCCCCACCTCTTAATGACAACCCTGCTAACCAGTAAGGTGGCATGGTCCACCGGGCTCTGCTAGTGCACAGCTCTCCATGTTTTGCCTTTAAATTTATACAAAGAGAAAAGTGGCAGGGGTGGTGGGAAGGGTGGGTTGGGGCAGGGGGGGGGTTCTCTAACTCCTTACACCCCTCACATAACACACCCTGGTCACATGACAACACTGGGCCAGCTCAACTATAACTGAATCAAGAAAACTGTGTGAACTGGTTGAAGCTTTAATATTGTCACTTTTAACAAAACCTTTGTATTTAGACAATAATCATTCCCCCAAAAAAACTAATTCATATTTATTTGTTTATGTTGTTGTAGCTGGAAATAAGTGTTCCTATTATGGTGCAAGTTTTAGTTTGAAAGGAAGCTGGTACACTTTACACTGTAAAGGTAAATAATAATCATCCAAAAATAATTTATCTACACTTGTTCAAACACCTTATTATTTTTAATTATCAGTTAATTTTATCCTTAATATACACCAAGTCTGACAGAGTTGCAAATAAACCCCTTATAATTGCATGGTTGATATGAAGCTAAATTTTAGTTCAGCAGGTAAGGGACCATTCATGGGTGATAAGGCAAAAAATATGCCCCATAGGTGCACTTTCCTTGGGGGGGGGGGGGGGGGGAGGAGGGGGTAGTGGACTGAGAGGCATGGCCCACCCTGGGAGGAGCTAAGTTCTTTGAAATGTCATTCTGTCATTTTAAGACCTCTTTTATGCAAATCAGCTGTTGATATCTTTAGACAATAATGTACAATGTTTGATCCCAATAATTTTACTCCGTATTCACTGTTCTCTTTCCAAAATGCATTGCCCATAAAAAGAAAAACTGGGCATACTTTAGTGCTTTTCTATATATTCATTCACTTCCTTGATCGGTTCAGATCACATCTTGCGTCTTTTTTAAAACTACTTATTTAATTTTGTGAAATATATGAAATAATTCATTTTGAACTGCGGTTATAGATGAAAGTGAAGAATGATCATCGCAGTGAATTTTCCAATTTAAGCAATTGGCAAGAAGAAGCCTGAAAAAATCAGGGCTTCAACGGGATTTGAACCCGTGACCTCCGCATTGCCGGTGCGTTGCTGTACCAACTGAGCTATGAAGCCACACATTGGGAGCGAGGTCAATTTATTGAGTTCATATCTCCCATGAGGAGTGAAATGATGTGAAGTATATGAAATAATTCATTTTGAACTGCGTTTATAGATGAAAGTGAAGAATGATCATCGCAGTGAATTTTCCAATTTAAGCAATTGGAAAGAAGAAGCCTGAAAAAAATCAGGGCATCAGGGCTTCAACGGGATTTGAACCCGTGACCTCAGCATTGCCGCACCGGCAACGCGGAGGTCATGGGTTCGAATCCCATTGAAGCCCTGATTTTTTCAGGCTTCTTCTTTCCAATTGCTTAAATTGGAAAATTCACTGCGATGATCATTCTTCACTATCTTTTATTTAATGTTAGTAAACCTTCAAGCAGTTGCAGGCGGTAAGAAGTGTTGCTTCAGGCAGTAAATTTTACTGGTTACCGCCTGATAAAGAGAACATTGCTTGTTGCCATCCTATTTGGAAATGAGGACAACAAAACATTTTGTCACCCTCTGTATAGTGTGATGGCCAGTTATAGTTGGTAGATATCACTTTTCTGGTAACGGATTTGTTTGCTTTATGGTTTTTTTAGGTCCAGATATACCAGAAGTTACATTACGCAGTACACAGAGGGACCCTGAAGGTAGAGAAATTTGTCAACTTAAGCAATATTTGCCAGGGCATATGAAGGTCCTGTGGTACAAAATGTAACTAAATAAATAAAGGTATATTGGCTAGATAAAACAACTGTTAACTGTGACAAAAGATGGATCGAATTGCACCAATGTCATTTATAGTCTTCATAGCCAATAACATCACAGCTTAATACCATCACAACCTAAATGACGAATTAAAGCAATCAGATCAATGACCAGAGCTAAATACTATCAACTAATGTGATACAACTCACTTTGACTCTAAAGATGTCACTGATATGTTATCTTCTCTCAAATCGAGATTTCTGGTGCTCAGGTGATCTGATGCACATCTCTGTATGCTGTACAAACAGAGTAATGGATTAGCCACTTATGAATGCACCAAGCTTCAGAGAGAACATAACAGCAGAATGAATACCAGGCTCTCATCTCTCAGTCATTGATTTGAGCTACCACGTTGTACATGTGATTATTATAGGAACTCTTTTTACCCTAGAAAATTATAGCATCTACTTTGTCATGTTCATTTAGGCAATCCTTGTCATTGTTGTAATTTTTATTATTTAAAGCAGTCTGCAATACTCTGTTAGGAGTGAAGACTTATTTGTGAAATAAATAAATAAATAAATAAATAAGATAACTACCGCAGAGGTTGTCGGAATTTCAGTGAGTGTTACAAAAGCCCTATTCAGAACTACGCTTGCTTGGATGATCATATTTTACCTACTTATTAAATGACTCTTGGTCTCAGACAATTCACAGTTTTTCAATGTTTTCTCCGTTTATTTGTTCTTGTAAACCAGTTGTAGTGCCACTTCAATACAACAGAGATTTAATGGACAGACTCGATGGAGTCAAATTGCCAAGAATAAAGACGTACACAGTCAGAAATGGAGATTATGGTAGGTGTTTCTATTATCTTATCATACTTGTTCATTAAAAACTATGCTGACAAAATTGCCAGTGCATGATAGTAGATGGGCACTCTACGATGATGATCTTCTTTGCTTATGAACCAAATTCCTTTCATATCGTACAATAGCCTGAATTTCAGACATCTCTTTGAGTTACCTCCCTGTAGGGAGTATGTGATTTGAAAGGGATGTCTATAATTCAGGCTAATCTTACAAGTGTGGTTGGTTTTGTTGTGTTCAATAGTATTGCCATTGAAGACAAATTATACCAGATGAACTGCGACCTTGGTTTAAATTCTACTTTTCATACCTTAACATCCAAGCATTTGTGTTTGGCTCCAATAGTAAAGTAATTATTGAAAGATGCAGTGGCCAAAACATAATATTTCCACCTCTTATCACACAGCATAAAGTTTATTTTTAGTTTCTCTGGTGAAGAAATTATTGGGCAAAGAGAGAAACAAAAAATTTCCTCATCTTTGTATATGAGAGTAAATTCACTAATGATGATAGATAATGATTGACAAAATCAGAGTTTTTCTTGTAGCAAGAATGCATAGGAGCTAGTTAGTTGAATAAATCTTCACATTTTGAGTTGTCACTTATGAGAATTTCAACTGTATCAACTATATAATGATTGAATATTCTTTGCTTTGTAGATCTCTATGTTAAAGAGTACCGTCCTCCAGACTTCAAAGAGTACAAGAAATATGGGGTCTTGTTTTCAGTGTGAGTATCTCACTCTTGGTAGTACCATCAAGAAACATTTTTCTTGGAAAGTACAACTTTGGAAACTAATTATGATAATTTTTTAATGTACCTTTACAGGTATGGTGGACCAAGTTCACAAAAGGTAGATATTAAAAAACTATCTACTGAAATTAACTTACATTAAGTTTGATCAACATGTAACTTGTGGATGTCAAAATTCAAAATATCATGTGTTTGTCTTATACATAATCACTAGCAGTAAGCTAGGGGAAGACTTTTTTGAAGTATCAATATTATTAGATTCATCTTTGATGATCATGTCCTCAATTCTCATGACCACTCTGTTTTATAAAGCATTGATAATACAAGGAGAAATTTCATGCTGATCAGTCTTAGGGCTGAAAGGGTTTAAGGGTTTGATAACCAGGTCATGGTGCAACTCCAAACCCTATGATTTCACGGTAATGAAAGAAGTGACCATGTTGTTACCGTGCTCTTAAAAAAATGGAACCAAAAAATAGTTTCCCAGCGCCATTTTCAGCCTTAGGGGTCCATTTACAGAAATACAGAAATACTTAACTACCGGTAGTAGGACAATAATAATTATTCTTTAGTTACGACTCATATAGGAAACTGAAATGTTTAGCATCTATCAGTTCCATCTTGAATCATTCCCAAAAATCATTATACATTACTGGTTTATGGCTTCCAGTGCCAAGAAAAGACATAAGATTTTGAAAAATTAAAAACGTTTTAGGAGATGGGTTCCCATGAATTTTCATGGAACCAAAAAATTGTTACTGATGGTTTCCCATGATCTCTGAGCACGGAACTTAAACAATTCTTTTATCCTAAGGCTTGCAACTCCACTGAGGGTTGAGAGAACTTTTTTTTCTGAGTCGCATCTGTCACAAACAAATTAACCCTTTAAGTCCCAATAGTGTCCAAGATCAATCTTCTCCTTACAATTATCCATACACTGTAAAGAGATAAGTTTTGAGAATCAATAAAATGATCACCCAAGAGAAAATACTTTGATCT